>OY735224.1:18002748-18135248 GCA_963457665.1 Thysanoteuthis rhombus
TGCAACGTGCACATGAGAGAATCATGCTCAACTTTACATGGAGAGACCACAAGACAGTACAGTATATAAGGAAGAAAACGGGTGTCCATGACATCATAGAAACTATTAAAAAACTCAAACGGCAATAGGCAGGCCATATTGCAAGAATGAAAGACAACCAATGGACATCACGTCTCACAACATGGATCCCAAGAGATCACATAAGAAACCGAGGCCGACAGAACACAAGATGGAGAGATGAACTAAACAAATCTAGAAAATACTGGCTCCACGACGCCCATGATAGAGAAATGCGACAGATCCTGGGGAAGTCTCAAAGTGACAGCAGTGTTCACTATATATAGACAGATTCAGGAAATACTGGCTCTGCGACACCCATGATAGAGAATTGTGGCGAATACTGGGGAAGGTTTATGTCCAAAAACGAACGTTAAAAGACTGATGATGATGATGATGTGCTTTACAAATAACCAAAGACGGACTGATGAGGTTGAGAAACTCTGATGTAAACAATAAGCCAAGCCAAGTGAACAATTATTTAAGGTGCTTAACCGAGTGCAATGTAAGCTCATCTCGAAACGGAGCTTTTGTAAACAAGTCTTCCAGTTTATTGTTGGCGTAGTGAATTTGATCCGTACCAGATGCCCCACTACTTAAATTAATTTCCTTTTTTTTTTCTGTCCTATTTCTCTATGAAAAATTCCAGAGAGCAGTTAGGGGCAAATCAATGAGTCATTTATGATTCACCCATATTAGAAAATTAAGAAGAGATGAATGGAGATAACAGTTTACATGTTTTCAAGTGCAAAAAACTTTGTTATTTCAAATCTGGTTTTCTTTATCAATTAGGGAGGTTTCAAAGGATAATTGCGAGCTCTCAAGAAAAACTGTCAACATAGGTTTCATCAGCTTTTTCAAGATTGTCAGACTGGCTGGCTATGCTTGTATGTATGTATGTATCATGCATACAGACCGCACCTATGGAGCTAGAGTGCTGAAAACTCAAGCATCCACTACTTATTGTGTCTAGAGAACAATGGAGTTTTTGAAGGGTTTTTTTTTATTCATGTCTGGATCGGCACTTCTGTATAGGATCGGAGTATCTGTATGCTCTGTCCAGGATCAGAGTGTTGCTCCCCAATACTCTGCCTCGGATAAGTATCTGTGCACTTATTGAAAAGTGTTACACACTCAAAAAAACAAAAAAAAAATATTTATATACATATATAAATATATACATATATATACACATATATATACACACACATCTATATAGGGTAGCTGCTTTAATGTAGCGGTGCTCTTATCATTATTTACATTGTCTAGGGTAAGTGATATATTAACCATGTAATGATGGAAGAGCATTTCAAATAGGTTTCTAAATAATATAATGCAATTTATGATCATTCTGTTGGATCACATATTTCCATTTCCTAATGTATAAATATCACGTAGAAAGAAGCAAATGGACCATATATATATATATATATATATATATATATATATATATTATTGTGTCATCCACAGACAGCTGTTTCATTGTATAACAACTCTTCAGTATGGCTATAGACTATCCATTATCTCATCCAGTACCACAAGGTAGGATCGAAACCTTAGCTTCAGACCCGGAGGCTGGTATCTCTACTCCACGGAACTTAAAAGGTCAGTAAGGTTGAATTCAAGCGATATATTTATTTATCACATATATTCCTCATCCACCAGAGTGCTCCATTCCATGTTGGAAGAGCATATAGATATTCGCAATGCTCTTCCAAATCAGGAATGGAGCACATTTGGTAGATGGGGAATTCTGCGTAAGTAAAAATGTTGCTCAATTTTGGTCCCACTGACCATCCAGTTCTGCGTAGGGCAGAGGTAGAATGTCTGCCTCTGGGTCTGAAGCAAAGGTTTCGATCCTACCTTGTGGTACTGGAAGGGATGTTGGATAGTCTATAGCTACACTGAAGAGTTATATATATATATATATATATATATATATATATATATATGGATACACATCATGTTTTATACATGTGGATCTTTTTAATATGAGATACTTTTCAATGAGCACACAAATACAATACTCACATCTTAGGAAAAAGTGCCGGCCAGTGATACTTTGATACTTGATAGAGCATACATATACTACACTCTTATCCCTGACAGAGTGTCGAAAAGTGATACTTCTTCTTTCTTTTTAGGCTTCAGTACTTTGAAATTAAATATGAAACTATCAAAAAAAGACCTAAGCCTGGTGCCAAAAGTTCAATATTATATAATTATCCAACCAATCAGGATCCATTTCATCTTTATCTAAAGGATGTAAAAACTGATACAAAGTTAGTCTTCAAACCGAAAACAACTCATACCATTTTAAACCATAGATGTTTTACACCAACTTCCAAGCACTGATTGACATTATGGACTCACACTCTTTGCCCCCATTCCAACAAATTTCTAGATGAACTACTTCACCTTTTATCTGGTTGCCCTCAGCCAATGGCGAATGTATAAAACAATAATGAGCAACTGTGAACCAAAACTGTCACCAAAATTATCAACATAGGTTTCTTCAGTTTTTAAGATGGTCCAGCTGGTTAGCTATACATGTTTGTATTATATGCTCAGGCCACAGCAATGCAGCTACAGAGCTGAAAATTTACACATTCACTCCTTATTATATCTAGGAAAAAGTTTTTTTTTTGTTTTTCAAATACCTCCCTCGATATAGGTGTTTAGAGAGGGTTTCATTTTGCAGTGTAAGTTTATGCTAAATTGGACCCTTAGTTTGTGTCTATCAGCATCCACACTTTTCTTTTGAAAATTCAAATATTTTTAGTGATCACAGCCCAACAAAAGGCAAGAGAAGTAACTTATTCATTGATCACCCCTTTTTCCAAATTTTTCAATAGATCATCTTCAACACAGCGGACTGACAAGAGACATCGGTCAGCTGACGGTTTTTGTGGAATGACCAACCAGATTTGTTCTTTATCTATTAGGTAAGTTTCTAATGATAATTTACTTATCTTTCTAACTACTTAAGGCTTGTCTCACTCAAACAAAACCTGACATGATAAATCCATCTAAAGAAAACACAATGTGCACCGATACCTGTCGAAAATGAAGTGATTATTCATGTATGGATCAGCACTTCTGCGTAGGATCAGAGGATCTGTATCCTAGGCTTAGGATCAAAATGTCTCTCCCTGGTGCTCTGCCTACGATCAATGTGTAGTAAAATGTATGCTAGTTGAAAAGTACTTATATATATATGGATAAACATCAGGTTTTATGAATGTGGATGGTTTGCTTGGGTGTAACATTTTCCAATGAGTGCTGCAGAAAAACATTTTGATCCCAGGTAAACATAGAGTTAATTAAACTCTAATTCATGACAGAGTGCCCAAGAGCCACGCTTTTTCTTCATACACTTCTGCACTTGAAAATTATGTACGTTGGCTTTTGGTGAGGATTAACGAAAAAGACCCGAGCTCAGTGCTAAATTTGAATATATTTTCTACCCAATTAGGTTTCACTGGGAGTAGTCCCACCAAGGATCCATTTTGTCTTTATTCAAAGGATGCACAAACTGATACAAAGTTATTTCTATTGATATTCGAACCATCCTCATCTTGGTTGTTTTTCATACAACGTTTCGGCCGTTGCACTCTACGGCCTTCGTCAGGTATCATCTGGTATATTTGGGGAAGTAACAAACCGGACCCTTTATTTATCCGACGGGGGTATATTGACCGTACTCCCCTCTTAGCGTTAGTAGTATTGTTACATTGTCTCACACTAGGACACATAGCACAGTGGTTACAGCATCAGACAAATTACTTTAAAGTAATCTGATGGTTCTAGGTTCGATCCTAGTGTGAGACAATATAATAATACTACTATCAATAGAAATAATAATAATACCTCATCTCAAAAATTCCGAGACGTACTAATGATACAAAGTTAGTTGTACAATAGCACAACTCATCAGCACATCGTTCTAAACTGGGCATCAGCAAACTTTTAGGGAAGAGAGTCAAATTAGAAACATGTCTATGTCTTGCAGGTTAAGGCCCTTGTTCGTTGAATATATTGCTAGAACAGCAGGAATATGTTAAAATGTTTTTAACAATAAATCATTGATTTATTTGAGGCCCCAGCAAAAATGAGGTGATCTCTCCATTTCCTCTGATCCTGGATTTTATTCTTCACAAATCAAAGCTAGATATAGAAAACAAAGAACTTTCGTGTGTAGCGTCATGTATTCAATTAAGTTTGGGGGCCAGATGAAATAAAGGCTATGGGCAGGATTTGGCCCTTGGGCCTTAGTTGGCCGATCCCTGTTCTAAACCATAGATGTATACACCTATTCCTAAGCACTGATTGATCTTTTATGGACTTCGGCTCTTCATTCCAGCACACAGACATCCAGATGAACTACTTCACCTTTTATCTGGTTAACCTCAGCCAACGGCAAATACATGACACAATAATGAACAATTTCATTATCTGTTAATTTCCAATATTATTACAAACCATCAAGCAAAACTTCCAAAATAGGTTTCTTCAGTTTTCAAGTGAGTCGGGCTGGCAGGCTACCTATCTCTCTATCTATCAATCTATCTATATATATATATATATATATATATATGTATATATCAATCACCCTCCTTGGATCAGCTTTTGACCCTTTTGGGACCATACCCAATCCACCATTGAGAATGACTAGTCTAACTTATGCTTGGACAATCTTTAGTGCCAAGATCAAAGATGGGGGAAAAAAAGATAAGTTGTATGACCAAATTTTGGTAGCCTAGGCTACCTATCTATCTATCTATCTATCTATCTATATATATATATATATATATATATATATATATATATATATATATATATATATATATCGCAGGTACAGGCTGCACCAATGAAGCTAGAAGACTAAAAATTCAAGTATTATTTCAGAAAAAACATTTTTACCCAAACCCCGAAGGGGTTTCAATTTACAATGTAATTTCATGCTAAATTGATCCCTTAGTTTTTGTCCAGCAGTATTCATGCTTGTTTTTTGAAAATTCAGACTAGGTGATCAATGCCAAAAAGAAAAAACATGAGAAAACATCTATTCATTGGTCAACCCTTTTACCAACTTCTCGATTGATCACCCTAACACAGCATGTTGCCACAAAACATTGTTCATGTAACAGTTTCTATCAAGTGACTAACCAGACCTGTTTCCATCTTCATTTCTGATGGCGACTGTTTATCAACAAAAAGCCAACACCTTCTCTTTCACAACGCATTTTTTATCGACACAATGTTGCTGGGGCACAAAGGATAACCTCATGAGTTTATCAAGGGTGAGATAACCTGATAGAGCCCATCCCTCTTCAGGCTTGTTTTGTATTCAGGGTTGTCCATCTCCTAGACTGGTTGCCAACCATAGTTAGAGAGCCTAGTCAGCCCAGCAATTCACTCGTAGCTGGGAGAGATGGAGAAAGATGGATTCATACCTTTCCCAATGGCATTTGTAAGAAGTGAACACAAACTGTCTGAGCCAAGGTTTGAATTTAGATTGCTGATCCCTTTCTGAATTGCCTTTAAAAATTCAGCCGCTCCACACCTTCACAACACATATGGTAGCACTATTAACAGAGCTATTAAATAAGTAAGTGACTGCAGTGTGAGCACAAGTACCATACATAAATTGGTGACAGCTCAGCAGTAAGTCAAGTGGAATCAATTCAACATATTGCAAATAGTCAAACTGTCTTGTTAAAATTTCTGAGAGGAAAAATTATCAATGGCAGATTCCTAAAAATCTGTCGAAAATGAATTATCTCCCCCTTGATAGAAAAACAGATTGTTATTGCATTGAATTTGCTTTTAGCTAAGCACCTTTTTCCCACATTGATTGTGTGAGTGTATGAACGTTATCAGTTGGTTTCATTCGTTTTATTTGTGCGCCATCTTTAAAAAAGGGGAAATAATCCTTAGTTTATCTTGGGGTTATCAAGACTTGACTTCATTTTACAGACACATTCAAGAAATCAACCATTATCATTATTATACTCTTATCTACTCAGATTTAATCAAGAAAGGACATTGAGTCTGAATGGTTTCCACAGACAATGCATTCCCCCCCCCCCCGCCCGCCTGGTGGCACATTTCCGGGTCAAGCAGATGAAGATCCCGGGACATCCAGTCGACAGAATCCCCCACTCAGACTTGCTCATGTAATTAGAACAACTGTATTAACATTTAACAAACAAAAAAAACACACTTTTTACTTCTAAATTACGGCAAAAATCTGAATAGAAGACTGCAGTATTTTACTTGAGAATTATGTTAATATATGTGCGCCAGCTATTGGTCATATGCATAGCAGATTTCTAGCCATAGTTTCGTATATATTATCAACTGACTGAGATGGGGGGGGTCACACATCAGCAGCCATAAAGGTTAAAGGCTCCACATTTCCACCACCAGAATGTCCTACAGAACAAACACATGGCCTATTAGATAAAAGCTTTGGTTAAGCATATCTAGTAACCTACCTGGGGGTGATCAATATCCTTGGTCTTGCAGTGCAAAAAAAATTATATATTCTGGTTCAGTTGAAGAGGAAAACAAGCAACATCATCAACTGATACAAGATATCCTCTGGCATGGACAAAGAAATGAAAGCAATCTTGTATGAGAGGTTTGTGTTTGGGTTAGTGCAAAAATTGCCAAGTTCCATTGGCATTTTGCCGCAAACGTTGAGGAGTACTCCTGACCCTATGCCATCAATGCAATAAGGTGTTTCCTATACTTCTTACTTAAAACCAATCACTGTGTATGAATGACATTCTATGATGTCCAGATATTTGGCAAAATACCATGTAAGTAAGAGAATAAGAATAATCGACAAAAACAAGACAAAAAAACATGCAATGTTGTGTAAACTATGTTTGACACCATTTGACATCATTTGTTTTGAATTGATCTTTTTTTAAAAGAAAAAAAAATAATACAAAGCTGTTACGAGATTTTTTAAAAAATGACTTTGAAAATGGACGTTGGTTTTCTTGGAGCTTGCTACATTTTCGTTTTGTATCCAAGTGAATATTTATTTGTGTTTCCCATAAATCTATGTAAGATATCTCAAATGTAAAATATCTTGAAAAACATCAAAGTTTTTTTTTAATTTACGAACCCATCTTACATCATATTTCATTTTGATGTTTTCAAAAAGTAACATCCTTTTCTTATGAATGCTTTGAACTGTTTCAAATTTGGACCAAAAGGAAAAGATTTTGGCATTCATAGACCTGTCGATGTTCATTGCAGGTTTAAAAAATGCATGGTAATAAATTTGAGTGAGTTTGAATTCAGTTTGCTGATTCTTTTGCCCTCATGGGGCAAAAGGCCCCAAAGGTACGGAGTGGCATAACAATTACTGATGCAGAAAATGGGATCAGTGGGCAAAGTTCAAATTTTGTTCACTGTGCATTAATGCCCTTGGGAATGACATGAATCCACTCCCATCCCCAGCTATGGTTAAATAGCGGGAACCCTTTAGTTAAAAGAAAGTTACTTCGACAAAATCCTACAGCAGAGCAGTTTTCATAGCTTGTTTCAATCTCAAGTAAAAACTTACTTGGTACTGAAACTGCAGCAGAGAGGTTATTGCATTATGCGTCACAATGTACAGGAATAAACTAGAAACCACTCGGAGTATATACCTCTACTAACTAAAAACTGAATGGAAATAAAATATTGAGAAAAAAAGAAGGGAGAGAGAACTATATCTGTACAAACATTGGGTTACTTCCCTTGAAATTTAAACTGACCCCGGATCTGCCCAAACATTTAATCACTTCTCCTGTAGCCAAACGCCCACCCTTCCATCAAATCTCACTTGAATTCATCCAAAAGTTTTGGCAATATTGTATGGACAGACAGATGGGCAAACAGACATAGACACATATACCTCTTCCAACTTTGTTAACAGAGGTGAAATAAAAATGAAAACAAATTGGGAAGTCACATGACTAAAAGAGAATAATTTCCTGAGCTAAAATCATTACCTTCGCCCTTTAGCTCAAGGTTTCTGAACCTTTTTTTTCATATCACCTCCTTTCGGGTTTTCAAGCAACTGTGCCCCCCCCAAAAATTGCTAATGAAACCAAAATGACATTTTGAACCTTTGATTCTATTGCTCTCTTGCTAGATTCTAAATTTTAGGTTGATATTCGTGAGTTTCAGAATCATGTCTCCTAGCCTTCATATATCAGTTCTATTTCTTCCCTTTGCCAATATTTTATTGACTGCACTAAAGCCACATTCAACCAAATATGAAGTTGGAAAGCAAAACAGTACTTCAATCATTCCAGTCTAAATGTTTTGATAAAACTGCTTAGTTGTACTTTGACAGCTACAACAAGTCTTTGTAACTTTTCCAAATCTATATTAGCATTCATTATTGCATTTTTGTTCTGTAAGTTTTACTTGAATGTTATTGTTTTCCCTGACAGATTCTGTATGACAGACAAGAAATCGTATGCGACAATCTATGCCCCCAACCCCAACTTTTCCCCCCTTGGGGAGAGGACAATATTGGCCAATTGAGAATGACTGCTTTAGCTGTACAGGTTTCCTTCACAATCCAAAAGTAGAGAATTCCTATTAAAAAAAAAACTTTTGTAAGCTGAAATTACCATTAATTTATATGGGGAGAATCATGGAGTATTTTCAGATCCTAAAAATGGTGATGATAGTATATTAGGCTGAGTTGTCAAAGGTTTGGGTGGTGGGATGTACAAGAAAATGGGGTATAGGAGAGGGAGAGGAAGAGAGTGCGTGCTGCCTCTGTAATGGCTAACTGCATAACAAATGCTGAACATTATTTTGGCTTTTCTCCGGGTTTTTTCTTTCCTTTGTAAAAGCAAAAAAATGTTGTAAAGCAAATTTTTGAACCCAGAGGATAACAATATATCCTGATGAACATGCCTATAGGAGTTGACCTATAATATCTTTTTAACAACATAATTAAACACTTTCCAATTCATTCATTACTTTTTTAAGCCAGAAATATAACAGCCTAAAGTTTTGAGATACCATGAACCAAAACTATCAACATGAGTTTCTTCAGTTTTCAAGTGATTTTGGCTGGCTGGCTGGCTGTCTATCTATCTATTTATCTATCTATCTATCTATTGTACATACAGGCTGCATAAAAATGGCTTGAGGGCTGAAAATTTCAACATTCACTCCTTATGTCTAGAAAAAAAAAAATGAGTTTTCTTATTTTTTTAACCCCCCACCACCTCCAAAGAGTTCAATTTACAATGTAATTTTGTGTTAAATTGGTCCCTTAGTTAGTGTCTATTATCGTTCACTTTTATTTTTGAAAATTGCGGCTTTTTTTTAGAAATCCAACAAAAGTCAAGGGAAGTAAGTTATTCATTTTTACCCATTTTTTCCAATTTCTGAATTGATCCCACCCAACACAACACGCTGCAAAAAGACATTGGTTAAATGAAAGTCTCTTTTGAGTGATTAACCAGACCAGTTTTGTTTGACAAAGAAAAATACTTCTTTTGGTAATAACGTGAAATGTAACTGTTCTAAAATCAATGTTTATATAAGGCAGCATTATGGCCCTCTGGCTGTCATTTGCAGATCATTGATTGTTTTGTACGCATTCTAAATGAAAAAAAAGACACGATCACAGTTCCTTCCAAGCTACACACATGTGCAAGCATGTGACTACACGTTTTTGCAACCAGCGCACAAAGAAAATCAATGTGTGCACAAAAGCTTAGTTACCCAAAACAATGTAATAATTAATAATCTTCCTCAGTAACAATGTATTATACTTTCACTTATTGAAAATAATCTCTTAGCTAACTGTTCGAGTTAATCTGTGAACTGATGGATGTTATTGCAATTAATTAATTCCAACCTTGTATCACATAAAGATAAGAAATGCTCAATTGATGTTTCATTTGATGGAACAACAATCTAAACAAAGTAGTTCAAAGTGTAGAATGAATCTTATCAAAATACTCTACTTCGGAGGTCTTCAAACTATAACTACCCTTGGTCTTTTCAATAATTAAATTTTCCTGGGAAATCCTTCAACACACAACTTTCCCTTCTACATACATACATATATATTTAAATAATCCGCTGCAAATATTTTTCTCTGAAAAAGATGGCTGGTCCCCATCAAAATGCATCGGACCCATGGAATAATAATTTTGATACGTAACACCTATCTCTTGAGTTGTCCTCTTCACCTTCCAATTCTCATTTTCATCTACATCTTTACGTATGTATGTAACTAACGAATTTTGGCCTTGTTTAAGGAATGTTCAGAATGTCTACGAACCCAGTTGTAAAAGCCGTGAAGGAATTGTTTATGTGATGGAGAATCATTATTGAATATATCATGTAAAAAGTCCCTTTTTTTCTCAAAACCCCTCAAGAGGTTGCATGGAACCCTGGGATTCTGCAGAACACAGTTTGAATAACACTGCTCTACTTCACAGAATGCGATCATATTTGTCTCATTATATTGAGACATACCAATGTAGTTGCCATGAGAGATAGGTTGTGCCGAAATGATCTTGAAACAATTTCAAGTTTATATTTGCACAAGCATTCAGTGCTGACATACTTTGGTCATGGGAAAAATATTTGCACTAAGTAAGATTTTTGCGCACATTGACTACAAAAATTAGAGGAAACATTGGTCATAATAAACTCACCCACAGAGGCGGAGCAGAGGAGGGAAGGATGGGGGCTATTTGAAAATGCCACCTGGTGACCCAATGGTGGAGGGGGCCCCTAAAAGCTCCATAGATTATAGTTCACCTATTGCATTCCAACTGATATGATATAATAACAAGGATATATTTGTACGTACATGAATTGCATGAATGATAATTCAGTCTATGGGGTTGTTTTTCGCCAATCAAATGAAAATGCATGTCTATTTATTGCTAATATTCTTCAAATCTCACCCGAAGTATGCAGGGAGCCCACAAGGAGCCAAGTCCTCTGGACCCTCAAATCTCTAGCTATAACACTGCTTGCTGGGTATTTTGCATTCAACAAGAAAAACAATTCAAAAAAGCACCTAGAGAGCACATGGCTCTAACATTACCACTGTCACTAAAAAAATGTATAAGAATCAGATTACATAGAGCTACAATACTGGGAAGATAACTGTCAAGTTTTGATCTTCCATATTTTGGACAATTTTCTCAATATACAAAAGAATATCTCTCCATCAAAAAAAATTCTTAAATGCAATTATTCTCTAACCATGGCCTACCTTTTCAGAAAATGCCATTGAAATTCATAGAGAACTTTTGGAGATATTGTGTGGATAGACAGACAAACATGAGTGAGAACTTTCGAAGATAGTGTGCAGACAAACATGAGAGAATAAATATATATACCTCTTTCAACTACGATATCAGGGGTAATTTATAGACGTGGAACACTATAGACTCCCGTTACAACGACATCCTCGGTGTGCACCGTTATAACGAATTTGCCGTTATAACGGGTGGATAAAAAATACGACATACAAATTGAAAAATACGGCAAGCACATTATATACTTCTTGGAAAGGGTATAATCCTCGATAATAATCTTGCAAGAATATAAAAACAAACATGCCGTTAAAACGCGTGTATCATAAAATAGTCCCGTTACAACGATAATTTACCGTAGTTGTGTTACTACTGCATCGCGTAGATAAAAAGATAATGGTGTACAGTGATTGTATTATGACAGGTTTGTTTGGTGATACAGATTTAATAATTCGCCGTGTGCATAGCAGTTTAGGGGTGAGAAGACTTGTGACGGTGTGAATGGTGATGATGAGTTTTAATAATAGTTAATATGCCGGTGAGGAAACCGGGCAATCCTTCGTTTTGAGAACAAAAATGATTTCACCATCGTCGAAATCGACTACAGATGCATAAAAGGGCAAAAAACAACCATATTTGATTTCGACAATGGTTAGAATTTTTGCGTACACAAAACGAAGGATTGCCGACCGATAAAGATTTTGGTGTGAGAAACAGGCAGGAAGGATTTAGAATGATTTTCTAGACAGAAAGATTGAAGCCCCATTTCGAGCCTGAATTTTCGGCCTTACAGCCACTGCCTGATTTGCATACAGGCTGAGCAGACTGCTCCGCAAAGGCCTCGTAAAAGGGGGATTTAAGCCTCCTGTCCCCATCTATTGAAAAAATCTATCATCTTTTTCCAGGAGCGTACATCAAATTTTACAGTGTTGATTACGAGAGACAATTTTTTTTCAAATAAATCACTAAAATAAAACAAAAAACGAAATTTATTATTTCTTAATTAATGGAATATAGCAATGAGCTATTTTCACAATAAGCCCCAGAAAGAGAGCATATTTTGAACAGAGATGATAAAAAAACAACACTATTTACATAATTACTCTTCAAAGAAAAGATTCACAAATATTTCTTTGACTCCCGATAAGGGTTGTGGGGTCCCGAACCCTACATTGAGAAGTAGCCCAGAGTCTCAAGTTGCTTTATACCGGGTCCTGCTTACGGCTCAACAAGAGACGGAAGGAACGGAAGGAAGGAAGGAACGGAAGGAAGGAAGGAAGGAAGGAAGGAAGGCAGATAGTTAGAAGAGAAAAAGGCTGACAGAGAACAAATAGCGGCAGACAGAAGAAAATAGATACGGGGAGAAATAATAATTAATATTAATGAGCAGGTCGATTACTTGCTAAAGATCGATAAGTCAGTACATAAAAAATATTGATGATGATGATGATGATGATGATGATGATGATGATGATGATGATGATCAAGGCCGGCCCAGCACAGGCAGTTACTCAGGACGCCTAGTGCTAGGGGACGCCTTGTCATGTGTCTGAGACAGGAGGACTTCTAACACAATTGGAGGGAAATTTGAAAACGAGTAAAACAAACAATAAAATCAGAGGTATAAAATTCCTTGGTGTGAAATCAAATTTTCCAGCTAAGAAACAATCCCTATTTATTTGTTTTTCACTATAAATACTATAATCATTGTCATCATCATCAGTCCTTTAACGTCCGTCGTTGGACATAGACCTTGCCCAGGATTCGCCACAATTCTCTATCATGGGCGTCGCAGAACCAGTATTTTCTGAATTTGTCTAGTTCATCACTCCATCTTGTATTCTGTCGGCTTCGGTTTCTCATTTGATCTCTGGGGATCCATGTTGTGAGTCGTGATGTCCATCGGTTGTCGGCCATTCTTGCAACATGGCCTGCCTATTGCCATTTAAGTTTTCTGATAGATTCTATGATGTCACGGACACCCGTTTTCTTCCTTATATACTGTGCTGTCTTGTGATCTCTCAATGTGAGGTTGAGCATGATTCTCTCATGTGTGCGTTGCATGCTTCTCAGTTTGCGGGCCTATCTCTTGGTTAGGTTCCATGTTTCAACTCCATAGGTGACTATTGAGAGAATGCATTGGTTGTATACTCTTCTTTAAAGGGCGCCGAAGCTCGGCTTGCCCAGGGGGGGGGGGGGCTAAGAAGCCTAGGACCGGTCCTGATTATGGTGATGATGACGTAAAGCTACTTTTTTAAAAGAGACGACCAAAGAGTAACGTAATGGGAAACTTCGAGGATAAATTAACCATTGAATAACACCGAATGAATAAATGAAATAGTTTTTTTTTTCTAAATTGAATCAGGTTAAGAGAGCATCAATGATAGCTAAGCAGAACTAGCCAAAATAACGATAACCATAATAGCCATCCATAGTAAAATATCCAATGAAAGAAACAACAAAGCGTCCATTAAAAAAGTCTGTCAGTATTTTTCCATATTATATCTTTTTATTCACTGTCAATAAATTCGAAGAACAATATCGTCAAAATGGAACAATAGAAACAAGAATTTAAACGAAGATCGAATTGATAAAAAAAGAAATTCTAAATCTCTTGAAAAATAATCAATTTTAATGATTTTATTCTTTTTATGGAAAATAGCATTGAATTGTTATTGTAAACAGTAGTATCATACTTAATTTTCCAGGCTTTTTTTTAATTTCTGGAGTTGTTAAAAAGGTAAAAAGAATTTATTTCGGTGTGGATTTATCTTTAATACGTGTAAAAAGTATTACCATCCAGTATTATAAGTAAGCTAAATCATCAAATAAATTAAGAACTTGATTAACATCATGTGGTAAATTTTCAAAAAAATCTACATCTTTTGACCTGTGAAAGTTTTGTCAATGCAAATTAAGTATGTTTGGGGTTTTTTTTCTGACAAAATTTGACTTGAAAAATTCTACATTATAATTAATGAAAATATGTTATTTTTGTTAGTTTTTTCTTTCTTTACAAAACTTTTGTCTTTTTCCTTCCCAGCGAAAACAAGAAAAAAATAGAGAACAAAAATTTTCTAATTTTCATTACGTTTTTGAAATAGGATGTCTGAGGTATAGAAAAAAAACAGCGTCCATTCCATACATTTACATTATACAAATGATAGCCCTATTCTATCCGTAACATTTACATTAATTACTAATATTTCTCCTTATTTCAATTCACAATATTATACCGATAGAGTGCTGGAAACTAGTTAAAACAGATGTTTGCAGAAAAACTGAAAAAGTTGGTGCTTAATCATTTGATATTTCCCAAATCACAAGAAATATCTACTTTGTTAGTGCAGAAAAGTAATAAATCTAAGCAAAAAATGGCTGAGTAGCAGTAAAGTCAGTGGGCAGTAATAAGTAAAGAAAACCAAAACCTTACCCTCATATATCCGGTTCAAATGCAGTCGATGTTAAAAATGCCACCGTGATAATACCCCTTCTCCCATACAGAATATGCTGCATCACTAATCATTATTAGAGTGAATGAAAGTTCTGATGTATTATTTGTTTAATAGATCCTATCCGTGATATTACGTATATCATAAAACAACGGGTAATAAATTTCGGTAGTCTTAACTTGAACGTGCATAAACCTATAGCGATGTTTTACAAGCATAGCGGCCCCAAAAATCATACAAAGGCTCTATAAGTTGTTTTTTTTATTTCGTTAAAAAGTTTAATCGAACAATATATTCATGCTTAATGATCACAATAATGGAATCAAATCCATATCTTTTTCAGATTATGTTTGATACATCAGATGCTCTGTTCCCATGACAAGTTCACAGAGCGCTATTTGATGAAGGCATACACTCAAGTTCATTATCGCATTAAATTCTGATGAATATATATATATATATATATATATATATATATATATATATATATATATATATATATATATATATATATATGTTGAGAGCCTATATATGACTTTTTGAGCCTTTATATACTGGTTTTGTTAAACACCGCCATTGGTTTACGTACGCCGAAGCAAAGATTATCTTAGTTTTTATCATTGGAACAAAAACCCAAACAAATCAATAGGAAATTCAAAAATTGGAAATTAACCCATCGGGTAATTTCCGAAACAAATTCCCAAGAAAATCCTTTTCAAATTATCATATTGTCTGCTTCATTTACAGGTTTCCCTCACAATCTAAAAGTGGAGCGTTCCTATGAAGAAAAAAAACCTTCCGTAAGCCAAGATGGCGTAAAGCGAAGAATCAATGACCATATATTTATAGGGGAAATTTTTTTCAGCGTTCTCAGATCACAAAAATGGCGGTGAGTCGTCGGAGATTGAGGTAGTGGGAGGTACAGGAAGCTGGGTTCCAGAAAAGAAGGAGAGAGTGCACACTGCCCCTATAACGACTAGCTGCAAAAACAAACACTATTTTCCACTTTCAACTTTTTTCTCAAAAGCCAAAAAGTGGCATTAATCGAACTTTTGCAAAACGGGACATTATTGTCACATTATAATCCTGATTCATGTAAAGTGAAGAAAAGGACCTTATTTTTTTATAGCAACATCTCACACTATTTCAGAATTTGTGCTTAGATATAGATATGTTCTTGATCCCCTGGAGATCATATTCGTAACTGTGGCTGACTGAAAATAAAATGCCGTGGCGAACTAGACAAGTTCAGAAGGTATCCGCTCTGCGACGCCCATGATAGAGAGGTCTGGCGAATCTTAGGAAGGTTTATGTCCAACGGGGGACCATGATGATGATGATGTGATGATGATGAATAGAAACGTTCAAATCCTCTAATCCGCTAGCAGTAACAGGTTCTTGATAAGCCGTTAAATAAAATAAAAACAGGAAGAATAGTCTGCAAGTAGGAATTAATTAAAGATATTCTTATGTCTGGAAACGTGTGTATTTTTAAATTATTGATAATAATGGAATCTAAAAATAATGACGGGGAAATTACAAATTACTACACAATATTTGTCCGACTTGATCGTCACAGGCAGCGGCAGATTATTAATCATTATGTCGAGTAGGCTCAAGTCAAGGGACCCGGAAGGGAAGGGACCCGACTGAGAGATTTCAAAAAAAGGGGGGGGGGTTGAGTGTACAAGTGAATATTTTGGATTCTATAATTGATTCGTTTAACTTGGTAATATCATATATATTGTACATTATACAAAGTACAACGGTACTATTTAACGTGACATAACGTCACTTTATTCAATGAAAAAGAGATAAAGCAGGTGGTAAGATCGGTGTGTGTGGGGGGGGGGACCCTACAGCTCAGACTATGGAGGGTCTGGGGTAGTATAATCCGGTCACTCACAGGTCACAGGCAGGTCAAAGATACGCTCCAAAAACTGAATTGACATACTGAAAAATCCCACTTATTTTTTTCCATTTCGCAGAAAAAATAACTAAGTAGTCATAATTACACCAAATTTAATTGTAATTATTAGTGACTCAGCCGAATATTCATTAATTAGATAATGACGACTAAATACAGGAAAATCATGTGTGTACTCTCTAAAATCTAAATTATATGGTGTCAGTTTGGAGAGAGGTTAATTCTCAGCCGCGAAGGTAAGAAGAAGAAGAAAAAAACCCAAAAATCGATTTATATTTGATCGAGTACCGGGTAGATAATCAAAAATGCATTATTCCGGTCGGGTCGATAACCTGAGAGAACGGCGCTACACAAGAGAGAATATGTTCCGTTTTTTTTACATTTTCTTTTTCTTTTTTTTTAAAGGTACTCAAATAGAGAATTTAATTTTTTGACACAACATAAGGTAGTCGTCCCAATTAGAATACAAGTGTGAAAGTTAAACACCCTCGCACGCTCGATGTTGAAAACGACACACGAAATATTGAGAAACAAGATAATTCATGAAAGAAAAGCAACGGGGAATTCACACGGCTTTGAATAAATTAAATAGTTGAATTGTTTTGGTTCGCTTCATACATTTTCAACAGACTGCACGTCTATGTCACGTCAGCTCAATTCGAATTGGGACCGCCTTACTTATGTTGTGGCACTTTTTTTCTAGAGATCAGCAAATAACATGTCATTGTTGAGTTTTGTTTTTTTTCGGGGGGGGGGGGCTTTTTTTCAAGTAATGAATTTTTACTTACGGTGTTATAGATGCTAAGTTCATAATAGGTAAAGACGGTTCGGTTAAAGATGGACTCGACTATGAAATAAAAAAAAAGGTTTCCACGTTTTCGACGTCAGTAATTTTTCCTTCTCTCCGAGCTCAAGCGCCGTCTCTATCTTCGTCCCTCTGTCCGTCCCTACTATCTCGGTTTTTTCTGGGTTGGGCGGGGAACACGTCTCTGCCAATGCTACAAATGAGACAATAGGTTCCCTGCCTTTAATGCAACTACTAAGAAGAAGATGTGTCACCACGCCTTTATGTTATGACATAATATAGATTGAGTGGACGAGAAGTGTTCGTTGGTCAACAGATGCTTAGGTGTGGGCTAATAAAGGAATGAGATCAGGAAAAAAAATAGAGATAGCCGATCGATCGTGGAGTGTGTCAGAATTAATATTATATCCACGTTCACGGTCGTCTGTACAGTAAAACTGTATCACATGGGCAATGTTTGTTTTAAAGAGAGAAAAAAAATCAAAGCGAAGTTGCTTTCCGTGTCACATGATGAGGCGATGATTATTTTGACTCCATTTCTCGAACGATCCATGGAAACACAATATCAGTGATGGAAATGGGTCTGGGGAAGTAGGTGTACGGTATGGCTTAGTTTGGGGAACTAGGTATACGGTAATGTCTCTATTAGTAGGCACTGTGCGTACAAAAAAAAATGGAAATTGAGAAGTGGGTATAATACGCCGTAACCCCGTGTAACCCCGCGTAACCCTACCCCAACCCGTTTCCCAGCCTGGACCCAATTATTGTTTACCTGTGCCAACGAAGTTGGAAGAGGTATATCTTTGTTGTTTACTCATGTCAGTCGTCTGTCTGTCAATCCATCCGTTCACCGTCTGTCTCACGGTCTGGCTGTCAGTTCACACAATATCTCCAAAAGTTCTCAATGAATTTGAATGGCATCCTGTGGAAGGGCAGGTCATGAGCTGTGGAAGAATTGATTGAATTTTGTTACAGATCCAGAATTTTTTCAGTCACCTTCCCTGCATCGTGGCTATATATACGAAATTATTTTCATTCAGTTCTCAATGACAGAGGTGTGTATTCTCCGAGTACTTTCAATTTCTTTTTGCAGTAATTGTGGGTTATTTATGGGACCGTAATGCTAGTCCCACATCCAAGTTGGACTGTCTTACGGACTTGAAGGACTCTAACTGCCCTGCTATTTACCATCTGCTGGGATGAAGGGAGAAGCGGATTCATGCCTTCGCTAAAGACGTTACTGCACATACTGTTCTAGACGGAGGGAGAAAACCTAAAAAAACACTTTTTCAAATGGAAAGCACTCAGAGAGCACATACCTATGCTAACGCCATTGTCATGAGGAGTAATTGTACATGGGTCCGCTCAAAAATTTAACCAGTCCTTCTGTAGCCCATTGCCCACCATTCCACGAAATTTCATAGAAATTCATTGAGAACTTTGGGAGATATCGTTTGAACAGACATAGAATTAGGGCGATATTATGTGATTCGGACATAAAACTTCGATGCAGGGGAGATAATTGTGCATGGATCCGCTCAAATCGTCCTATCGTCCACTTTTCCACAAAATGACATTGGATTCTATTGATAACTTATGGAGATATCGTGCGGACAGTCATGAGCGTATACATGTTATTAAAAAGCAAACAGAAAAAAATGTCTCTTAATCAAAAAACATCCAGGATCCGCCCCAAATTTTACCACCCTCTCTCTCTCTCTCTCTCTCTCTCTCTCTCTCTTACCCTATTGCTCACCCATAATTTGCATGGATTCGCTAAAAAAAATATCATTCAGTTTCCCCCTTGTGACCCTATCACAAAATGTTGAAATTTATTGATGACTTGTGGAGACATCGTGTGGACAGTGACGAGCGTACTCATAGATGTAATTGGAGAAATAAATCACGGAAACATATCTCTGAATCAGAAAATTCCTGGATCTGCCCCCAAATTTTACCACCCCTTTCTCACCCATTGCCCACTCTTCCAGAAAATTCCATTGAAAATGTATTTATTCTGTACTTTTGGATATATCGAGTAGACAGAGGAACTAAATGTCTTTTCAATTTCAGTGCCAGGAGTGAATAACCAACTACTTAGGAGGGCTATATCTAAATAATGAGTCATTTCATATATATATATATATAGTAATTAGATAATTGATTCATCCACAGACTGCTGTTTCGTTGTATTCCAACTCTTCAGTGTGGCTATAGACTACCTATTATTCCATCCAGTGCCACGAGGTAGGATCGAAACCTTCGCTTCGCTGGCATTTTAACTACCCCAATCTTATTAGAAACCGTCAACCAAAACTGTCAACATAAGTTTCTTCAGTTTTTTAGTTGGTCTGGCTGGCTGGCTGGCCCTGCTGGCTGTTGGTACGTATCACACGTCAAGTTCGCTCCAATGGAGCCAGAGAGTTGAAATTTTTACCATTACTCCATCTAAGTCCAGAAAAAAATGTTTTGATTTCCCTACCGCACCCCAATCAATCCCCAATCGGCTTGGGGTTGGGGTTGAGGGGGGGGTAATATGAGGTGTCAGTCTGATTGATCCTCAGTTTGTGTCTGGTAACATTCCCACTTGTTTTTTTTTGTTTTTGTTTTTTTTTTAAATCCAGACTTTTTTTAGTGATCACTGTCCAACAAAAGTCAAGAGAAATAACTAATTCGTCGATCACCCCCCCTTTTCCAATTTTTTTGATTGATCACCCCAACACGACGTACAAGCCTGAAGACATTGGTCTCGTGACGGTTTCTTTTGAGTGACTAACCAGTTTCATTAGGTCTTATTCCTTCCTTAGATATTTAATAACCTTAGCATAGTCTGACACATCATTATGAGTCATACAGCAAGGATAAAACTCACTACAGCAGTAATGGTTTGTGGGGATAGCTGACTGCTAACCATTGCTCCAGGATGAGCTTTCCTGTTCACTAAGCTTAGCATAGTATGGCACAAGGCCAAAATCGTAGGTCAACATCTAAACCAAAGCTCCACCCCGTAGGGTCATGAATTATTATTATTATCATTATTATTATTATTATTATTATTATTATTATTATTATTAGCAATCTCACACCAGTTGCCTGGTGGTAACCGCTGGAGTTTGAGTGACAGCAAGTCTCCTCAAGTCTCCAGCCCTCCTCTCCTAGTACTCATAGGCCATAGTAATACTGCGGTTTACAGTTTCACACCGGTTGCCCAGTGGTCATTGCTGAAGGCTGAGTGACAATAAGTCTCCTCAGGTCTTCAGCCAACATCTCTTCTCTCCTTCGCCTATCATGCCAGTGCTGTGGTTCACATTCCCGCTTTCATTTCCCAACTTTTGTTAGGTCACTGTTAACAATTAACGTTGCAGTCTTTATATTTCTAGCACTTTCCTCAGTATCCGTGCAGTTCCTAGCACTGCTGTGGTCTGTACAGTCTCAATCCTTCCCTCTATCCCGATCTCCTCCAGTCTCGCCCTCAGTGTCTTTGGGACAGTTCCTAGTGCGCCAACTATGATTGGCACTACCCTGGCTTTCATGTTCCACATCTTTTTCAGTTCTCCCGCTAGATCCTGGTATTTTTCCAGTTTTTCATTCTCCTTCCTCTTTACTCTATGGTCTGCAGGTACAGCCACGTCTACTATTTGGCAGGTCTTCCTCTTTTTGTCTACGATTACCAAGTCCGGTCTTCTTGCCCGGATGAGGTGGTCAGTTTTGATGTCAAAGTCCCAGAGTAATTTGTGGTTGCCATTCTCCAGGGCTGTCTCTGGTTTGTGCTGGTACCACTTTTCTGCATGGTTAAATCCCATTCTTTTACTCAGTTCCCAGTGTATCATTGTTGCTACTCTATCGTGTCTGTGCTTATACCCCTTCTGGGCGAGTTGACTACATTCACTAGTTATGTGATTTACAGTCTCATCTCTTTCACTGCATAAGCGGCACTTGCTGTTTGTCTGTGTTCTGTCGATTTTGGTTTTGATATAGTTTGTCCTGATGCTTTTATTTTGAGCTGCCATGATGAGCGATTCCGTTTCTCTCTTCAGGTTTCCTTTCCGTAACCATGTCTATGATCTGTCGTCTGCCACATCTTGTATCTGTCTTTTGAACTCTCCGTACAATTTTTTGTTCCCATTTTTCTTTCCTAGTTTGCTGTGCTGTTCCATTGTTTTCTACTTAGTTGTTTGTTGCGCTGTTTCGTGCACTCTTTATAATGTCTTCACTGTTTGCTTGCATGTACTTTTCTAGATCGGCTTTAGCTTTCTGGACACAGTCCTCTATGCTGATGAGCCCCCTGCCACCTTCTTTTCTCTTAACGTATAGTCTATCAGTGTCATCTCTAGGGTGTAAACCTTTATTATTATTATTATTATTATTATTATTATTATTATTATTATTATTATTATTATTATTGTTGTTGTTGTAGTTGTTGATGTTGTTGTTGTTGGCTTCTTCTTCTTCTTCTTCTTCTTCTTCTTCTTCTTCTTCTTCTTCTTCTTCTTCTTCTTCTTCTTGTGCTATGTCCCGTCGGGGCGTTGGCGATCATGGCTCTCCACAGCTTCCTTTCCCTTGTCGCACTCGGCAACTCCCTCTCATAGACGCCCTCTGGTATTCCTCCTGCCATCCGTTTGCTCGAAACCTTCAAGTAGGTTACTCTCTGCCTAGCTTTGTGCTTTTTTGCCTTCTATGCGCCCTGTGAGTGTTAAATTCTCCAGACCTTCCTTCAGCATCGTGTGCAAGAAGAGGTTCGTCCATCAGAATCTCTTCAAGTGGAGCAAGAAGTGAATAATGAAGATTTATGCAACTAAAACCACCCTGGTTTGGTCGATAGAAAAATGTGTTATTTATCAGAATTAGAAAACTCATAGTCAGTAAAGTAAACAAGCCCAGGGAAAAGGTCAAATAATCGTATTGGGAAAATCTATCCCAGCATCCCCGTTATTCACTGAATCTAATATCTACAATTAGGAACCGTCAGTAAGAACTGTCAGCAAAACTAACAACATAAGTTCCTTCAATTTTCAAGCTTGTCTGATTGGTTATGTACAGCGATAGGAAATAAGTATTTGGATTCGTACAAAATTATAAATATTCATTTAATGTACTTACATTGAACAAAGGTAAATATCAAAGACGATGAAGGGTTCCATCCTTTTTTTTTACTATATGTGTGTATGTTTGTGTTTGTGTATTCCGGCTCTCCTGACCACGCCATTTTGTCCACTGAGTTGAAACTTGGATTCAGTATCCCACTGAACTCGATCTATAAAAAGTTGGGTTTTTTTTCTATTTTTGTCTTTCAAAAGATTTTTTGACCTTTTTGGGGGTCTTTTTGGGAGATGATTTTTCCAAAATCTAGATGTTTCTAGATGTTTTTTTTTTTACTCTATTTGACATGTTTTCTTGTTATGTCATAAATGGAATTTATTCTAATCACATCTATTCTTCCATGGATTTTTCACATAACTTCAAATTTTGACGCCACTGTTGTTCATTTACAATAAATCTACACAGGCAATGTATTTTGATATTAAATTAGCAATTATGTGTATTGTGAAAAAGTACAAAAACATTCAATGCAAGTATATCAAATGGATATTTTGCAAGTGTCCAAATACTTCTTTCAACCCTACTGTATTTACGTATTGTGCGTATTTCCTCCTCTTATGTCTATATATGTATAAAAAAAAATTATATATGACATCTTATGTTGTGCAGTGCGTATATTTCACTCCACCCTGATAATGATCAACTTACGCCCAGATCGAGTTGCGTCCGTACTACCAGAAGTCAACCCGGACGCAAATTGATGCATGGCCGTACTTTCAGAGTAGACTTTTCGTCTTAACCAACTATAATGATTATGTTCTTGACTAATAAATATAACATTTGCTACATTAATTTTTTTTTCTTTTCAATTCAGTTTCCAGAAATGTTACATGACCTTCCCAGAGCCGTATGAGGGGAGGTGTCGGTCCAGTAAACTTTTTGATATATTTTATCATTCCAGACTGCTAAAATGCAAGGAATGTGGGCCCTGAGATGCCAAGAAATTCGAAACCTCAAGCTGCATTTTGGGTTGGTCTCCCCATTGGCCCAAAACATTTCCCCCTTGTTACGACCCACATCGCCACAATTACCATTCAGCTCAATACAGTTCATGTCAGTTAATTCCTACGTATGATGGTTGCTTTTTCATCTCTATACATATTGCTGGACTGACACACAGGAAGACAGGGAGGGGTAGTTAGGAGATCAATGCAAAGAACAGTGGTCCCAAAACTTTGTGCTGCGGCACAATATCATGTCGCATCTCTCTCTCTGTCTCTCCCTCTGTCTCTCTCTCTCTCTCTCAGAAAAATTTAAGCAGTTCTTTTGTCGCCTATTGTCCAACCATTCCACGGAATATTGAAATTCATTGAGAACTTTGGGAGATATTGTGTGGACAAACATGAATTTTGGCAATATCATGTGGTTTGGATAACTACGATGCATGGAGGTAATTGCACATAGATCCACTCAAAAATCTATTCACTTTACCCATCAAGCACCATCTCTCTCTCTCTCTCTCTCTCTCTCTCTCTCTCTCTCTCTCTCTCTCTCTCTCTCTCTCTCAAGTGTACCTCGTAAGTTTTTTTCCAATTTTTCAAACAAATATTTCGACCTTTGAATTTTTCAGTACGGGTATTATGACTGTTTTGCTTCCACCTCAGAGTTGCAAACCTATTAGTTTTATCACCAGATATTGTGAGATCTGAATCTTCTTAGCGACACGTGACCGAAATAAGGGGCGATGAATACGTATATCAGTACGTTGATATGAAAGCTTCGTCCATTGACTACTGAAATGATTTTGTCTAATTCATTTCATTTTTACAGTAAGTGTGCCGTGTAATATATATTTCTTTGGGAACCACTGGTGTATAAAGCCAAGACAGCGAAGGAGTGTGTTTATAGCAAAGCTAGAGTAAAGAAAAAAAAGTATATGACTTGAGTGATGTGGGTTTTTAATGTGAACACCTGTATGTCAAACGACTAAGCAACAAGAGAGTAGAAAGCATTCAGCAGATACCTAAGTTCTTGTGATATGTCGAAAAGGCTCACCGTTGTTGTTGTAAGATAATCACCTTTGAACTCAAATATCCTTTTCGTTTTGAGGACTGGTTAATTATCTTTGCTGTAAGATTCGATACTTCAATTCCTGTAAGTAGAAATGTATTTTTGCCTCCTTTATCCACTTTGTTATGTAGCTGAGCGGTGAGACATCAAAAGGGGAAAGGAGTAATAAATCCCAACAACGAATTGAAACGGATTTTTATTGTTGAGAAAATAACTGAGAAGGAATGTACAAGTCTTACTGATAGTATTCCTGATATCAATGCAAAGAGCCCATACAATTTTTATTGCAAATATACGTTTACAGTTTGAATTTCTTTTCATAACTAGAAAGCACCCCAAAAGCACATACCTCTGACAGTGCTATTGCCAAGAGCAGTAATTGTGCATGGATCCGCCCTAGAATTTGAGCAGTTATTTTATCGCCTATTGTCCACCCTTCACGGAATATCATTGAAATTCATTGAGAACTTTGGGAGATATTGTGTGAACAAACATCAATTTTGGCTATATTATGTGATTTGGATAACTACGACACAGGGAGGTAATTGCGCATGGATCTGCTCAAAAATTTATTCACATCACCCATCAAGCACCATTTCACAAAATGTCTTTGGATTTTATTGATAACTTGCGGAGATACTGTGTGGATTGTCATGAGCGTAGACATACATATATAAAAAGAAATGGACGGAAAAATATCTTTCATTCAAAAAAGATTCTTGAATGCGCTCCAAAATTTTACCGCCTCTTTCTTAACTAATTGTTTACCCTTTCGCAACGTTTAATTGAAATCCATTTAGTATTTTCTGTGATATCGTGTGGACAGACATGACATTTAGAGATATCATGTAGTTTGGACAGATAATTACTAAGAAGAAGAGATATACATAGGTCCGCGACAGAATTTAATCAAATCTTCCGGAGTCCATTGTCCACACTTCTACAAAATTTGATAGAAATTCATTGAGACACTTGTAAATATCGAGCGGATAGACATGACATTTCGGCGATATTATGTGGTTTGGACAGATAATTACTAAAAAGGAGAGATAATTATGCGTAGATCTGCAATAGAATATAATCATATCTTCCGTAGTCTATTGTCCACACTTCAACAAAATTTGATTGAAAGTCATTGAGACGCTTGTAGATATTGTGTGGACAGACATGAAATTATGGCGATATTATTTGATTTGGACTTATAACAACGACGCGTGGGAGATGATTATGCAGTGATCTGTTTCAAAATTTAATCGGTTCTCCCATAGCCTATTGTTCATCCCTCGACAGAATTCTATAGAAATTCATGAGAACTTTTGGAGATATCGTGAGGACGGTCATGAGCGTATACATAAATGTAATTGATAAACAAACGGGAAATACCACTTAATCATTAATCTTTCTTCTTCATCCCATTGCCAGATCATAATCATCATCAGTCTTTTAACGTCTGTCGTTGGACATAGACCTTCCCCAGGATTCGCCACAACTCTCTATCATGGGCGTCGTGGAGCCAGTACTTTCTGAATTTATCTAGTTCGTCTCTCTATCTAATATTCTGCCGGCCTCGGTTCCGCATGTGATCTCGGGGGATCTATGTTGTGAGTCGTGATGTCCATCGGTTGTCCACGATTTGTGCAACATGGCCAGCTCACAGCCATTTGAGTTTTTTTAATGGATTCTATGATGTCCCTGACTCCTGTCTATTTCCAGATGTACTGAGCTGTCTTGTGGTCTCTCCATGTGAGGCCCTGCATAATCCTTTCATGTGCACATTGCATAGTTCTCGATTTGCAGATCTGTCTCTTGGTTAGGTTCCATGTTTCAGCTCCATAAGTGACTATTGGGAGAATGCATTGGTTATACACCCTTCTCTTTAAGATTCATGGGATCTTCTTATTTTTGATGGTTGAGCTTACTCTGCCAAAGGCTTGTCGTCTTAGTAACCTTCCATAAGATTTCATCGAAATCCATTCAGTACTTTCGGAGATATCGTATGGACAGACTGGCCAAGAGACGAACGAAAAAACAGACGGACCAACAAACGAACAGAGAAGACCAAACACATATACCTCTTCTCAACTTCGTTGACAGAGGGAGAAATGGAAATAATGTGAGTCAGTTGAAATGAACCTCAGATTGAAATAATTTTGTGACAGATAACAAGTACAAGTTTATACACAATATGCCAGATTAAGTAAAGTTAAGAGGATTACAGAAACAGTTCCTTTGAAGAAATTGTCCTGGTTTTAGGTGTGTCTAAGTCTTAATGTAAATTTCCCTTACTTGGTTTTTTTTTCTCATTGGAACATGAGTGGAGTTGATTCTTGTTCAAGATGGATTTTTGAAGAGATAGAAAGTTCAAGTCGAAATTTTCTCGTTGGTTGAGGACGTAAAAAGGAACTGTGAGGCCCGATTGGAAACATGTTTTGCAGGGCCCTCACCAAGGCCTATAGAATTTTAGAGATATGAATAAAGTTATTATTATAGCCTTTGCATCTATATGGCCTTTATATTTATATCAATCAAAATGTTCGCTTAAAAATTTCAAAGATATACATTTAACGCTGTTCTATAATTATTTAATTCAAGTACAGAAAAAGAAATCCTTGACATAAACTGTATAAACATATTCTACCGATTTGAGAATTCAAAAAAAAATTAAAATCGTTGTTGTTCTCTGTAAATCCTATTAAGTGATGTTAGGTGTATATTGCAATGTATTTGATAAGACTGGAGTAGATCACTCGAGCGTGGGCCCTCTAGGAGCGGGGCCCAATTGGGAGCAATTGGTCCAATTGCTTGAATCCAATTTGACTCTGCTGGTGACTGACGTCGTCAGTCAAGCCTTTAGAAAATTTTTTTTCTGTTCCGTGACATGTTATTGATTTGAAAATAACTTCCGTTCATACATGTTTTATTGAATGATGTGTTTTGATGTTGCGTGGAGTTGGGATGTTGTAAAAATATGTGGTGCCTTGGCACCAATTTACTCATTGGTCAAAACTACCGTGGCCATCTATTTAATTGTACCAAAAGTAACCGATTTCTTTTCCATTTATTATCTCAGTATGATTTGGGACCCGGAAGCGACAACTCCTAGTTGACTCTCTAATGTCCATATCTTTAGTGTCTATATAGTGAAAACTTATATATATAGTTCACAGTTCACTATATATATATATATATATATATATATATATATATATATATATATATATATATATATATATAGTGAACTATATAGTGAACACTGCTGTCCTTCTGAGACTTCTCCGGGATCTGTCACATTTCTCTATCATGGGCGTCGTGGAGCCAGTATTTTCTAAACTTGTTTAGTTCATTTCTCCATCTTGTATTCTGTCGATCTCGGTTTCGTATGTGATCTCTGGGGATCCATGTTGTGAGTCGTGATGTCCATCGGCTGTCTGCAATTCTTGCAACATGACCTGCCCATTGCCATTTAGGTTTTCTAATAGATTCTATGCTGTCTCGGACTTCTGTTTTCTTCTTGGTATACTGTGTTGTCTTTATGATCTCTCTATGTGAGGTTAAACATGATTCTCTCATGTGTGCGTTGCACACTTCTCAGTTTGCAGGTCTGTCTCTTGGTTAGTTTCCATGTTTCAGCTCCATAAGTGACTATCGGGAGAACACATTGGTTGTATACTCTTCTTTTTAGGATTAATGGAATCGTCTTGTTTTTGAAGGTTGAGCTTGCTTTGTGGAGAGCTTGCCATCTTAGGGTGATTATCCATTTGATTTCTTCTTCTTTTGTGGATTTCATAGAGATTCGCTGTCCCAGATAGATGTTGTGGTTTACTTTCCCCAGTTTTTCATCTTCAATTTTGACAATTATGTCCTTATTCTCGAAGTGATTGTTGCACATTACTTTCGTTTTACTGAAGTTCATGTGTAGGCCAACTTTTTACTTTCTCCGTTTACTCCATCTAGCGTTCGCTGGAGGTCGTGTAGGTTCTCTGCGAAAAGGACGATGTCGTCTGCAAATCTGAGGTTGCTTATATATTTGCTGTCCTCTATTCCTCTATTTTCCCAGTCCGGGTTTCGGAAGACATCTCTTTTATAAAAAAAAAATGGTAGGATCAAAATGGGGGAAAAAAACTTTTGAAATCCAGCATCGCATTAAAATATCCTTGTCAATCAACACAATACCAAGTAATATTTTTCAACCAATAAAAATATGGAAACTAGATCCCCCATCCCCGAAAAATCGTTTCTAGAGCCCCTAAAAAGGGTATAAATGAAGAAATCCTAACTTGGTCAGTCGGTCAATATTTAAACGTCAACTTTCGATAATACATCAGTTTTTATCTCATACAACAGAACATTTCATGCTAGAACATTTTGATCTTTGGTGAACTTCAAACGATACATCGATCAAGTTTATCAACGATACCTTTTTTTCTATTTCAATTATCAAATGAACACCCCCATATTGTACACAAGCATTTGTCCTACCACGAGCTTTGATTTATGTTGGTCATATGAACTTGAACGGCAAACCCTTCATTTTGTACGTACAGATTTTTTCCAAACGTACCCACTTAGTTGATTATGATCAACTACGATATGCTTTGTTTCCGGTGCTACTTTTTATGTCAACCACACTAGCCACTAACTGATATAAAAAGACTAATGTTTTACATTTCTTTTCGTCGTTTATCACTTTTTCATCAAGGGTTTATTGGCTGGGGAGGCGGGTATGGATGGTATAAAAAGTAGCACCCTTTTTTTAATGCATTTTTTTTAATTTGTCACACCCTAAAGGACTCGAATGATTATGTATATCAGTGTGCTGACTTGAGTTTCGTTCACTGACAACTGAAATGTTTCTATCTAATTCGATGTAGCAAGGTCTCGACGAAATATGAATTCCATATGCCGTCATTTTTTTTTTTTTTTTTTTTACAGTGCTGGTTATACCTGTCAAGTTGAGAATAAGTGAGGATCGTGTGACTAGGGGGTATTCTCCTCCTCCTTACCAAAAAATTTGAAAATGATGTATCCAAGAATTTCCCTTTCGTGCGTGAGAACATATCAAGATGTGTGTGTGTCCATGCAAAATGTGTGAGACTTGGAAGGTCTGATGGGCACACTACTGAGAGCATAGATTTAATTTGTCTTTTACTACCATTAAAAGTCTCTACGTGTTCCCTTTTATGGCGGGCTTGTAACTTCTTATACGCTCTCATTGTCAAAGCCGTTCATAAATAACGTTGATGTGTCTTTTCTGATCACACCACTATGACTTACTGTGGTCAAGCCAAGATGCTAAATATGTAACATTAAACCTTTTCAAATAATACTAGCATTCATTCAGCGTTAGGAAACTGCGCCGAGGAAATTAAAACGCGTAAATTTTGAATTAATTGAAGCACAAGTTTTAAACAACAAACAGGCAGGTCTGGTTGGTCACTCAATAGAAACTGTCACATGGCCAAAGTCTTTTGGCAAGCATGCCGTCTTGGGGTTGATCAATTAAGACATTGGTTGGGTGATCACCAAAAAACTCTGAATTGAGAAAAAAAAACAAACAAAAAAAACAAAACAAGCGTGACTAATATTAAGGTATCGATTTAGTATTAACTTGCATTACAAATTACCCACCTCCCGCCCAAAACCTGGGTAGGGGGTTTGAAAACACAAAAAAGTTTTTTTCTAGACGTAATAAGAAAGAAATGTTATTATTTTTCAGTCCTCTATTGATGAAACAATAGTTTGATACATACATATATAACAAGCCAGCCAGCCAGCCAGACCAGCTTGAAAACTGAAGAAACTTTGGTGACAGTTTTGTTTGACGGTTACTAATATAGAGGAAAGTTATTTCTCTCCATTTGTGGCTTTTTTACAGGCCGAGTGTATCTTTACTTACTGTATTTACCTCTGATGGAAGTTGGAAGAGGTATGTGCATTCACTCATGTTTGTCTGTTTGTCCGCACAATGTTGACTTTATTTTTCTACCATTACAAGGACAAGAACAAGAAGAACAATCCTCACCAAAATTGAAGTGTCAAATCATATGTAGATTTCACATTACCCTAACATAATTGGAACTCACTACCAACTGATTGCCAGGAGACTGACTTACTGACTGAGCTAGGCTGATAAGTCTTGGATATTAATAAAAAAATTTTTTTAAAAGATACGCACAGGTTTATTTCATTTTGATTAAAAGATATATTCATTAAAAAAAATATTTTTTAAATTTTTATTCATCATATACACGATACAAAAGTTGCAGTAATCATCTTCAGTTGGAATAGAAGTAGGAGTGAAGTTTGACCCTGCAGCAGCCAGCCTTGTCAGTTACATTTTCTTGAAGGATGAGCCACGATTGAATTTGGGGCGGATCCAGGATTTTTTTTGATCGAGAAATATTTTAACCTCTGCCAACGAAGTTAGAGGAGGTATATGTATTCATTCATACTTTGTTCACAAATTATCTCGTAAAGTACTCCATGAATTTGAATTAAATTTTTGTGGACTGGTTCAATCGAAAAAATTTCCCGGATCCACCCCAAAATTCAATCAATTCTTCCTTAGCCCATGGCTCGCTCTTCCACAAAATGTCATTGAAATACATCGTGAACTTTTGGAGATGTTGTATGGGCGGACAGACAAACATAAGTTAATATATATAGATACAACAGTGAGTCAATAATTACCCTCACTTTTGTTGTATTATTTTTTTCAGGGAGGCCATAGTGGGTTGTGCACAGGCAGTGTTGTGGTGTGTTTGTTGGCATGACAGTGAAAATTCATCATTGGATAGTCAGTTTCATTTGTGTTATCATAGAGTAAACATGAACTCTCCACTCTCAGTTTGCATGGAAGAAGAAGAACAAGCCGTGATCCATTTTTATGGGCTGGTGATGAGCCATCAAAATCTTTCAGTATAATGTAGAAACTGTTTTACAATTGCCACTGCCCACATGTTCCAAAAGCTTCAGAAAGTGGTTTTCGAGGTATTGAAGGATCCTTGTTAACGAGTTGCCAAAACAACAAAACCTATTCGAAAACATGTGAAATGATTCGGTGTGCTGGCAACGAGCCCTCTCCCCCTACCACCAAAGGGATGGCAACAGCGTAAAATTCTGTAACACAGAGAGCGGACGACGACCAGCAAGGAAGAAGAGAAAAATAAAGGGAGTTTCTTTGAAATCCGCGCTTTAGGATTTTCTATATGTTTTGCATCTAGATCTATGCGTTTTTGATTACATCTTCATGTCAGAAATGGCTGTTCAGACGGTTTTTTTATCCATCTTCTATTAACCCTCCCACTGCCCCAGCTCTATATCAGATGTAAACCACTTAATCTCAGCATTAAACCTGACATTTTTTCTAGGTGATTTTTCGGTTTATTGCAGTGATGAGGAAAGGTAATCATGCACCAGTGGAAAGAAAGGGGGCAAAAAGAGAATTAATAAGTAAATGAATAAATCAATAAAATAAATAAAATAAAGCTCTAACCTCACTATTTTGTTCTCTCAAAGACACCTTAAAAGGTCATCGATTCGCCATGGTCCAAGATATGAATAACTCAGTGCATTCCTGACTGAGATGCCAGCTGAAAACACATTTTCCTGTGGGCATATCCGAACTTTTGAATGCTAAACCAAGTGCATTGTAATATGAAGCTTTGCATAAAAACCATTGATGCATGTTCACTGGTCTACCCGCTCAGTCAATAATGTGACAGTCGCATAGTACACAAGCCACTCAATGGGGTCTTATTGCCGCCTGAGTAAGCTCACAGGAGAGCATCTGTTTACACATGTGCAGTAAGGTCCCCACTGAATGACGGCCAAGTTATATCAAGGTCACTCTGCTGGTTCTTGAAATATTCAAAATGGCTGGGTTCTTTCTGTACAGGCCTCTTAGATAGAGTGCCTAAACTTGCTGGAACAAACTTTTAAAATTTGAAAGATTTTCTGTTCAATCAGCAATTTGTTTTCCTTGTAGTTTGCAAAAATTCAGCTAAAATTACTGGAAAAATACTAAAACGGATTACTATTAGTCGTTTTGCTGCTCAACTGATTTTTTTTGGTATTCAAAATGGCTGGATTCTTTCCATACAGACCTTGTAGACTGAGTGCCAAAACCTGCTGGAATAAATGAAAAACATTGAAAAATATTTTGTTTAATCAGCAGATTTTCTTCCTGGCAGCCAGCAAAAATCCAGCTTGTTCATGCAGAAAACTACTAAAACTAAGCAGAAAAATGGTGGAGTACTGTTTGAATCTATCAGGCAGCAGTAAGATAAGCTGAGACCCAGGGCTGGATTAACCATTAAGCAAAATAAGCACGAGCTTGGGGCATCAAAAGAGAGGGGGCATCGCAGGTTTCCAGCTGTTTTAGCATTAAATTTATCTAAATTGCTTGACATGAAAGATTTAAATTTTTTTTTCTCTCTTACATATAGAGTTATTTCAAATATCCAAATGACTCAACTGACCACACAAATACTATTATATTGTAGGAAACTGGTCATTGTGCAAAGCTCAAGTTTCATATGTAATGATTCAATTTAATGAAGTGGTGTATTTTTGGAGGAAAATGAATCATTCTTATGTATTTTGATGTGTTTTTAATGAATATGACCTTTGAGATTACTTTGAGATTTTTTTCATTCTTAAAAATTTTGTCTGTTACTTAATGGCAGGGCCAAGGAGAAAGAATGATTTTGGGGCATCAGTTGACTTTGATGTGGCCCTTCTGAGATCTTGCTTACTTATATCAGGTTCACCCGCAGTCTGCACTAGAAATTACTAATCACCAGCACCTGTATATGATCCTTTTTACCTCCTAAATTAAGCTGTGGTGGTGGGGGAATTGTTACCTTGATGAAAATGCTACCAGTATGGTTTGAACCATAAGATCATGATTTAGAAAAAAAAGGTTAGTTGCTCAATAGAAACCTTAACGTGACCAATGTCATTAAACAGCATCCTGTGTTTTGGGTGATCAATTGGATAATTGATAAAAGGGGTGATCAATAAATAAGTTAGTTCTCTTGCATTTTGTTGGATAGTGATCGCTAAAAAAAATCAGAATTTTCAAAAACAAGCTAAGAGCCCAATTTAGCAAAAAATCATATTGCAAATTGAAACACCCACTAAAAACCTATTTAAGCGCAGAATTTTTAAAAAATCAAAACATTTTCCCTACTCATTGAGGTGAATGAGCGTAAAATTTCAAGTTTCTATTTTGAATAGTTAGAGCTGTGCAAAGTTTGAATAAATAGATACAGATAGTCACTGTCAGAAACATGAATAAGTTAAATCCAGCAACAGTGTTTTAACCTGTTTGTTGTGGGTAGCGGTGGTTAAGAATAAGTTTGATTGTCCTAGAAACTCCTTGAAAATATTTTTAGGTTTGTTTATAATTCAAGGACCTAATGAAAGATGTGTTTTGATGAAGTTTAGAAATAACATTTTTTCAACGAATGTCATCTTTCTTGCTTATTTTATGGCAATACTTTGACCCAATATATTTTTCAGCCTTCAAAATTTCATCAGAATTCCAAATAGAAGTGGTCTCAGACAAGACTCAAACTTGCATTCAGTACCATGGGAACTTGCTATGTCATGTAGCAACACCTGTACCATGAGCTACTCTCACTAGATGAATCAAACTAGTATTCTGTACTATGGGAACTTGCTAAGTCATATAGCAACACCCATAATCAGTGGTGGCCAGACAGTATTCTTATAACTATTATTACTTATACTAGATGAAAATATTAATCATAAAATGTATGAAATGATTAAAATAATCCATTTCAGAACCTCAGACAAAGTATATATAGTGTATTCATATTCCCCAGCTGGTATTTTATTTATACCATATTGAGCATAGCACATCAATTGAAAACATTGAATTTGTTCCCATTATTAAGTTATTTGATAGGAGAGCTTCACACTTGGGGAATTTTGGGAACTTGTTCACTGATGAAAATATAAATGGGGCTCACTATTCCCAATTATGTTTGGAATGTGACTTAGTTATGGTAGGCTCTGAGGCAGGGGTCTTGAGATGGGGTAAGCTGAGGGGCAGGGACCCATGGGTATAAGCCAGTTGGAAACCAGGGGGAACATATCTTTACCATATTGTGTGTGTGTATGTGTGTGTGTGTGTGTGTGAGTGTGTGAGAGAGTGTGAGAGAGAGAGAGAGAGTCCATGTTAGAATTTGAGTGTATGCTAAAGCTAAATGTGAGTAACTGGATGAAAGAGAAATATGTTGTAAAGAGAGCATCACTAAGAGTGATGTGATAAAAAGCTACAATTATGCGGAGAAAACTAGTAATAGAATGATAGTATCCAATCTTTATGAATGAAGAGATCAAGGGTCAGAACATCAATAAAACTCAATTTTGATATCTGTACTCGGCATGCATGAATTGCCGTAGCCCACGCATCTACCAAAACTAATTATCTAAAAAAGTTACCTAAAAAAATAATAGATCTCTTATCTAAAAATATCTTTCAGAAATGGATTTTCCATCTAAAATTATCTAAAAAAAGAGGTCTCTTATAAAAAAAACATCTTCAAGAAATGAATTTTTTATCTAAAATCATCTAAAAAAATAGATCTCTCATCTGAAAATATCTTTAAGAAGTGGATTTTATATCTAAAATTATCTAAAAGAAATGGATCTCTTATCTAAAATTATCTTTAAGAAATGGATTTTCTACCTAAAATTATACTAAAAAAATAGATCTCTTATCTAAAAATATCTTTGAGAAATGGATTTCCTATCTAGAATTATCTAAAAAAATATATCTCCTATTAGAAAATATCTTTAAGAAATGGATTTTCTACCTAAAATTTTACTAAAAAAAAATAGATCTCTTATCCGAAAATATCTTAGAAAATAGATTTTCTATCTAAATAATCTAAAAAAATAGATCTCTGATGAAAAAATATCTTTTGGAAATGGATTTTCTATCTAAAATAATCTTAAAAAAATAGATCTCTTAACAGAAAATATCTTTAAGAAATGGATTTTCTATCTAAAATTATACTAAAAAAATTGATCTCTTATCTAAAATATCTTTGGGAAATGGATTTCCTATCTAAAATTATCTGAAAACAAATAGATCTCTTATCTAAAAATATCTTTAAGAAGTGGATTTTCTATCTAAAACTATCTAAAAAATACCAGCACATGATTTGGGTGCTGTTGGTCCCAAAATGAACATAGAGACCAAAAAATATACTCTTTTGAAAAAAACAAAATTAACGTGACCAGGAGCACCCAGAAACAGATGCATACCCCCATGGTAGGATTGAAACCTTCGCCTCAGATCCAGAGGCTGGCATCTTATCTCTGCCCTATGCAGGACTGTACAGTCAGTAAGGTTGAATTTAAGCAATATATTTACATATGCGTAATTCCACATCCACTCTATTCCTGAGTTAGATGAACATTCTACAAGTTTTAACCTTAGTAGCAGATGTTTGTTGTTCTATGTTGCACAATATATTTTGAATATTGTGGGCCATTTTAAATAGCTTGAGGAAAGGCAAAATTATCTTGGTCATAATTCTGATTATATGATATGAACCTTTCATCTTATGGAAAGGGATCTTCTGTATATATTTGTAAGCTATAGTGTACACAGATGACTATCAAATATATGAATTTTTCAGGCTTCTCAAAATTTTTTCTTCAAATTTTCTTCTTCTGACATATATAGGTATCTTTTTGAAAGTTTGCTCTATTTCACTTTAATGAAAACAAGTCAAAAAGTAAAACTAACAGTCAGCGTTTGCTTTGCTGCAAGCCATTATAGAGACAATACTCAACCTTTTCTTCCTTCTCCTACAACCGAGTCTCCTGTACTACCCACCATCACAACTCCTAATGACACATCCTAGAATACCATCATCACTATTTTTTTGATCTGGGAATGCTCAATAATATTTCTTACATGAGTCAATGGTAAATTACTTCTTTGCTTTATTTACACCATTTTGGCTTATGAAAGATTTTTTTTATAGTAATGTCCTACTTATGGATTGTGGGGGAAATCTGTAAATTTATAATTCTTTTTTATTTATATAGATCAACAAATCAAATAGACCTTTGGGAACAGATCAAAGAACTGTATTTGCTGGCATATAAGATACACATTTGAATTTGAAAACAGGTCTGGTTAATCACTCAATAGAAACTGTCACATAACCAATATATTTTGGCAGCAAAAAATTGAAAAAGGGGTGATCAATGAAGAAGATTATTCTCTCACCGTGTTTAGTCATGATCACTAAAAAAGTATGAATTTTCAAAAAACCGGGGTGAAAGCTGTCAGACACAAACCATGGACCAATTTAGCATGCACTCACATTGTAAATTAAAGAAAGATCTATTTTGGGAGATAATTATGAAAAAGTAAAAAAAAAGAGTTGATATTTAAACTTTCATCTCTCTCGCTCAATTGGTGTGGCGTGTACACATGACGCATATAATCAGGCAGAACAACTAAAAACTGAAGAAACCTATTCTGAGGTTGTCAATTGATGGTTTCTAAAAGATATGTACGTATTACACAGCATCCAATGCACTGGTTTTTCATGAACAAACCAAAATGATTTTTTGATTGTTAATCGCTGACTCATTCACTGTTCAGTAAGCCTCATTTATACAGTTGTGAGCAGTCTTGTGGAGAAAAAGTACAATTATATGTGTCATTTAGTTTATGCAAAATTCTAAATCCCTATAGATTTGATGTGGCTAACTAGGAAGCAATTAATCATGTAAATGGAATTATTTTTTGCCAGACTATAATAAAAGTGGTCTACTGTACTGATTTTGATTATATATAGTTACTGAAGTGGCTATGATAAGGTGAAGAAAAGGTAAAGCATCTATCACTAAAGAGACAACTCCTATGGGATAACTGCCGATTCCCAGTTTTCTATACATGCATCAGTTTAGGGATCCTTTTAAGTTTCAAGTCTGGTCAAGACCAGGACTTTATACTGATAAGTTTTTATGATTACTCCCTTTTGGCAGATATGGCAAAAGGACACCTCCGACCTAACTACACAGCTTAAAGTGGCATTTCCTAACCTTTTGACCTTTGGGGAACCCTTTTAATAAATTCTATGTCTCAGGGAACCCCTATATAAAAATTATCATACATATCTATTAATCTTTTTATTCTCCTTAAGGCAACATACTATATTTTTCTGAATACTGGTTTAAGCAAAAAATAACTTGACCTTCTCTCAAGTTTATTGAAAATGTTATAACCAACAGAAATCAAACTGTGTGTTCAAGAGAACTAATAAGGAGGTTTTTATTCACACAAGGAAAAATATCAAACATGTCTGTGTTCATGAGAAATAAACATGAATAACCAACATCCCATATAACACATATAAACAGAATGAAAACAGATGATAACTATTACAATAAATCTTTTATTAACAATCTTGAAAAGGCATAAGATTAGTCAAGGCAATATGTTAGATGGGTCAAGGCAATGTTATTTTTGAAGACAAATTAGATAATAAAATTTGCTTTTCTAATTAGAAACTTAGGCTTTTATTTTGGTACACAAATACTTAATTTGCAGTTGAGTTTTAGATAAACGCTCATGGATTTCATCTTCAACTGGAAGAGGACAATTTCTATCTTTGCTCTTGATACTTCTTGAATAAGAAAAAGCCTTCTCATACTTGTGAGCAGTTGAAAACTGCAGGAATATATTCATTGCTTTCCTATGAATGGCAGGGTACTCTTCTTTCACTGAAACCCAGAACTTGACCGGGGGTAGGTCAGCAAATCTGACCAGACCGCAGCTCATTGAGTTCTTCCTCTTCTTTCAAAGTCAAGTTCTCAGGACGAGCAGAAAAATCAGGGGATAAGATACCTCACCTATCGGAGGGGAGGGAAAATAATATTCGATTTTGATCCACAGTTCTCCCAGGTGGGTTTCAGTAAGACCTGAGATTTGCTGATATCCCTCTTCACCCTTTAAGCCCCAGCAGTAGTTGAAACATTTTAAGATTTCTTCTTGCAACATGATTTTCCCAAAGATTTAGTCTTCTTTTGAATCTAAGAATCTTGTCTCTTGAACTCAATACAGGGCCTTGCAGTGACTTGTTCAGTTGATTTATGTGATGGAAAATGTCTGTTAAGTAGGATAGCCTTTGCAACCTTTTTTCATCACTAAAGCACTAGATAAAATCTGGCTTATTGTTTTCTTGAGAATTTTCCTGTAATTCATTTTTCAGTTCAAACTTCCTATTTCAAACTCTTTCTCTACTCAGCTACATAATCTTTGTAGCCTTTTAAACATTCAGAAGTGAACTGGACTTTGTTTAAAAAAGTTGGCCATTTTTGTTGTATAATTAAAAACATCGCTTCTCTGAAAAGGGCAACATAATGCTTTATCAAAAAGAAGCAAAACAAATTTGCGATTCAGAGAGAATCACATATGTGGGCTCAATGAAGATAAAGGATTAAAATACTCCAACAGATTAGCCAAATCATAAAACTGTCTTTGAAATGGTTGACAGTGCTAAATCCATCAGAGGCCACAAAGAATATATAAGAAATTTTGTTTCAACCAAGACATTGTTTAAGACTAAATTACCCCAAAATTACCTATTAAGAGATCATTTTTTTTCTGTAGGATCTCTTTACTACCAACAGATGCCAGGATTTTCCTACCTTGGTGAATATGTCCTGCATGTATAATAAAATGACGAACGTAAAATTTAACACAAAAATGACTCAAAAATGCATTTTCATACAATAGCTTTTTTATCACTATTCCTTGCTGAATTCCTAGCAACCTCTTGTGGAACCCTGATTGGGAAACACTACCTTGGAGTGTACTCAATTAGCTGCTGATTGCACAAGGAAATTTGTCCCAATGAAGAGTTCGCACTTGGCTCATTCCTTCTGCATGGGAAGCAGACATGCTAACCATTATACTATCCAAGTGGACACTGTGGCAGAATAACCTCAATAAATTCTTCAAATGCTGGTAAGTATTAAGGATTACAATAGTCCAGTATGTCATTAAAATTACTTTGTGATGTGCTGAGCAGCCAGCAATATTTGTCATGCAAAATTATTTTTTTGTACAAAACTAAAGCTTCAAGGTATTACGGTTGCTTCTCCTCACAATTTAGATAATTCTGAAGACTGGATTAAGGGAGATGATTTATAGAAACTATGAAGAAAGATACATAATTTTTCATTTTTCATTTATTTTTATCAGATCTCTCAAGCTCCACTGATCCAAACAACTCCAAAATTGCCAATGCATTGCCTTGGATGCTGAAGAATATATCTGTTGAATGTCAACTTTGTACAATGTTTAGTAGTTGAGTAATTACAATGCACGCACACAAACACAGACATACACATTTCTTAAATTGTAGTGAGTCTCCCGTTTACTTATCTTCATCTTGATTCTTTAGTTATTTTTTTTTCCACCATAACCCAACTTGGGTTATCACTCTATGGCATCAAGCAAACAGTGTGGATTTGACATAAAGAGTAAGCATCCGCAGGGGAACCTGGTTTAGGCCCAGCTGCTTTACTACTCGGCCCCATGAATTTCATGGTTAGCAGAAGTCAAAATCTCACCTTTTAAATCTATTCTTTACTCGGAATATCTGGGCCGTGTTTGATTTTCTTTGTCTTAGTTCTAATAGTATCATCAAAGCAATTATTCTATTATATATTTTTATCATTAGATGAAGTATCGTAATCCACATTATTAATTTTTACCCCTACTTGCCTTCATCCCGATTTTCTTGTTGTTTCCAGACGTGTCCGTACATTTCTATTATATGCTTTTCGATCGGTCAGTCAGTCGGTGGGTCAGTCAGAAAGCGGCTGGAGGAGAATGTGTGATGTCATCAAAAGAACTTCTACTTTGATCAATAGATGATGAATCAAGCATTCATTTTTTACAGTGTTGCCAAGTATTGTTTGTTATTATAGCTAAAATTGTCTAAAAAAATAGCTGAAGTTGGCTAAACTTTTCAATTTTCAGCTAACTTTATAGTTAAAAATATTATATCTACTCATTTAAAGCCTACATATCAGAAAAATAACCATACACTAAGACTCCAGAAAAATTATTGATAAAAATCACACACTTTAAAACAAACTTACAAATTATTTTTTAATTACCAGATTTTCAGGAGGACTATCCTAACTTTCCTCTTCCTCCTGCTATTACTACCACAAGTAGTAATGCTACTAATACTACATAGTTTAGAGTCCCTTTGAAATCAGAAATCACAGTTATGGACTTAAGGATGGTGGATGCATCATTGAACTTATGGTTCCTGTTTTTTAAAAATCAAAATTCAAGGAGACTGTGGCTGGAAAGCAGCCAGGTGTAAAAAGTAGGGCAACTGGGCTTAAACTTTGGCATGAGGGATGTGAGTTCAAATCTCACTCGGAGCTTATTAAGTGAGCTAAATTTATCAATATATTTTTCAAGGAAACTGACTTTTGTTTTATATTTTTCATATTAACTATCCTTTGATTGAGATAGGACTTGAAAAATGGAGTATCTTAAAATGTTCACCAGAATTAACAAATAGGTAGAAAACTCTCTTCCTGTACAAAGTAAAAGATGTATAATTACTTTTGGATTCTGAAAAACATAAATTATTGAAGACATTGATGAGTGGTCAGCTTTACATATAATATTCTTATGCAAAGGCTTCTTGAGATATGAAAGTTATTTCAAGGGTTTGTCCAGTCTAAAAAGGTTTTTTAAAAAAGGTACATTTATACTTAAATTACACAAAAATGAACTAGCACTTTTTATTGTTTATTTTATTCATCTTCTTTCATGCAGTCTAAAGGTTATTTCTTGGTCAGGGGCAGCCGCTGGGATTTGGGGACCGGACATAAACTGGGTCATCCTAGTTGTATTATCATAATTTAGCCACTTTTAGGAATGTATACTCTCCTGTACTATACTGCAGTTGCCACCGCAATGGTGGGGAGATCACTGTGTCATTAACGGTGAGTTATCGTTCTTGACTGTGCTGCTGCTTAAGACGTGAAAAGAACAAAGCATTTTGGGGGTCGCACGCGTTTTGCTAAAAATCTGGTCCTCGACAATAACAAAAACAAACCAAAAATAAAAATAAAGACGAGCCACCCAGCCGGGAACAGGGCCTCCCAAAGACGAACAAGGGTCCACAAAGACGTCCGCAGCTCAATGATTAACCGCTGATCAATGTATTAAAACACAAAATCTATTTTAAATGCGGCCTTAAGTTAACTTGAAAAGGTTTGAACCCCCATCTCAAACATGGCGTCCACCAATGGCGACACGACCAACTCGGTCCCGACTTCTTCCTCTTCTTCGACATGTTTGTCGTCCAATTCCTCATCTGTATCATCCCTAGCCGTTTCCCAGGCTCCAGTTCCTCCTGAATCTGTTGTTCTGTCTAATTCGTCTGTGGTGGTGGTTACTGAGCCTTCTTCTTGTCTGACGAGTTCGGCCGGCAGTCGTCAAGGCTGCCAGCCGACGGCTACGGGAGAGATGAGTCGATCTAATAATTTACAGAGAATTGCACAGAAAAAGGCACAAGTGAAAAATTATCCAAGACCAAAGAAGCTGGAGAAATTGGCAGTTTATTCCTCTTGCAAGGTAAGAACCATGGTTCGTCTTTGAAGTGACTGGTTTTGGTGTTGTTGGTATTAAAAATATAGATTTTCATCTACAAGTTGCTTGTTGTGTTACGTTTTTAAAAAAACCACCATCGTTTTGGTAGAAAAAAAATCGTCAACATTTGTAAATTTTCTCATGATGATAACAATTGATCAATAAATAAAAAGATCAAATTCACCAATAAATTGATTTCGTAGTGTTAAGAAAATATTAATTCTTGCATTCACTCAATAATGAAACTAGAATAACTACCACTTTTTTGGGAAAGTGTGTTCAGACACTAATCCAATTTCTGAACTTTCTCATAAAATTATTATTATTAATAATAAAAAGGCGAAGCTTGCCAATAAATTCAAATCTATTTTATAATATTTAGCAAAATATCATTTTATTCATACACTAAATATATATTTTACGGAACAAAAATAAGTACCGAATGCAGCGAATGCTTTTTTCCAGAAAAGTTTATTTAAAAGTTACTGACATAGAAAAATGTATTTATGCTGTGTCCTCATTATTATTTAAACGGTATTAATTTGAATGATTAAAATTGTTTTTTTCTCTATTAGAAGTTAGATAATTATCCCTATTCATTTGATGTTCATCATTCAAACATTTTTACTCCTCTTATATTAAAAAAAAAAATTTGAAATTAATATTTTATTTTTTTCAATGATCGTTTTTGATCTGTCAACAATTCGTATTTTTTTAGGCATGAAATCGAAATAAATCAATTGGTCAAAAAATAGTTTTCATAATATTTATTTAACCTTAATTGTTGAATTTGTTCAACATCTCTCTATTTACTTCCGGTTCTTTCTCTCTCTCTTTTTTTTTTTTCAATTTTTATCAACCACGTTTTTCAAGCTGTCAACGTTTTTATTGTAAATTGCTCTTGAAAATAAATGGCGTATCAACAAAATAATAACATTTAACTTCCCTTCAAATGTCAAAGTTTCATTTTGAACGTCTTTAAATATAAAATAATGATTATAAATTGATGTATAACCACGTGTATTTTGCTGTGTTTTATTAAATCCTTTTACAACTCAAGTTTGACTTCCGGTTTTTTTTTTTCAGTGTCTTTTTACCTAGACTCATATACTACTTGAATTTTGATAAAGTTTGAGAATTTCTATTTATTTATCATGATTTTCTTTTTTTGTCCATATCTCGAAAAAACTTTTAAAATTCTGTCGTAGATGATTGATTTAACATTTACCCTTTCGAATGGTCGCATTTTCATGTTTTTTTAATTCCCTAAACAAGTGTCAACTGTGGTGTTATCAAGCAACTTTATTTCTTACTAATTTCACTAATATATTACAAATTGACAAAATTTTTATACATCTCTGAATGTTGACTATCATAAATGTATTGAAATGCCCAGGGAGGCATTACATGTAAATAAATAAACTGCAAGCCAAGATACCTTGGTATGAGAGAAAAGGTTAATTTATAAACAGCAATGATTTATAGGTGTAAATAAGATATTATTAAGCAAAGTTAATATTGATGTGATATTGATTGGAAGAAAAACAATCTCCCAAATCTGACCAAGATATGTTGAATTTAATTTAGGAAGATGAACCTTGGAATCTCAAACACTTATACCAGTGTCTCTCCCACTCTTCAAAACAATCTGCAAAGTCCTCTTTTGGAGTTGCTGTCAGCTGCTTCGTCGCAGCAAGTTGCTTATATCAAGTTGACAAGTATAAATTTTGAATGATTTCCTGAAACTATCTTCAAGTTTTAAAAATTGATTATCAGTTTTTTTTGTTGTTGTCATAAATATTATTTAAATAACTTACTTGGAATAATTGTAATGTATCTTTTTATTTAGATTATGATACTATTAGTAAGCATTGTTTGCTTGTGTGCTTATAACAGTGCATTTGTATATTTGATTAAGAACATCAACTGACATCAGTGTCACACTACTAGTTAGAATATAGCAAAAAAAAGGAATAAAAAGGTAATGCATCCATCTCTTAAAAGACAACACCCAATGGTGTAAAAATGGTTGTGATAGTTTTGGTGCTCTTTTACATGCATCAGCTTAGTGATCCTTGCAAGTCTCAAATCTTACAAGTTATCACGACCACCCCTTCTTGGCAGGATGTAAGTCTACCAAAGAAATAGCCCCCACACATCCTAATCTCACAGCTTAGAGTAGGTTCAATTAGTGCACAGGGAAGTTTGTCCTGATGAAGTGTTCTCTGCTCTCCTACCAGGAATTGAATCCAGGACCTTCTGTGTTGTGAGGTAGACATGCTAATCATTACACTAAAACAAAAATTGCAGAAGAGTGAACTAAATTGAACGCTTTGATGAATGTGTATAAAGTCTGTCCAGAAAAGAACCGACCATTTTGAATATCTCGAGAATTGGTTGCAGGGCCTTGATGTAACTTGGCAACCAATCAGAGAAGACTTGACTGCAATTACGGGAACACTCTCTTTTTTTGGGTTACTCGCAGACCTGTCATCCTCCTCCCTGCAGTCCAGATTTTGGCTCCCTATAACTTTTGGCTTTTCACCCTTGAAAGGAAGGCTATTTCAAATCCTGAACAAGATGAGGGAGAATGCGACAAAGGGATGCTGAGATTAGTGTTCAAGGTCTCAAGAGGAGTAACCCTGAAGGGGTTTAAGGCACTTCGCTCTAGGTAGGCTATTACCATTGAATGGCTGGATACCTTCCGGACCTACCTCATGAGAAAGGGTCAAATAGGCGATAAGTTACAAGTATTTCAAAAGAAATTGGAGTTCAATCGTTTTTGGATGACTGAAGCAGAGTTTGGTGGGAGAGGGTAATGAGTTCCAATGGGAAGCAATGGATGTTGTGACTGATGTCGCTTTATCCCATGAAGGAAGTGTTCTGATGTTTTATAACTTGATGTCACAAATTATGATTAATTGCTCGTTTTGTTTCTTTCAGACTGAGGGTTGCAACTGCAATGGCTGGAAGAACCCAAACCCCCCTCCAACTCCACCAAGAGTGGATGTCTCTCAGCCCCTGGCCAGCCTCACTGACCCCTGCCGTAGCTGTAGTCACACTCTGGGTTAGTACTTCTATATTATAAGATCTATATGAAAAAAAAGAAAACGGACACTTTCAATGTGCTCGGTACGGTTTTATAGAGATTTCTGTGCCTGTTTCTGCTTTCAAGTTGTTACACGTGAAATATTGTTTACATCATAGAGAGTAATGCTGGAAGTAAAAGATTTATTAATGTAATTGCATTTTTCGCAGATTCTATGTAAACAGAGATATTGTTATTGTTGAAGCCTTTTGAGACCCCTACAGCAAAGTGTTTTATCCAAGAAGTTAGACCAATTTTCAAGTAAGATTTAGAATTTCAACATAATACTGCTCAAGCTGATAACGTCAACAAAGCATTCGGAGTGGACACCACTAGAATGCAAAATGCTCTGTGTTCGTTGAATAGGTTCAAGTCTGGGAATATGGACACCAATAATAAACTTTGAGGAAGGCCCAAAACTGTTCCTCATGATGAAGAATTACCAACAGCTGTGGCCAATGACCAACAAACAACAGTTCAAGCATTTTTGGTGGACTTCAGAGTTTCAACAGGAAACATTTTGCATCATCTCAAGGCAATAGGAAAGGTTGAAAAGAAGGAAAAGTGGATCCAAGAAAACTGAATGAAATGCTCCATGACAGTGTTTTACCCCGCCCCTCCCAGTTGACTATGAAATCTATCAGCATACTCCATATTTACCGGACCTTACTCCTACAGGTTATCATCTTTTTCAAGCACTTTCGACTTCATATGTTTTAAGAGTTTCAATTATAGGGAAGGCATAATTTGTGCTTTTACCGAATTTGTGACTCCTGAATTCAAATAATTTTATAGAGATGGTATGTAATTATTAGAGGATCATTGGGAAGAAGTTATTGCTTCGATTTTGACATTTGATTAAATATATACTGTTTCCTATTGTTTATGTAGTCTTTTATCTTACTATTAAAAAATGGTATTTCATGTGTAACAACCACATATATATATATATATATATATATATATATATAATATATATATATGTATATATATATGTTTTTGCATCAGGATGAGTTGTTTTTCATGTCCAAGTCTGATAGGGTTTAAGAAATCGTAATAGACTTCTCTAGCACAATGATCTGATTGCAGAGTATCCGTCTTAATTGTTTCTCATATTCTTTTTCAGGGGCTCATGTGTCTCATCTTGAGAATGTAGCTGAAGAAGAACTGAACCGTTTGCTGCGGATTGTCGTTGATGTGGAAAATCTCTTCATGTGTGTCCACAAAGAGGAGGATTCTGAAACTAAAAGAGTCTACTTCCACTTATTTAAAGTAAGACATAATCTCATTCATTTTTGCATTGAGGTTATGAAATTGATGTGAAACTCTGACAACATATATATATATATATATATATTTATATATATACTGAGGTGGCAGTTAATAGGTACAGTCTTTTAAATAACAAGGACCAGCTGATTACAACAATTTAAAATGTAAAAATTAAACGATTTGCATTCATTGATAACAATTTCATTTATTGTTATAAATACGTTATGTTATTAAATTCATCGTTGTAAAGTACTTTAAATGATAAAAAATGATATAAAATTGGTATGAAGTTTTGATTCTTTTTAAATATGCAACTAATTTTGATATTATTCATGATTATAATGAATGGCCTCCTCTAGATGCTCTCTCATTTCAGTAGGCAATATCAAGAAAATTCTGGATATCTAAAGTTGAAAAGGCTAAACATTAGAAAACTCCAAAGCTAATTTTGTTTGAAAAAACATGTGAAAAAAGTATGTTTGATTCTCTCAAATACAGTAACTTGAAAAAACTTCTCATTGTATGATTTCATTTTGATAGATAAGTTCAAGCTAACATACTGTTGTTTTATTTTAGCTGCTACGTAAATGTATAATGAACATGTGTAAACCTAACATTGATATGGCCATTGGTACTCCTCCTTATGAGAAGCCCAGTATAGCAAAGGTAAGTTTTTTCTCTTGTCTCTTGAGCTGTCTGGTAATTTAAAAAAAAATGGAAGTTGCTGTAGTGTTTAAATCATATTAAAACATATTTGTTCATAAATTATTGAAATATCGAATAATAAAAACCCGGGTAAAATATTAATCTTTAATTGCAATAAAATCTTGACCACAGGTTCAAAAACCATTCTATGTAGTTTTCATGATGTTTGTAAATTGCTATAAATTATCTATTTCAACGTAAATGAAAGATATTGTGTTTAGCTACTTTTAGGATAAACGGAGATGAGATTTTAGGCTCATATTTCAACCATTCTTATTGTGCCGTTGACTGAGAGTATTCAGATCCAAAGCTTCTGAATTTCTTCAATTTCTTGATGATTAAAAAAATTAGACCTTTTGCTTGCTTGCTTTGGGTTTTTTTGTGTTCAGTTTTTTTGCCAACCCATAATGGAAATGTTAGTCTTGCAAGCCTTAGAATGTTAGCTCTAATCCTCTATAAAAATGGTCCTGTGCCTTCTTTTTTTTTTTTTTTTTTTTTTTTTTTACACCAATAGCTGCTTAACTTAAAGATTCAGCATGTATTGGTTATAGGCCACTGCAGCTTTTTCTATTCAGAATGGATATAAGGAATAAAACCAAGAAGAAATGCTTTCTTTTTAGAATTCTATTCTTTGCATTTTCACGTTTGCCTTATGATTATTATGATGATGATTTGAATTTCTTTGTTTATTCACTATGGTTTTGGTTTCTTTTTGCTGATAGGGAGTGACAAATTTTGTGGTGTACAAATTTGGTCATTTGGCCCAGAAAGAATGGCAGACGATGTATGATTTGGCAAAAATGTTTCTTCACTGCTTGAACCACTGGAAACTGGAGACTCCCACTTTGCATATGCAACATGCCCAAATGGATGACTTCCACAATTATCAAAGTAATTATACAAGGTAGGTACCCACCTCCGATGTCTTAATACATCAATGTAATTGTATCTAGCTGCGAGTGCACGTATACATTTTGGGTTGAGCCTGGCTTTTATGGACCCGAATGATGAAAAAATAAGTAGAGGTACAGAGTGGCAGAATGGTTAAGAATGAGACTGGCAAGTTTAGTTCAAACTCTGACTGGGAAAGTTTTTGTTCACTCTGCAGTAATGCACTTCACTCTCCAGATATGATCTGCCATACCAGATTTTTCCACCTCTATGGCTTTTCTATGTTCTTCAAGTCTAACTTCAAGGGAACCAACTGTGTCTCCCTTGTGTTCTTTTCCACAAATACATGGAATGTTGTGAAGGCAGTTCTTTTGTCAAGCTCTTCTCTCGTGACAGAAACTGTTAGTGTAGAAAAGGATACATAGGGATAGACTAGCCGTCCCTTTAAAGCTATTAACCAATTTGTCAACTGCACGTGTAAGTCAAACCAGTGTCGATTACAATGCGATGTGGCTTTTGTTGCTCAACAGGGATGAGGTATGGAATTCTTTGTTCAACAAAGAAAGGAATTGAGAACATCTCCATGCTAAAAATGATAGAACAAGCTTTACTGTATGCATTGCTTCAAATAGAATAACACGTATTGTTGTAAGCGTTTGAATTCTTGTCTGCTACCGTATTTTGCTGTGTACTATTAACAGGAAGATTGACTTGCTCTTCTCTTACAGATAGTACTCATAAGAAGGCCGTATAATGTAAATGACAAAGAGAATGATTTCGATTGTTTGGAAAAATCTGTGATGAATGATAAATTGTAGACAATATGATTGATCATGTCAGAAACTACCTACAAAAAACTGTTAACATAGGTTTCTTCAGTTTTTAAGTAATTTTGGCTGTCTAATGCATGAACAGACCACACCGATGGAGCTAGAGGACTGAAAATTTAAACATTTGCTCCTTATGTTTAGAAAAAAAAAACTTTTGTGTTTTAAAAATTCTCCTTGAAATAGGTTTTAGTGTTGTTTGAATTTACAATGTAAGTTTATGTTAAATCGGTTCCTTAGTTTGTGTCTGGCTTGGTTTCTATGAATTCAGCCTTTTTAGTGATCACTGTCTAATAATAGGTGAGAGAAGTAACTTATTCATTAATCGGACCCAACAAGGCATGCTGCCAAAATATGTTGGTTGTGTGACTGTTTCTATTGAGTGATTTACGATATCTGTTTTTTTTGTTTTTTTTTCCCCCCCCTTTCCAGATGGTTGTGTTATTGCCACGTGCCTGCATTCTGCGACAGTCTTTCTCGCTATGAGACGACCGTGATATTTGGTCGCACTTTGCTGCGTTCCGTATTCCAGACAATGAGGCGACAAGTTTTGGACAAATTCCGTGCTGAAAAGGATCTCATGCCCCCTGAAAAGAGAACCTTGGTGCTGACACATTTCCCCAGGTGAGTCCGTCTTTCATTACATTTTGTCTCAATCTCCTTAAACCAGGCATTTGATTACTGGTACAGTACTTGATCATTTATATTGCATGCTTGGGAGCTGACCCGGATTTCTGGACCAAAGATTAATGTTTTCTCACAATGTAAAATAAACAATGAGGAGTAAAGAACAAAATTGTACTTAATGGATACAAATTAATATAATTCTAAAGCAGGGTCCGTTTGGTCTTAATCAATCCTCTTAGAATTCTTAAAATATAGAATATAACATGAACAAGACACAAAAAAAAGTAAAGAACCAAACGGTTTACAACAATTACATATTAATTCGCTTAAAAATACAGTCTGTTTAATCAATAATAATTCACAAATGTTTGTCTGAAGATAATTCAACGTCACCATAAAAATTGAAATAGAAAAAAACTGTCAACCTTGTAAGAATACGATCTTTCAGAAGCTATTGCTGTTCTTTGTTGATTTGGAAGATCATTATTCTGAATCCCGCTTTAAAAAGGATAAGGTAGGGAGCACTGGTGGGAGGTTAGTTTATGAAATCAAATCGATAAGGGGATCGCTTGAACATCCTTGCCTCTAGACTGATGGGAGGTTCCCTTCGCAACATTCAAGGCATCAGATGTTCTGTTTGTATGTTGCTACTTGTCGAATGCAAAAAGCTTAAAAGATGAAATTTATGTTATAAGTAACTTTTGAATTATTTCTATTTATTTGTTTTTCTTTCCCTTTCTAGATTTTTGTCCATGTTGGAAGAAGAGGTTTATGGAGCAAATTCTCCAATTTGGGACCCGAATTTTTGTCAGAGCACAAATGGTAGGTCCCTTTCATTTTCTCGGATTTAAAGAAGTTTCCTCATCTTTTGAATCATTGCTTTCAATTGCCGTTGTCGAGGGTCCAATATGAACGTCTAGCTTGGTTATTTAATAACAAAAAGTGCACAGTTAGTAGAAAAAAAATATTTTGTCCTTAAAGTCTTTGAGAGGCTTTTCACAAATGGTAATCTGAGCAATTTGACAGCAAAAGTACTGATTGGGAATATGGAGGAAGAAAAACTATATCATAGCTGATCTACACTTCATTTTTTCTTTTAATCTTTGATGACTTCTATATCCTTTCCTCTAGACTGGTTTAAGAGGCTTGATGTTGAAGTGGTCCCATTCAGGAGGGAGGGAGGTGTTAAAGTGACCTCTCAAAACAGCAGACTTCAAGGCAAAACTGTTTATCATTCAGTGAATTTTGTGAACCCATTGGCTTCAGTACACACACACAGGCTGTAAAGTCATTGTAACATGCAGAACTCCATTTATCTATTCATATAAGTGGACAATCTTTCCAACTTTGTCATTAAATTAAGCATAAAAAAATGCGTGTATAATTCTCCTAATTTTCTTTCTTGTATTCCAAGTAGCTGCAGATTTTTCTGGCTTGGTCCAAAAATGTGAATAATTGTTACTTCTTCTATATTTCACTCTTAATCAATCCTGTTATCTGTTTCTGGTCAATATCTCCCAGAGAATAATTTCAAAATGTCTGAGACCATATAATTATTTGCATAAGCATTTGAAAATATTATGCTACTAGCATTGTACCTGTCAAAAATTCCTCTGATCCTTATTTTCATCTGTTTGGCTTTGTGCTGGATTTAAACAAAAGTGGTGGCAGGCAAGAAATGAAAATGCGTAAAGATGTAATTAGCAGCGGCTGTTGATTTGTAATATTCATTCAATATTCAAGCGGTGTAAGGTTGGCCTAATGGATGTATTGCTTGCCTGTCAACCAAAAAGAAACATGAAAAAAGTAACAGCTTTTAAATGATATTTTTTTTTATTTTTTATTTTTTTCAATTTGGTTTTTGTATGTTACAAAAGATATGCCATCGCCAACTCGGGTTTCCCTCTCTGAAAAGGATTTATTTTCTTAGGAATATTTCAAAAACTCTCAATTGTTATGGCTGGGTACAAATGATTTGGTTTTGTTTTGCAGCATCAACGACTGCCTCAGCTCCTGGTGGCTTTAACCGTTTCACAAACTCTGGCACTCCTACAACAAGTGCAGCATCTGCAACTGATGGTACCAATGCAGTTAAACCGAGTTCCACCCTGGTGCCTACTAATAGTCACCCAGCAAAGACCAAAGAAGGTTAGCATTTCAGAATTCATCCTCTAATTACTGGACTTAGTATTGAGCATTATCTTTTTCTATTTTTCTCTTTTTTTCTCTTTTCTTCTTTTTTTTCTCTTTTCTTCTTTTTTTCTCTTTTCTTCTTTTTTTCTCTTTTCTTCTTTTTTCTCTCTTTTCTTTTTTCTCTTTTCTTTTTTCTCTTTTCTTTTTTCTCTTTTCTTTTTTCTCTCTTTTCTTCTTTTTTTTCTCTCTTTTCTTCTTTTTTCTCTCTCTTTTCTTCTTTTTTTTCTCTCTTTTCTTCTTTTTTTTCTCTTTTCTTTTTTCTCTCTTTTCTTCTTTTTTTTCTTCATTTTGTCCTTTCTCTTTTTTGTCCTTTCTCTTCATATACATCAATGAAAAAAGTAAATAGAGCCTACATGAGGCATAAGCTAACTGAGCGGCTGTTTATGGTCTTGTGATCAACAGAGGGCCCCATAATGGTGATGGGATCCCTAAATCAAATCCTGCTAAGTGCTCCATAAAGGCTTGGGCTGGCCTTGTTCAGCACAGAAAGCTGTGAAATGTCAAGTTTGAAGTTGTTTGGATCTGGGGTTCTTGAGAAATAATGAAAAGTTACTGGTTATAGGTCTTTCTTCATATACTTAATAGGTTAGTCTTGAAAGATTTAAAATACTGAATGGACTCAGAAGCAGCCAACTGCCCTTTTATTTATCTGTAGCTTGTAGGGAAGAAATAGATTCATGCCTTTACCAAAGGCATTAGTTCAAAGTGAACATGAACAGCCTTGGCTAAAACCTGTACTTGGTCTACCAATTCCATTTTCTGTGGGGGTAACCAATATACACATTTGCATATCCAATTTACTGTGTGTAACTCTTTATTTCTTATGTGAGTGGTCAGAATTGCTATTTGGGGAAAATAGTTCGAGGATTGGTTCCCAAACACTAAGAATTTGTGGTTTCTGAAAACTTGAACAGGGGAGGTAATTAGTGAGCTATAACCATTCTCAATAGTAAAATCTCAAAATTTTACTGATTGATTTTGGAAAACAGAGGCATTTGATTTCACCAATAGAATTTGATAAATATGTTTGCCCCTGTTCGATGAAATTCTTGCTGTTCTTTTAATCTCATCGATAGTTTTTCTGTTTGCATTTGTTTGGCTCAAGGCAATCATTTGTGGGAAGATTTGTGTATTGTTCATCAATCATCTTGCTTTTGTGATTTCTTCCACCTGACCTCCTCCCATTTTAACCCTCTAATGGGTCGATAGAAGCGTATTAGGTCACACTAACAAAGAACTTGCTAGGTCTTACTTTACACCCGTGAAAGTATATGTGAATTGAAACGTTGTGGTGTGAAATACAGGTATATAATCTCTTATCTAAAATTCTGAGAGGCATTATTTATGGTCTTGATTTACCCCACTGAGTGTAAATATTCACAAGGTGTATACTGCAGAGACACTGCCATTGTCTGTGGCACTTATTTTACATCCTTGAATCTGAGAGATTTTTAATTCTGAAAAGTGTCTGGTCCCAAAGATTTTTTTATAAGAGCTTGTGCACCTGTAATTCTGTTTTATGGACGGTGTTCAAAATGTTATTTCATTTTTTTTTTTTTTTTTTTTTGTTCAGCTGCTGGTGACAAACGTCGGCTTGATGAGATGCAATGTGCTGGAGATAACAAAAGGCGAAAAATTGAGGGGGATGTCAAAGAAGAACTTGTGACTGAAATCCTCTCCTTAATCACTGACCCAGAACAGATGGTTGGACCAGATGTAAGTAATCGGCCCCACCGCCCACAGTATACTACTCATCCTAGTTAGCCTTTTGATTTTATCTTGTCCACTGAACGAATTCATTAAGTGACTAGCTGGGGTACATTGCCTGGGGTGAAAAAAAAAAAAAAAAAAAAGTCAAGATTTGACAGCGTTAGAAAGAAAATGATATCTTATAGAAATTTCATGAAATCAAATAGGATGGGGACACTCGCACATGTACCCCTCCCCTCCACTCCACCGGTCAGGCCAGCACACTCACTGAGAGAAGCATGAAAGTGCATCCGCGGTTACCGATGACAAATCGAAAGTAAGGGTGCGGACCTGATGACTTCAAATATGCTATTGTTTCCTCTCTGTGATGTCTAGTTCTCTTCTCATAAGAGTACCAACACACACACTTTACTATGTTATTATATAGTGTAAGTCCAATAGAAATAACTGACGTATAGAGTGGCTCAACTGTTAAAAGCAAGGAGAGAGGAATCGGCAAGCCAAGCTGAAACTACATCTTGGACAGTTTGAGTTCACTTTATACTAATGCCCTTGGGAAAGGCATGGATCGATCTCTCTTCCTCTCTAAGCCTAGTTTTGGGTAAACAGTTGAACCAACTGAGTCCTCTAGTCATGGTGGGCAACCAGTCTAGGAGATGGACTATTCTGATTCCAAATCAACCTTGAATAGGGATGTGCCTTGTCAGGCTATTTCACTCATGATTAAATCATTTGTGGTGCTTGGGATAAAAAAATTAAAAAGGGAAATAAGTTTAGGTTGTTCAAATTTCTGTATCTGACATTCTAAATAATGATAGAAGCAGAAGTTGAGTAGTAGTATCAAGTGAATAGAATGTGGCCATTTTCTGCTTGTGTTAGTGTGAAAGGATTTTATCTTTTCAAAAAGAGAAGATTAGATTGGTTAAAGCTTTAAAACGTAAACTTTTCATATATCTCCCATCATGAGCATGCAGATGCGTGTGTTTGGATCTGCGAGAATACTGAGGAAGGTGCTTCGGGTCTGAGAAGTCTCGTCTTCACTCAATCTCCTGTGAATTCATTACGAAAATAGTAATGCAAAATGAGTATTTAATGATGATAAAATGCTAACTTGCGAGGTTTACGTTTTTTGTTTTTAGATTTTCTATTATTTTGAAATTTGAATAGAATGATGATTGAATTTTGGAAATTTATTAATACAATAATTAAATACAAATAATTTTATCCCCAGTGTTCTGATCATTCTGAGTTCAATTAAATATACATTTTTGCTTTAATATTCAAAGGTTCTGAATTTAAACATGGGTTTAGATACAATAAATTTAAAAAAAATTTTTTCACTTTCATTAAAAAAAAAAAAAAAGGATTTTTGATTTGTAATTCACATTTGGCAATAATTTTATAGTTACTGATGCATTTTTTAGTAGCAATTAAATCAAAATTATATTAGTATATCTCGGAATTTTTGAGATGAGGTATTATTATTATTTCTATTGATATTCGGACCATCCTCATCTTTGTTGTTTTTCATACAACGTTTCGGCCATTGCGCTCTACGGCCTTCATCAGGTATCATCTGGTAGATGGGGGGAAGTAACGAACCGAACCCTTTATGTCCACATGGACACATAGCACAGTGGTTACAGCATCAGACAAATTACTGTAAAGTAATCTGATGGTTCTAGGTTCGATCCTAGTGTGAGACAATATAACAATACTACTAATGCTAAGACGGGAGTACGGTCAATATACCCCCGTCGGATAAATAAAGGGTTCGGTTCGTTACTTCCTCACATCTACGAGATGATACCTGACGAAGGCCGTAGAGTGCAACGGCCGAAACGTTGCATGAAAAACAACAAAGATGAGGATGGTCCGAATATCAAAAGAAACAAAATTATATTCCTAGGGATTCAATACTGCATCTTATCTCTAGTTATTATTGTGATTGTTTGAGAGTTTTATTTACTATGTAGGCATTCCAGGTTGGACAAAATATTTTCTCAATTTTTAGATGCATTAGCATCAATTGCCATCACTGACAGGCTGACCTACCAAAATGTGAGTACTGTCCCTTGCTCAGTGTTGCCAATTTAGATGTTTGTGGTTGCGTCTAGGTGTCAGAAATTGCTATTTAGATGATTTTTCAATAAAATAGGTAATATTCTTGTTTAATTTGGTAATTCAAAAAAAAAAAGTTGAAGATTGAAGTCACATCTAATTTATTAATAATATGCTATATATTTCCTAGAATTTAGATACATATCTTGAGAATGTAGATGACTCGGGGAGGGGGTATTTTTTAAGATGTTTTTGACTCAGTTTTAGATGCAAACTTGAAAATAAAGTTGGCAGCATTGCCCTTGTAGATCTTCATACAAGAAAAGAACCTAGCGCATCTATGGTCTGATTTCCAGGCGTGTTTTACTGTTTTAGTAATCATGGTTCTACCTGGATTGGAGCTAGGCCCTGTAAAAACCCATAATCACTACAAACTATTGGGTCTCAATGAATCGATAAAGAAATGAAGATAAAATCCTTTCCTCCTCTGTCATTAGTCACGGGAAGCAACTTCGTTCGCCTTGCCTTGGTTCTGTCCGGTCTTGGAGACAGCCGAGACCGGATCGGAAGTGATATAAAAATAGGAAATTCTCTGATTGGCTGTTTCCATCCGGGATCTTCCCGGTATTATTTCAAGCTTCAACAGCGACCAATATGGCGGGATTATTGTTTTGGTAATCGCTTGGCTTGAAAGTTTTCATTAATTATTAAGCGATCTGATCGCTACTGGATTATAAGCGAAAGATATCCCTCTTAGTGATAATGGAAAGTACAAAGAGACTAGAAGCTCGTAAGTCGAAAGTGTTCGGTAAGAAGAAACGTCGGAAACGAGTTGTCCGGGGACCCAAATCGCCTCCGACCCTCCAAGACTTACAGGTTAGTTAAAATTAGAACCAACATTTTTTAGTCTTTGTGTCCTTTAACAATTCTTCTTCATTATTATATTTTTTATTTCTCTGTTGTATCTTCTGTATGAGTATTTTCCCGAGAATAACTAGGTCGTGAAAAATTAAGTAAGGGTAGTATTTGAGTAAATATGAATCGGACCCTTACTTTGTGACCGGTGAGTCGGTGACCGTATTTTTTTTTTCTTACGACGAGCACGAGTTTTTGTTTCATTAAAAGAAAAAATTAACCTAGCATTTTAAAAAAATTTGATTTATATCGTACGGTTAAAATGTCAAAGGGGGTTAGTTATAAATCGCTATTGTGTTGAGAAAGGAGGTAAGATTTTCACAATGTGAAAGAAAGAAGTAGTGGCTTTTGTTTGTTTATTTGGCAGATGGAGGGTTTCATTTTTAAGATACGTTTTCTTTTTCTTTTTTTAAATTGACCGATTTTTTTTCCTCTCGTTAATTTATATCTTGCTGTTTTAAATCTCTGAATTTAAAAGAAAATTTCGCGATAAATGGAAAGAATTTCATTTAAAAAACGCTTTTTTGCCTGAAGAAAAAAACATCGTCATTGTTTGAATGTTTGTTTGCTTAAAGCCTTTTGGCCAATCGATTGAGGGTGAGAAAAATTCTCCCCTGTCACCCGGGGTCGATGCACGCGGCTTCATCCCACTTCCTTTCTATTATTCCCTCGAATAAAGTGAAAAATAAAATTCAAATGTGATACAAAAAGAAAAAAACTTCAACCGAAAAACGAAATCGTAAACCGAAAGAAGCCATTTATTTACTTATTTAAAAAAAAAAAATTTATTTACATTAATGTAAATTCTGTGTGTGTGTGTGTGTGTATAAAATGTCAGAACATAGACTGCAAGAAAATCCTTTTCAAAGAGTTTTTTCTGACGATTGCATTCCCTCTTATTGTTGTTCAAAACGACGTTTCGGCCGATTCATTCTACGATCTTCTTCGAATAATGTGTTGGTGGTAAACAGAAAATTGTCTCTCCAATGGCATCAACGCTTTTCACGTACTCGCCCGAAAAAAACCAAAACTTTTTGATTGTTAATTTAGTAAATGACTCTCAATAAAAACTCTCTCCCAAAACACTTTATTTATTATATGTATATTTGTATTATGATTGTTTTCATTCCTTAGTGTTCTGTTGAGTTTTCAACACCCATGTCATGTATTTTTACATCGTGACTGTTAGATAAATATTGAACAAAACAAAAGAAAAAAAAAACTAGCTGATTAAGGTGAATCCTACCCTGGCTGTCCTTTTTCTCCGTTTGTGCTAGGATGAAAAAAAAAATGTTTACGCAACGATTTGGCCGATCCATCCTACGGCCTTCCTCGGATGTATTATCCATTTGAAAAAAAATGCTTGCTACTGTTACTTGACTTCAGTACACTGAAGAAAGGAAAGGACCTACCGAACATGTTTGAATCAACAAAAATAAAATGTTCGATGTCCAAAAAGTTTTACCAGAGTTCTTCGTGAAACTTATTTAATTTCTAATTTACGATGTGCGTGGTTTCACCATGAATAATCTGCCACCCGACCAATTGAGCTTATCCTTATCTCAATACAAATATTTATAACGATTATATTTCCATAGATGGTGGATGAATTAACTCAAAATCTACCCGGGGAGAAGCTGATAATGCGTGGTTAAAATACGATAATTTGAAAAATTAGAATTAAATCTTTATATGTCAGCTGGGTCAGAAGGAAGAGACGGAATCGTGATCATATTTATGAAAAGAAAAAAACAAGAAAAAGAAATCCCCCATCCTAACACTGTCAATTAGTAACTCCCGGGATTTTCTGACCCAGTTTTTTATGAATGAGTGTGTGTGTCTTTGATTTGAATCTTCAATTCCTCCCTTCCTTCGCCCCCTCCCATTCATATGAACTGATCTCTGTCGTGCCCCTTTCTCCCCCTCCTCCTCATTATCTCTCTTTATTACCCTGCTGTGCAATAAAGGTGAAAGCCTGCCGTTCTAATTGATCCTGGGAGGGGGGTGGATTAATAATAAAAACTTGGGGTGTTGAAGTCAGAATTCAGCAGTGCGTTTGATCAATTCTAATTCTTTCAGTTTGAGTCGTTGGAGAGTTTATCAAATCATTTTGGTTTTAAGATTTTCTTGAATTAAAAAAAAAAAACTAATTAATCTGAAAAAAATTTATAGAAATTATCAAATTTATAATAGTTTCCAACAAATTAGATTTAATCGTTTACGCTAATGAGGATAGACAAAATGAGATTATTTTTTTATTTTTTTTTAAATGAGTGGTATTTCCCGAAAACAAAATTCACTTTTATTTATTCATTTCTAAAAAAATTTTTTTTTTTTTTTTTTTGCTGTGAATTGAATAAAACTAATTGTAAGTTGACTTTAAAAAATGTTTCGAATTATGTCATCAATTTTCACTATTGACAGTCTTTTGAAACCTAAGTGACAATCGTTTTTCAATATTACATCTATCTAATAATAGGCCATAAAATGAGATTGTGCTGGATTTTTTATCTTATTGTATTATTATTTGAAAGCTCATATGGAAATGTTTTTCATTGACTTATATTTTAAAAACTTTTATTTATTATTAGTATTTTTGAAATGTGTGAATGATGAGTTATTTCGTACTGCCCTTATGTGTAAAGCCAAAGTTAACTAGAATTTCGTAATTTTATAGTATGAATCAGTTTTCTAGAAAGTTTATTCCTATATAAGAAAATTTAAAACTGAAAAAAAACCCCCAAAAAACGTCTTAGCCATTAATATCTTATGTCAGGATATTTGTCAACATTTATTATTAGGTACAATTCTAAAGAGACTGGTCTGGAAAGAAGTTCATTTAAAAGTATCACCACTCTCCGAGACTTTTTAAAATCATTATATTGTTTTTGGAACATTATTTTGAATAGAAATATTTAACTTAAATTTCGGATAGGTATGAGTTGTTACCCCAAAATATGGGGAATTCGAATAGCGTATGCAAACTGAATGTGGTATTGACTTTAGCCGCCATTTTTTGGGGGGGTTAGTGTTCTAGCTTATAAGAGGGGCTACTTGGGAAGAAGTGGATGGAAAAGAGATATTGGGGTAACAAATGATTTCCATGGTCCAACTCCCCAAACAATTGGGTAGCACATACGGAAATATAAAATTGTAATTTAAGGAAAATCTAGTCATTGCAGTGCAGTGAATATGTTATGTTTTGTTCTCCAGACAGGGTTGGGGAAAGAGCAGAGATTTTGTTAGGTTGAGCTAATGACTTGATGAAAGAAATGTAATGGATAACATTTGTTCCTTTCTCTTCGGAAAGGCAAGGAAGATGTGTGTACAATCTTGAGGTTTAGGGGAATAAGTAGGTGTCATGGTATCTTATGCTGTGCTGTATATATATATATATATATATATATATATATATATATTTCACTTCATCCTATAATGATCAAGATCAAGTTGCACACATACTACCAGAACATAGCATGTCTATGCACGGCTGTATTTTATGCTTTTAGAAGCTCACTTTTATTACACTTTTTGTATAGTTGAAACCAAAGGATGTAATAATGTTGAAGAAAGTATAAGACCTAGAATGAATCTGAAACAACAGATTGCTTTTGAAACAAGTATTATAAGAATTTTTTTTCTCAAAGATAACATACATTAACATCCACTAATAGACCTGGCAGTATATAATACATCAAGTTCTTAGTTGTGATGTACAGCAGTTGTTTATCATTTTTGTTGACAATTTATTCCTCCTGGTTTATTTTCCATGAAAATGAATCGCCATAGCCCGCACATGTACCACATGTAACTAATTATCTAAAAAAAAAAAAAAAAAAAAAAAATTACCAGCACTAGATTTGGGCATTGTTGGTTCAAAATGACTGTAGAGACCCTAAAAATCTTTTCTTTTTTTCTTTTCTTTTCTTTTTTTTTTCTTTTTTCTTTTTTCTTTTGAGAAACAAAAAAAAACATTTCAAGATGGCGCCAAGTATACTCGTATAAATTTTCAAGGTTGTAGCCTGGTCCCACACATAAAAACAGATACCCGGAGAATCTGTAGTCCACTTGGCTGAATAATCAGGTCATTTGTAGAGCTATAGTGATTGACCAGATTGAAATCCCGGTATTTGTGCTGAGAAGGGATATTATTAGAAGATGATTATATGATGTCACTTTTACTTCAAAATCTATCAATGATATTTGAATTTTTTAATTCATTTTCACTTTCAAGATTTTTCTCCTGCCTTAATCCACAATACTTTCATTTTTACATGAAACATTTCACTTTTATGAAACTCTTGTCTGGCCTTATTTTTCCCTGCCTTATGACAATTTCAGATTTCCGGTTAAGACTAAAAAGTGAAAAGTTCAAAATGAAGGACAGAGAGAGAAGGAAAAGAAATAGATTCCATTCCTTTATCATCAATCAATCAAAGGAAGAAAGAGATAAAAGCATATTTGGGACGCTAGTTTCTGGTTAACATCTAAGTTGCCTCAAATTAAATCTAGAATTATCCAGATGTCCATGCCATCTATCTAAAAAAATATCTAGATTCTATTTCATTAAGTTCCTTTCCATGGCCAAATTTAAAGTTCTTTCTTAGTAGTTGAAGGAAAAATATTTTTACTAAAGTTGGAATATTATTAGCTTCTGTCAAGAGTGGAGTTTGACCCTGAAGCAGTCAGTCTTGTTATCAACCTTTTGTTATCGTATTTGATAATTTCTGTAAACTTTATCTAATTGCAACAGTTGCTTCATGTTTTGTTTCTTTGTCAAGGTTACTAAATTGACTTTTATTGTATGATTCTATTATCAGGAACGTCTCTACTTTTTCAGCTTCGGTGTACGGGTTTCCTTCACTATCTGAAAGTGGAGTGATTCCATGAGACCTTCCATTAGCTGAAATGGTGTAAAGCAGAGGAACAATTTTTTGAGCGTTCCCTGACCCAAGAAATAAAACCTTTTCTCTGTGGACCTCTTTTGTGGGTCACGCTTCGAGAACTGTTGTTTTAGGGCATCATGCTTTTGAATGAAATTTTACTTTTAATCCTTATCATCTTTCTACTCCATCTACAATAAATGCTGGTCCTTATTAAGATTTTCTCTAAGTGCACCACTGCATACCATTCATCCAATACAGGTATACTCTGAATATTAGGGTTAATTTGAAAGCCTTATACTTTGATGCAGTGGTTTTGGAACAGGGGTCAGTTGACCCCAGGGGGGGGGGATATCAGATAATGTCCAAGTATCTGCAGCAGCATATCCTCTGAACCTGTAACTGTGAATTTTGTGGCAAAAAAACCTCATCATCAATCGCACATCTATCTACCATGTATTAGAATTGGACTAAATGTAATCTATTTCAAGTAAATATGATTTTTAAAGGTCAAAAATTGAATGCTAAAACTAGGTGTCTGCAAGAATATTTCCTTTTTATAGAAGGAGTCCATGAGTTTTCGAAATTTCGAAACCTCTGCTTGGATGTGTTTTTTTAAAGATTTTTTCTTGTCAGCTTGTACCTAATTACATTAATTTGTACAGAAATACTTTAACCCTGCTAATCAAAAGATTCCCATTTATGCATGGCATTCCTCAACTTGCTGGTTTAACCCTCTATTCCCGATGTTTGTGAAGCAATAAGTTTAATAATGATTCTTCCATCTCCCCAGGCTCTGATTAAATGTTTATCTCGTTTTTAGAAAACGCTGTTTCCTGCTCACACTGCCCGTGATGAAATTGCTCGCCAGGAAGAGATGAAGGGTGTCATAGAATTCAAGGTTATGGCTAATACATTCAAGGAACGTCCAAGCCGCGAGCAGCTCATCTGGTTAATTGGTCTGCAAAATGTCTTTTCACATCAACTTCCTCGGATGCCCAGGGAATACATTACACGCCTTGTTTTTGACCCGTGAGTGAATTTAATTTTTCTGTCTCACGCGCATGCATTAATTTCGCTAAGTGTGGGGTTTTAGTCATCTAACCTAATGTCTTTCACCTTTCAAATATCATTGTTCAAGTCCTTTTCCTTTGAAATAGAGAAAATACTCCGTGGAAGAGCGTGTTTCTCCATAGAGTAATTGATAAGTAAGCTAATCTCGTAGGACACTGCTATTGTAGCGAGTTTGCTCCTTACTGGATGCCTCGCATGGGAGACAGACAAATTTGCTCCTATCATAAGTTGATTGTCTGAATGTTTTGATAAAATAGTGTTGCCCGTCTGTCTTTATGTTGGGTGTATACTGTTGCCAATGTGGGTAATATCAGGTTTTGTCATTTTTGGTCATCCACACTTCAGCTGTCCCATGAGACACTCATTGATTTAAGAAGGCTTCCATCAGATATAGGTAAGGAAAGCTGACTGAACACCCACTTGACCTTCAAACTGAGTTGATGTGTAAAAAAAACAAACAAAAAAAAAACACCTGTTATATTATTATATTTTAAATGTGAATGTTTCCCTGCTTATTTATTTCTCTATGCCTGACTTAAGAGCATGGCTTTGGGTCAGATTTGCTGATTCTATGTTGTGGTCTGTTATTGATTGTCACTCAATGTTTTTTTTGTTTTTTTTTCATATCTTCTTTAGCAAGCACAAATGTTTGGCTTTAATTAAAGAGAACCGAGTGATAGGAGGAATCTGCTTCCGAATGTTTCCAACGCAGGGGTTCACGGAGATTGTGTTTTGTGCTGTCACCTCCAATGAGCAAGTGAAGGTAAGGATTTCAACACACACACACACACACTGACATATACTGTATCTGGTCTCACGAATGTGTACCCAGATATTAGGTCTGTCTGAAATATTCTGCCATTTGATATTAACGGAAAAAAATATCCTACTTCAGGCAATGGCATCTTTTGTTCCATTCAAAGTACTCACCTTGTTGATCAGATTCCGGTTTCAAAATGGTAAAATATTCAATCCAGGAAAGAAAATAGTCTTATGAAATGTCATGTTTTCTTCCATTATACGACATACTTTTTTTTTTCTTTTTTCCTTTCTTTGATGGATCTGTTGATAAATTCTGCCTTAATATGATTTAAAATTTCTTGAAAGATTTAACATTTCAATTGAATATGCAGTAATATTGAGAAAAAAAATTGTTATAATTGTAATTATGAACATTACAAATGATAACTTCTGCGTTTTCTTCTCTTTTAATTCTTAATTCTGAGATGGTTTGATTTTTCTCCTTTCCAGGGATATGGCACACACATGATGAACCACTTGAAGGATTATCACATCCAGCATGACATCCTCCATTTTTTGACATTTGCAGACGAATATGCCATTGGCTATTTTAAGAAACAAGTAAGTCTTTCTTTTCTACAGATTTGAGGAAATAATTCTCAGAGAGATGTCGCTGGGGGTGGGGGTGAAACAAGTTACTACAAATTTATTTAAAATCATTCTGATGCTTATCGTATCGTGTTTGGTTTTTAGTCAAAGGTTGTTGAAGGCTCATGGGATAGGTGTGTTTCTTGACTCTAACATTTTCAAATTTGAAAAAAAACAAAAACAAAAGATAATTCCCACTTGTAGTTTTATTGGGAAATCTTTTAGTTTATCATCTCAAATTATCACAGGTGTTGTCGGCTTATTTGCTTTGAAGCTTGGCATCCCAAATTGAAAAAAAAATATATCTCTGCTGATTAAATTAAATAAAAAAACAGTTTATGAAAATATCAATGTTTTATTACAAAAAATGAGGATATCATTCACTGACAGTTAAAAGTATCGCCTGGAATCCTTTGCTACCGCTGTTGAGGAATGTGTAATTTTGCCATGTCCATTGTTCAAATATATTGAAGTAGGAATTGTATTAATTCCCACTGCTTCTATTCATGCACTCTACTTTTTTTTCTTGGCATAGGCCCAGAAACCCTCAGTGTTTTGTGAATGAACACCATTGCGTGGCTATAGAAAATGATGTGAATGATTAAGGTTATGGATATGATAATTTGGGATTCTATACTATGAGATCACTGTTTTTATGCCCACAAGTTAAAGTTGGTTTAGGTACTAAAAGCAAAACAGCAGTCCTGAATTCATCTTTGGGAAATTCTCTTTGAAATATAACAAGCAAGCAGATAGCAGGTTTGATTTTCATTTGAACCTGCATTTACTTTTTCTGATTATCTAAGATGAAATTTTATGTAACACTATGCAATGTTTTTGTTGTTCCTGGGTAGTGATTGTGATTTCCCAATTGCTCTTGTGTAAAAAAAATTATAGAAAAAAGCTATTGTTCCCTTTAAACTTTGTTTTTGTGACCAAGACACTGACATTTATTTGTAATTGTTTTGTTTTTGTTTTTTCTCACTTTATGTGATTCAAAATTCACCTGTTGTCAAATTGAAAATAAGTAGATCTCAAATTATCACCGTCCTGGTCATAAAATCAAAGTTTGATGTGATTAACATTTTCTGTACTTTTTAGATGTGATCAATTAGAAAATAACCATAAACAAAAAAAAAAAAAATGCTATTTTATTCAAGGTTTAAAATTTGTAATGCAAGATTATCTTTCTTTTCCCTCTGGTTATTATCCTATGTAACTTCTTTTTACAGGGATTCTCCAAGGACATAAAACTGCCTAAGTGTGCCTATATGGGCTACATCAAAGATTATGAAGGAGCAACATTAATGGGCTGTGAATTGAATCCACGCATCCACTATACCTGCTTCTCGCAGATCATTCGAAAACAGAAAGAGGTGAGGATGGATGGAAATTATACCAGTTTCAATTTGCAATCAAGAGATTTCTGTCTTGCTTTCCATTTGAATATATGGCCTTTTAAGAAGATTGGGCAATAGACACATCAAAAGAAGTCGTCTGTTTCTGTACAATGCGAGAAATTTTGTATTGGAATCTAAAGCCAACAAAGGGGACGTGGGGTCTGCAATTTTATTTGCTTCTATCAATTGAGTGACGGAACTCATTTGAGAGGCCGAGTCCATCGTTTCAAGTGGTGGGTTGGAGGTATCTTCATCAGCAAACTTGTTACGTTTTAAGTGGAAAACTCCATTCTTATGGACAGAAAAGGTCACTGCTCTTTATATAAAATAATTTTTTTTTTTTAATTTTTTTTTTAAATTTTTTTTTATATCTCTGATGGGCTAATTAGAAACTGTCAACATGGGTTTCTTCACTTTCTTTTCGCTATTCTGGCTGGCTATGCATGTATAGTATGTATGGGCTACACCAATGGAGCTAGATGACTATAAATTTAGAGATTTACTCTTACCTAGAACCCCCCCCCTTTTCTTTCTTCATTATTAGACCCCCCCCCCCCCGTATACAGTGGGTATCCAATTCGCAATGTAAGTTTATGCTAAATTGGTACCTTCGTTTGTGTCCAGCAATATTCACGTTTGTGTTTTGAAAAATTCAGACTTTCTGGTGATCACAGCCTAACAAAAGTTGAGAGAAGTAACTTATCCATCGATGGCCACTTCTTTCATTTTTTTTTTTTTTTTTTTTTCTTTCTTTTTACCCTCTGCAATCCCCCCCCCCCTCAATACAGCATCATGTCAGAAGACGTGCCTGTGACAGGTTCTGTGGAGATTGAGATTATTTTATTTATTTATTTATTTATTTTATTTTATTTTTTTCTCCAATTTCAATTCCTCTCTTTCGGCAGATTGTGAAGAAAATCTTAGAAAAAAAACAGGAACTTCAAGATAAGGTCTATCCAGGTGTGGCTTGTTTCAAAGAAGGCGTACGCCAGATTCCGATCGAAAGTATTCCAGGTCTGCTGGAGGCTGGCTGGAAAGTAGACAACACCAAGTAAGTATCATCACCATTATTTAAAAAAATACACCCCCTTCCCCCATAATTGAAAGAAAAAAAAAAAATCAAATACAAATCTTGAAGGTCGCATCAAAATAGTAATGGGCTATGAAGGATTGAAGTCAGCGGTTTACGGTTCTCGGCCAGATTCGTCTTTTTGTGATCCTGGGTTTCCTTTATTTCCTCTGCTATTTTCAATTGTCAACTAGTAATTTTTTAAATTTTTTTTCCACTCTTTTAGTTTCCATTCTACCAACTGAAATTCCTCCTTTAGTTAAAATGTGCTTTCTATTTGAGAATCACTGGTATGGTCCTGCCCAAACATACTCGACACAACCTACTGTAATTCTAACAGACTGCCACAAATATTTCCTATGAAGACTCATATTTGGTGAGTTAAGAGAAATGATGAACGTGCTAAAATTACAGCCTGAATGCGGTTCTCACTGGTCGACTTTGATTTATCTATGTATAATTCTTCTCTGGACATCTCCATTATAATAATAGTCTTAACAACATTTTAAAATCTTATTTCAGTCCAATCGTCTGTATACTTGATAACTTGAATTCCTTTTAAGATTTCCTCATAGATTTCCCAATGCTGACCATTTAATCCATTTTTAATGCCATTTCTTTGAAATTTGTTAACACTATTTTTGAAGCTGTGAGTACTAATTTTATTCTTAACATATTCAGGAAATTTATTCCAATAGTGCACTAATCTTTCACTAAAGAAATACATAGGATTTATTGGGGCATTCTATTAGATTATCTAATCTATTAGACAGGATAGATAAGTTTTTACCATTCTAATTATTTACTATTTTAAAAGTTTCAATTGAATCTCCATGCATACTACATTCACGTAGTGTTATGAGTCCTGCTTTTCCCAAACTCTCCCTGAAACTCTCTATAGTTAAGGTGAAAATTCTCATAACTCCCTTTATATCCTAAATAATCTTCCTATTGATAGGGTGATTCCTTTTCATAAAGCTGTTTATATTGATAAGTTACTTTTCAACCCCCTCCCTGTGCTACGGTAGTGAGAGGAAGGGGTGTCACTGGACCTCCGTCTTTTTGCTCCAACTATGATGTTACTGAAATGTCCTCATCGCAAATTCAATTTGTCTTCTTTCTCTTAGCAAAGAAACGGAAATGGACTCTGAACAGCTTCACTCAACCCTCAAGAACATTTTGATGCTGATTAAGGTATGTTAACATCTTTTGTGGGCGTGTCTTGTACAGGAACCAACTGTCCTGTAGGGTCAGTGGAGAATTGATATTCTAGGCTTTGAATGTTGAGGATTAATTTAATTCAGTATGTCAGAACACTGACTAGTAATTTTTTAATTTTTTTTTTGTCTCAAATTTGTGTTTTTCTTTTTTCTTTTTTCTCTTCTCTCCTCCTATTGCAATTTACTCGGACCTCAGTTTTGACTCCAGACTCCCCCACCCCCTGCAACTGTGCCACCCAGAATTGAAACCATAGTCATCTCAACTAAAATTGATGAGCATGATGATATTGGCTATAACCAATAGTAGGCAACTCCTCTATGTTCCATGACACTTCAAATATCTACCTGCAAATCTGACTGGACTTGAATATAGAAACAGGTTCAATGTTGAGAGAGAATGAAGACATTCTTTTTTTTTTCTTTTTCTTTTTTATCTTTTTCATCTTTTTTTTTTCTTATCTTTTTTTTCTTTTTTTCTTTCTTTCCTTTTGTCTGATGGATGAGACTAGATAGCTTAGTCAAAATCAGACTTCATACATGTTTGGAGTGGAGTTTGATTCCTCAGCAGCCTGGCTTGTTTCCTATTTCTATTCCAACTGGAGATGATTACTACTACTTTGTGTGTGTGTAAATCTGTAAGGCTTGTCAGTTTAGTTCAGTTGTTGAGAAAGCCCCCAAGCAAACACTAGGTTGTGATTTCAAATCATGGTAAAGGAATGTTAATTTTATTTACCTGTTTGTCTATCTCAACATGTTAAATCAAATAGTGAACCCCTAACCGGCAACCCCCCCCCCCCAAATCGGTGAGGTTCGTTCATGTGCTTTGGGAAGTGAGAGAGATAAAGTGATTAAGTGGACTTGGACTGGAGTTGGACAATGATTATTTTCCAGTTGGACCTGAACCTGCTGCTTTTGTATTTCTTATTTCTCATTTCTGATTTTTGATTTTCTTTTTTCTTTCCCAACAGAATCATCAGAGTGCATGGCCATTTCAAAAGCCAGTTGATAAAAATGAAGCTCCAGACTATCTTGACCACATTCGCTTCCCAATGGGTGAGTCTCTCTGTTAATCTTGTCTCTTCATTCATTTTACCCTCTCAAGACTCCTGGGGCAGATATAGATAGAGATGGATAGGGATAGAGAAATAATTAGATAGAGATAGAGCCTGAGGTTTCTATGACTGCTGGGGTATGTATGTCCCATAATCGCCACAAAAAAAATGAAGTGAATGAGATTTTCCCCGACTCTTATGACTGCAGACAATGGTGTCATCATCCTATTTGTCTGAGCCCCAACAAGAACAGTATGTGACACAAGGTTGATTTAATATGGGGATACCGCACACGAGAATGTGTGGGGTAGGATGACAAAAGGCGAGAGAAGTAACATTCATTGATTTTTTTTTTTTTTTTTTTTTTTTTTTTTTTTTTAAATTAAAAAAAAAATTTTTTTTCTCTTGTCTTCAATTGATGATGACCAATAGCTTTTGGGAAGATGAAATAGTCATGTCTCTATTGAATGGCTAACCAGAACTGTCTTTGGTTTTATTCCTTCCCTTTCCTCTATTTATATTTGCTTATTTTCCTTCTTCTTTTTTCCTCCCACAGACCTGAAGACTATGAGTGAGCGCCTGAAGAATCGTTATTATTGCAACAAGCGCCTGTTTATAGCCGATATGAATCGCATTTTCACCAATTGCCGTGCATACAACCAGCCCGACACAGACTACTACAAATGTGCCAACAGCCTGGAGAAGTTCTTTCAAAGCAAGATGAAGGAATATAACCTGTGGGACAAGTGACCACGGCCGAACTGCTTGACCTGTGGTTTGACCTCATGATCACTTTTGGGTTGGGGGTTTCAGAAATTCTGTCCATTGTCTTTACGGACAATGGTCGTTCTGTACAGATGGGTGGTTTTTTCTTGCCTCCTCGTCTGAAGAGATGATCCACAAATAAGGATCAACAAAAAAAATGATTGACTCCAAAAAAAAAAACTTTCTCTCAAAAACTGTCTCTTAGAATTTTTTTTTTTTTTTTTACATTCCCTCCCCCTCTCTATTTTTTTTTTCTCACCCCTTCTTTTTGATCTTCTATCCCACCCTCTGATATTTTTTTTTTCACCCCCCCCTCCTCAATTTTCTCTTTCTCCCTCCCAGGAGTAACAGCTGGCTCCTTTCCTCTTTTCAACTGCTGTAATGGAGTCGGTCATGTGCAAGAAAGACAGGACGTGCCTTCTGCTTTCCACTCAGATGGGAAGCCGCACTTAGTCAAAATATGAATGAAATGTTTTGTCTTGGCAAATCATTTTTAAAAGGGAAAAAGAAAAGATAAAGGCAAAAAAATGAAAATATTTTTGTCTATGACTTTCGTGAAGAGTCATTGACATTCAAACTCTTATTCAGACAACCGAGTCTCTTCTTCCCATCTTTTGATGTTGACATGTTCCAGACGATCCATTCCTCAGCATTTGTCAGGTTGTATAAATCAATTGTTTTTGTCTGGGGAAAAAGAAAAAAAAAAAAAAAAAAGTTTGCCTCTTTTTTTCTTTTTTTTTCCTCAAAAACTATACTCCTGACGGGGCTGAAGAATGGATTGATTGAAATATTGTTGGCTTCATCAAAGATTGGGAAAATGAGATTCTATTGTCCGAATAAAGGTGGGAAATATTTTTATTCACCAACGAGGATGTTGGTGACATTTTGGAGTCTCTATTGGTAATTTAGAATCTTGACTCTGAAACATCTTAGTAAAACCTCTGGCTGTTTGATATATGACGAGTTGACTGTGTGTGTCTGGGGGGGAAAACATGCACACCAGTGAGCACACACCCATGTCCTTTCTCAACCCCCAAATCAACCATTCACCTGAAGGGTTCACTTCTTGAGACTTGATAATCATTTTTGTTTTGAATTTTTATTTATTTATCTAATTTAAAATTTACTAATTTAAACATAAAATGTCCTGGTTCCGAGATGGGGAAGTCCAGGTTCCAGCAAAGTCTCACTCTCTCTCTCTTTAAATCTGGTCAGAGCAACAATGTACATATTTTTTTCTTCCTAATGTACGGTGATGTTCTGTCATTTGTTTTCCCTACAAACAAAATCTGCAGGTTGCATCTCTCTGATGACCTCAGAGTTCTGGTCATCCCTAATAACACTCCCTGCTATAATTCCTTCTCATCTCTCTCATTATTCCCCCACCTCCACTGGGTGTGTGCGTGTGTGCCCCTTCTTTCCATTGTCCATGCATTCCCGAGGACGTCCACGCATTCGGAAGAGCCAGGTTGGTCCATTCAAAGATGTCGCCCTCAGTCTATAACTTTGAGAAGTCATTAACATTTTAATTTTTTCGTATGACTGGACTCCTTCTTGAGCTGTAGATCAGCCAAATAAATGGATTGTGGGAACATAAATGAGAATGAGTTCAGTTGTCCGAAAAACTCTTTGAATGTCACCCTCTTCTTAATAGACTTTCTCTATCCTGACATCTTGATGGTTTGCTCACCCCTGGAAATTCTGATCAGCTGGACTCAAGTGTCCACAGCATCCCTCCGTACTCTCCCACTAAAAAGTGGGGCGAGGGACACTATAGCTGGGGCTGGCCATGTTCCTTGATTTTTATTTTTTAACAAAAAAAACAAACAAACAAAAAAACCTAATGGCTTCTGACTAACCGTATCATTTACCCTCAAAAGTTTAGGCCTTATTCCAAACAAACTCTACTCGGGGCCTTGATCTGCTCCCCCCCTTCATTCCAACTTGGAAAAACAAAAAAAAACAAAACAACCCTTTCCTTGTCCCCAAGAAAAGATTTACATCTTAACCCGGTCCTTTCCTCAGCCTTCTAGGCTCTGTACCATAACCCAACCCGTTTTCTCTACCTGAGGGTCTGGCGTTCCGAAGACCCTCAAATTCTGGGCCCATTCAATCAAACAGCAACTGTAAAAAGAACAATAAATGGTTAAGCCATCTAATCACTCTTTGCTGTTAATTTTATTTGTGAAAATTTTGTCCTTTGTTTCTCGATAATATGCGAAGAAATTTATTTGCTTCATTATAACCTTTTTCATTGTCGATGCATTTCTCTAGTAAATTTTTATATGTATAGGAATTTCAAATCAAAGAATAATTCTTGGTTATTGCAGGTACACAAATATCATCCAGCTTATTTCATCATTAGTCAGTTTACAAAAGTTCAATGTTTTAAAATAACTTTCCTTGAACCGATACAAAAACTGAAGGAGTGGGGAAATTCATTATTGTAATGGTAAACGAACAGCAGATATGTGCTCTGTGTTCGATCGAAGATCCAGGGGCGTCCAAACAAGGAGTTAAACCTTGCTTTTCAGATTAGGTTATACTTTGAGAAAAACTTTTCAATTAGAAGGGGGGGGGGAAAATAATGAAGAAAACAGTGAATAATTTGAAAATTTATTAAAATCCTGAGTGAAAGCAAATGTCTGGTTGTCCAGACCAAATGAAGGGGGAAGAGAAGTGGAAAGAGGGAGGAGAAAAGACGAGAGAAAAAGTGTTAATCAACACCAATGTACAAAATTGGAGGGAGAGAGAGAAAGAGAGAGAGCAAGGCAGAGAATTTTACAAAGAAATGAAGGCTTTTCCTATTTTAGCCCATATTCATTCTTTAATTTCTGCATCTCTTCTTCTCCGTACAGAGTTTGGTGAGCAGCCAGAGTCTCCAACAATGACAGCAAATCTGAAAAGACAACAGCAAATCTTAATCTTTCATGTTTAGAGAGAGAGTCTCAAAAAGGTGTAGGACAGCTATATCCCCAGTTTTAGTTTAAAAAAAAAAAAAACTGGACCAAAAAAATGCTAGAATAACCCCTTGGAACTGACTTTAATACTTTAGTTAAACATATTTTCATGAAGTGGCAATATTTATGTCTATCATTGGGTAAACATACTGACAGTTAAAAGTGGCAATGCCCATGAAGAAATCTCATCTTACAGATTTCCTCACTATTATTGTGAGGGGAGAAAAGAAAATTTATAATAATTACTTCCAAGTGGTTTTGTTCTAAGTAACACATCAAGGTGTAATTATAATTTCAATTACCTTACATTAAAAAAAAAACATCTCAGAGTGTGGGCTTCAAGTTTATTTTTCTGAAGTGTTGCAGCCTTCCTCAAGTGCCATGTAACATACAGTAATCCTTTAATTTTCTAGTACTGATTCGAGCCTTCCTTTCCATCTAGCCCAGTATTGGGAGGGCCCCCAGAATCATACCTTCAATGTCTATGGTTATGAGATGGATGAGAATATCATCCATAGAAAACTAATTCTGTTTTTAGAATGGTCATTGGACCATACCCAGGACTTAAAAAGTTTGCTACTTAGTATGGCCCAGCCAACAGAGAAGGGTTAATGAGGATCATAAATTCAAACTCATTAAAAAGAAAAACTTTGTTTTCAAAAGCTAGGCGATTTTAAAAACATTTTTATCTAGAATCAGTTCGATTCCGGATAAGGGTTTATAAATTCCAATTGATTGGAAAATGGAATCATTGATGTTTTCTTACCTGATTTTTCTTTTGAAGACATGAACATAGCAATCGTCTGGAAACGTTCCACTTTAGTAACATTAGATAGGATCTGCAGCCCCAACTCAGCTGTTCCTGAAATAGAAAGATCTATTGGTAAGTAAAATGCTTGCTGGGTAACTGCTCAAACTTACTACAGTTGAGTTTCGCTAGGTGCTCCACAAATATTGCCTTGTCAGACTAAGCTGTGATGCAATAAGTTTGATATGGTGATCGGGGGGCTGTTTACTTACTGACATGGACTGGGGGCCCGAGTAAATTGCAATGAAAACTTCATTTTTTTTTTTCTTAAGATATACCGGAATATCAATCTGTGGCCAGATTTACTCAAATAGCCCCATCTTTCATTACTAATCAAGGGAAATTGCTGTAGATTGAAGAGAGAACAAAAGATATTCATTGGGGGAAGCAGGCCAATAAAGTAGGTGTACCATCAAGAAATAAGGCATGAATGTATACAAAATTCTAATCCATGTCAACAGCATTGGGGGAGGGGATGTGGTATATTTACAAACAAAGAAGATAATACATTCAAAGTTGCCAGGTATTTGTTATTTACAGCTAAAACTCTCTCCAAAATGGCAAATAAGCAGCTAAATATTTCCAGCTAACTTCATTGCTAAAAATGTTATACACAATACGTATAAATACTTATTTTATTTGATAAGGTGTTTTTTCAAATAACAGTTAAGACCCAAGAAAAAACTATAAATAAAAAAAATTGAACATTCACTTTTCTCAAACTTAAATTCAATTGGCTATTGTAAACATTTTTTATAGCCAAAATTGGAAAAAGTCCGCCAGATATTGCTTGAAAAATAACCAATTCAGCTATCCATTTTTAAGTACAAGTTGTTGAATACCTAGGATGTTCATGAACAGAAGACTCTCCATAGATAAAAAATTATTTAATGTAATGTCTAGTATATGTTTTGTGAATGAAAAACATTTTTAAAGTGCTTGAATTATGTTATAGATTCCTTGGGAACTCCTCTACAGTTCATGACAAAAATAAGTAATCATAATTTGAGAAGTGTGTGCGCGCACGTCTATGTATAACTTAACAACTGGCCATTGTGAAAAGTGGATATTAGCCAGTTATGTTGGTCCGTGCACCAGACATTGCAATGTCAAGTTTGAAGTCATTTGGGTCTGTGGTTCTCTATATGTGGTGAGTGATCAATTTACAAAAAAAAAAAAAAATCCTTACTGAAATGAACACGCATTTTGTGACCATAAAAAGTGACGTCCTTATGCAATATATGTTTGTAATCATTTCAAATAGGTCTCATGAGTGAATCTAGGTTTTTCTATCATTTTTCTATAGGACAAGCTTAGATCAAATCATAGATGACGCAGCGGCATCTAGAAAAAAATTCTGTTTTTACTGTTGCTATATAATGGTTGACAATGTTTCAGCTAATAAAAAACAAACTACTCATATAAAATAAACATTGATTAACTGCTCTCTAAGTGAATCATGAAAAAATGAAAATTGATCAGTGGGTTAATTTTGCCATTATTGGTTTGATCCTCGACAGTTTGATACCAGCTTATGCTTATTTAATTTTCAACTTACTGAAACAGGTTTATTAATAACATCTCGATGTTATTATACTCTATTTTAGATGTTTTCCAGTTATGTCAGTTTTCATTTTTGGAAAAATCTAGAAGTATCATAAATAGAATTGATTCTGACTGTATTCATTCTTTGATGAAAGTTTTTTTTTTCTTTTTTTTCTACATAACTTTAAATTTTGACGCTACAATTGTTCAATTATTGACTGTGTTGGTGAGTATTGCTTTATTTTTGCATCTCATATCGCTGATATTCCTGTACTACTGGGCTTAGTAATTGAGGACCACAGTCATTGGAGTGAGACATGCAAGAATTAAGGAGGGGACGAAACTCTTTAGGGACCACACTATTTGACTTGTACAATATCAAAGTAGCAAATACTGGAATTAATAACAACAGAAGATCATTTTTCTTACCTTTGTCTGCATAATGTTCTGAGACGCAACGAGTAATCAGGTTCAACATAGCAGCATCCAATTTATTGCTGATCACTAAAAAGAGAAATTAAAAGTGAAAAATGGAACAGAAAATTCTTTTCTAGTCATGCAGAAAATGGGAGGAAGCTATTTTCCATTAGATTAGGGTGAGAGTTGTTTGTAACTTGAGTCGAGGCTTCAATAAATTTCATGCATCCAGAAAGTTCCGCACTCGACTAGACCAGTAGTTCTCTAACTTTACTGTATGATGGCACGCTAATATATATTTGACTTATGTAGTACACCGATCCCTTACACCATTAAAATATGAATATTCATTGCTATATAACTTTAGATATATTTCATTCATGTAGTGGTATCTCTCTTAATAACAATCTGTTCCACAAAATATCTCATTAGATGAAAATTTGTGATGTGAATAATTAAGATACAATTTCTGCAATTCATTCTAAATAAAAATACCAGACCCCTAAAACCTCAACTATAACTTTCTGTAAATAATGTACAAATGCAATCAATCATGTGAATAATGTAATGAATAAATAAATGATCTTATTAAATTCACCAAATGTCTGTCTGTTTTTAAAAATAAGCTCCAAGATATTTCATGAGATTCCACTTTTTTTTTCCCCCCTTGTGAACTGAAAATATTTCAGTAAAAGATTTTTTTGGCAATTGGAACTACTTGCTAAGTGACATTTTTATAAAAAAAAGTCTTTCGCTTGGAGAGGTACCACAGTAAAAATTACATTACTGTATTGGGTGGAAAAAACATACCTGATAAGTGAGGTATGTGCTCAATTGGATTTACCTATTTACTCTTAATATCAGCACAGAAACTTGACAGGCACACTCTCATTCAAAGGACCAAAATATGTTTGCTTATTTAGAGAAATTTACATTCAGGAGATAGTTGTGGCACATGGTTTGAAAAACGACTTGACTAGGCAGACACAAGAAACATAAATGAAAAATTTTTATCACCAAGCTGATTCGGCCACATTGACCAAAATTTGTACTTATTTATACACTGTATATGCTGGCATATATGTTCTATTTAATCACTGTCCCACCACAGCAATATGTGACACAAGGTCAGGCTTAACGTGGGAAGAAATAGTACCTTACCCCCCAAAAATGGCTCCAGCCGACGCAGTCACCGTTGAAAAGACAACGTCACCTGCGAAAGCTGGGCCGAGTAATAATGGGAGAGCCTAAGGACTAGTCCAAAGGCCTCCCGATGCGCTTAGCAAACGCAGCCTCAGTGTAACCTCATTGGCCAACGTTTGCACCGACGCACTCGGTCTTTGATGCCAACCTATACACAATCTCCGGCCCATTCGACGGGCAAGTGTCAGTACCGACTCCTTGGTCTATGCCGTGGAACAGATACTACACTTTGATCCCGAAGATAGGGCCAGAAAAAGGTGCCAGGTAAGTATTCAAGTCCGGTCGAGTATTTGGCAGATTAGTTGACTCTCAAATATAAGGTAACATTGCATCCATTAGACCACTGGGGTCTAATACTCGGGGTGAGGAGAGCAGCAGTTTTCACTACCACAAGATCCACTATATCATCCATCATGTAGCTATCAAAGAATGATTTTTGTACACAGAACTGCACGATATATTAGAATTCAAAAAAAATCTAATCCAAATAAAGATTTAAAATAAAAACGTTTTTTAGAGGGTCAAAAAATTTTTTTTTCTTTTCTTTTGTAGTTCATTAATTGAACTAAAATGCTACAAATATGAGTCCGCTAGAATATTTTCTCTATAGTAGGGGTCCTAGAGTTATACAAGTTTCGAAACCACAATGTTAAATGGCAACAATATTGAATTCCCTTAACACTAACGCCTGCTGTGTAAATTATAAGTCACCCCATTCCAACCAAAAAAAAAAAAAAAAGTTTATATATCAAGGGGAGTAACTCAATGTTGAGCATGATTGTCCACCCTCTCAGTGCCACAATTGATATGTAAAAACATGCATTGACACCTAGCGTTAGACTGTCAAGTCAATAGGGTCTGAACAGATTAATATGATCCATGAGGGAGAATTCTTTGTGCATAAAAAGTTCGACTTATAATCCAGGATGTAGCAACTATCTTCCTCATCTAAAAGTAAAGAATGGATGTTGTCATCGAGACTTACTTTTTGGCAGATTTTCAGGTGGGACCTGGGCCAACAAGTCTGCATAAGGCTTTGTATTGCGGACAGTCTTGAGGGAATTCCAGGCCTTCAAGAATTCATAGGGTGTGGCCTTGTCAATGTGCGGGGCTGCAACAGGAGGTGGAGGGGCCGTGCGGCCTCCAGACTTGCAACCTTTCTTGTTATTGCTAGGGGCTTGATTTTGCTGAGTATTGCCTGTAGAAAGACGAAGAAAGAAGTCATCAAAACAGAAAAGATTAGGTTGTAACACATGAAATAGAGTGAAATATTTACTGATGTAATTCCTTTTTTTTTTTGCACACTCAATGGAAATAGAGATACAATTCAATTCGTTATTATTACAGCTTTTGAGGTCTCTAACAGTAATGGGATCTATCCAAAATGTGAGACTAATTTTCAAGTATGATTTCAAATTGGGACAATGCTGCTCAAGATACTGATAATGTTAATGAAGCATTTGGAGTGAACACTTCTATAGTGTGAGTTATTCAGAATTGGTTGAATAGGTTTAGATCTGGAAATATTGATACTAATAATTAACCTTGAAATAGGCCGAGACCTGTTCCTAACGATGAAGAATTATTGACAATGGTTCAAGTACTTTCTAGAAATTTTAGAACTTCAACAGCAACTAATCTCAAGGCAATAATCAACTAGGTAATAACTTGCCTAAATCTTCGCTACAAGATCATATCTTTACAAGGAAGAATGAACTTGCTATAATGACTTTCTAAACAATCATATTTTGAACCAAAGTATAATTGTTGAAAAAGAAAGAAAAAGATTACTCGATGATTTTGAACAATTGTGAAAGAACAAAATCACCTTCTGCCTTTTTGGGAGCCGAGTTTTTATGGTGCTTGCCATGGGATTTTGTGGGTGGTACTGGCGTAGATTTGCTTTGACTGCTATTGCTGCTGCTGCTGTTGTTATCCTCATCAACATCATGCACATGGAGTCGGGTTCTCTGTTTCGATCCTTTCTTACCATTTCCGTTTCCACTACCTGAAGGCGCAGGTGTGCCACTCTCACCTTCTTGATTGCACTTATTATTGTTCTTTTTTGATTTGGTGTCTCCCATACTGGCTTTCATTGCATTCAACTCCTGTCAGAGAAAAAAAAAAGATCAAATTAGCTGGAATTTCAGTTCAGCTCATCGAAACTACATAAACTGATTCACACACAACTCAAACATTGTATGTTTTTTTGCCTTAAAAAAATTTATTTCAATCACAAATGATAACTATATTGCAAGCTACATGAATGAAAGTTATTAAAAAAATTTTTTGTGGAAAAACGCAAATGAAATACTGTTTTATCATTTCTAAGAATTGGATAGTTGAAGAGAATTGATGATTTGAAAAAAAAAAACAAACAAAAAAACCCCATAAGTTCTTGGCTGTGTCCACCACCCATGGAAGGAGGCGAAAGAATAACAAGTAGTCATTTTTTGAGTAAATTGATTCTCATACTTGTAAAATATTGCAATATTCTGCGAGTATCATATCCAATAAAAATCGTAAATGGCTATTTTTGGCCATTTTTACAAAAATATGGACCACGAAAAGTGCCAATTGTGGTTTGATTTGTAAAGAAAAAGATCAAAGGCTGAACCTTGGAAATAAAAGATTCAAGACAATGAAAAAATGATCTCATTTATAAGGATCAAAGGCTGAACCTTAGAAATAAAAGATTCAAGACAATGAAAAAATGATCTTATTTATAAAGATCTTATAAAGATCAAAGGCTGAACCTTGGAAATAAAAGATTCAAGACAATGAAAAAATGATCTTATTTATAAAGATCTTATAAAGATCAAAGGCTGAACCTTGGAAATAAAAGATTCAAGACAATGAAAAAATGATCTTATTTATAAAGATCTTATAAAGATCAAAGGCTGAACCTTGGAAATAAAAGATTCAAGACAATGAAAAAATGATCTTATTTATAAAGATCTTATAAAGATCAAAGGCTGAACCTTGGAAATAAAAGATTCAAGACAATGAAAAAATGATCTTATTTATAAAGATCTTATAAAGATCAAAGGCTGAACCTTGGAAATAAAAGATTCAAGACAATGAAAAAATGATCTTATTTATAAAGATCTTATAAAGATCAAAGGCTGAACCTTGGAAATAAAAGATTCAAGACAATGAAAAAATGATCTTATTTATAAAGATCTTATAAAGATCAAAGGCTGAACCTTGGAAATAAAAGATTCAAGACAATGAAAAAATGATCTTATTTATAAAGATCTTATAAAGATCAAAGGCTGAACCTTGGAAATAAAAGATTCAAGACAATGAAAAAATGATCTTATTTATAAAGATCTTATAAAGATCAAAGGCTGAACCTTGGAAATAAAAGATTCAAGACAATGAAAAAATGATCTTATTTATAAAGATCTTATAAAGATCAAAGGCTGAACCTTGGAAATAAAAGATTCAAGACAATGAAAAAATGATCTTACTTGACGCCAGTAATTTTTCACAACTTCCAGTTCTTTTTTGGCGGCAGAATTTTTGGGGTCCATTGTCAAAAGATTTTTCAGATCACTTATACTTTCTCTATAATGCTGCTTCAGCTGTACAAGGGGAGATAACCATGACAAGAATTAGAAAATGATAGAGTAAGAATAGAAAAGGAAAAAAAAAAGGGTTTAATAATCATTTCCTTCTTTGATAATGATCTCTAATTATTCTTTTTTAAAATATGAAGATGAAATAGAAGTCAAACATATATATAGATAAGTAAAGAAAATCAGCATGTAGGTTTTTATGCATTAACCAGTTAATCCCTGGGAAAATATCAATCGATGTATTTCAATTTATTTTAGAGAAGAAAGTACTGAACCCATTTTATTCGGAACTTAAGTCTTAAATAGTGGATAGGAGATATTTTGATCAGTAAAATTGTTATCTTAAAGAGCACTAGTCCATTGTTTTGGACAGAGAAATGATTAAAAAAAATCACATTGTTCATTATTTAAACAGATTTCTTGTCAGAATGTACAGTTGGAAAGCTCTTATGTTGAAAACTAACTGAGAAACTAGTGAGTGACAATTTTGCAATGAATTGAAATCCAGCTTTAAAGATTTCCATTGACAATATAAAGGAAGAGACTTGAGAATAATTAACATCAACTGATGACTATTTCATGTTACTCGACATAATTTTGGATTCAGGGTGATGGATTTGAATCGGTAGATAATGATTTTATAGAAAACAAGATTTTCTTTTGTAAAACCTACTGATGAGATCAGAAGAATGAATTTTTACCTGGATCCTCAAAGGATCCATATATATATATATATATATATATATATATATATATATATATATATATATATATAATGTGTACTGTGGAGAGTGAGACAGACTCGGGAGTGGAGTGTTTGGTGGTAAGGTTTATTAATCCTTATAAGTAAATAGTCCATACATGTTTCGGGATTCTTCCCATCATCAGTGGTGTGTGCTGTGTAAGTGTGTATTAAAATGTACCATGTGGAACCAGAGTCCACTACCAGGAGCTATGCATTGTGGGTGAGTTTTGTTGTCAGGGCTGCTGGAGGAACATCTATCCTTGTCTGAATTTTGTTAGATGGGATGTATTAATCATTATAAATGATATGGTCGGCCTACTTCCCTTGTCTATGTGTTCATTCTTTTTCACGTTTCAGCCATGTAACCCCAGCCTTCGTCAGGTGCTGTTGGTTCTAGAATGTGGAATCACTGCTCTGAAGGCAGTGACATACATGCTCTCTTCAGTAGAAACAATCAGCTGACCAAGCATCAGAAGCATTTGGGAGTCTCTCATCATAAGAACCCCCATAACAGATTACCCAATGCAAGGGAGGGAACTCGAATATACAAAATAATATAAAAATGGATATGACGTGTCCAGTCCAACCGAGCAGGTGCTCTAACAAGTGATTCCATATTCAAGAATCAAACATACCCAACAAAGACTGGAGGGATTACATGGCTAAAACGTCGTGAACAAAATGAATAATTACCCAAGGAAAATATTCCAATCATATCATACACAACGAACAATATATCTCTCTAAATTTGTGTGTGTATGACTTTCCAATGCACAGTTAGATACTAAACTCCTAAACGAAGGGCAGAGGCCCACTATGCTTCAATCCTCGGCAGAGCGCACAGATACTTTGATCCTTGACAGGAGTGCTGATCCATCTATACATAATACCAGCATTTTCTACAGGCACGCTGCTTGTAAAAAAAGGAAATTTACCAAGAAAAAAAAAAAAAAAAACAACCCAAAAGTACAGTTTGTAGCTAAATACTCAAAAGAAATAGTGAAAGGTTTTTTTGTCTGTAACACTTTTCAATGCACAGGTACTGAACTCCTACACCGAAAGCAGGGGGGCTACCTTGGCAGAGTGCACAGATACCAGGCAGGAGTGCTTTCATAGGTTCTCTGCTACTAAAAGAATGAAATCTCATCAATGAAAACAAAAAACCCGGAAGTTGTAGCTGAATACTTGAAAAGGAGGGAAAGACTTTTAGTTGCTCACCTTTTTTGCTTGTGCCCTTCGGAACATTGCTTTGATATTACCTGGTTCTTTTTTTAAACTTTTATCACAGTCACTCTCAGCTTTGCTGGCCTGGAAAAAAAAGACAGTAAAAAGTATTAAATACATCGAGATGCCATCAAGTTTCACAACACAAGATAATATCGTAGAATTCCAGTATTTACTAGCATCACGGACCTTCTGGCCTCGAAGACACATCTATATTGAAAGAAATAAAATAATGGAATAAACACAAGCTTGGCAGTACTAGGGTCAAACTCCCTTGCTTCATTAAAATCTAAAAAGTTAACAAAACAGAATTTCTCCATACAATATTATACCAAAACTATGTGTCCCATTTCAACTCCTTTATTAGTAGCCCCTGTGATAAAACAAGTCGACCAGAGTTGAAAGAGTGAACTTATCATCAGCTTTTGCAAACGCAACTCTCATTCGAGCCATCATGGACGTCACTAGTTTTTCGTGAGGTCATTGTTACTGTTGTGACCAATGAAAATAAGGTGAAAACTCAATAGCAGGAGTTTGACAATAAAATAAAGTTCTCAGCACTTCCCACTACACCTTACCAAGATATCTTGTGGCTGGTTTAGCAATATGAAGGTCATCTTGACCACTTATAATCTCCATTTTTGCTTTTTCTCCCTTACAATACAGGAACACAGTAAGTTTACATCCAAATTTTATGCCTAGCCTACTGTTCAGTGCCAATGGTAGAATTGCATCTTCAATATGTTACTTTAGTTCCATAATTCCAGTATATATATATATATATATATATATATAGATAGATAGAGAGAGATAGATAGATAGATAGAGATAGATAGATAGATAGAGATAGATAGATAGATAGATAGATAGATAGAGAGATAGATAGATAGATAGATAGAGAGAGATAGATAGATAGAGAGAGAGATAGATAGATAGAGAGAGAGATAGATAGAGAGAGAGAAATAGATAGATAGAGAGAAGGGGGAGAGAGAAAAAGGAAGAGAGAAAAAAAGAAAAAGAGAGAGAGAGAAAAAGAAAGAGAGAGAGAGAGAGAAAAAGAAAAAGAGAGAGAGAGAGAGAAAAAAGAAAAGGAGAGAGAGAGAGAAAAGAAGAGAGAGAAAAGAAGAAAGAAGAGGTAGAAAGGAGAGGAAGAAAGAAAAAAAGAAATAGATTTGGACGCTCTAGGGTCAAACTCCCTTGCCTCATTAAAATATAAGAAGTTAAACAGAACAGAATTGATTTTTCCATACAATATTATTCTAAAACTATGTGTCTCATTTCAACTTTTTCATCGATAGTCCCTCTAAATGGCAAAACAAGTTGATCCGAGTGAGGCAATAAAAGTGGAGATGAATTCATGAGCAGTTTTTGTGTACATCATTTTGTTACTCTTATTTGCGTATTATGTCCCTGGTTTTTGTTTCGGTCATTTTTGTTACATACAAAAATAAAGTCAAAACCCTACAGTAAGTGTCTTAGAAATAATTTCTCAAGTTATTCCTGAAATGTCAGCAAAAGCACGAAACAGAAGGACACCAAAGAATTCCTAGATTTTTTGAATTATATATAAATGACAGAAAATACAGTATGGTGTAAAACTGGATTAAAAAAAAAGAAAACGAAGAAGAAAAAGGAAGAAAAGAAAAAAGAAGAAAGGGAAAGAGGAAAAAAGAAGAAGAAATAAGGAAAAAAGAAAAAAGGAAAAAAGAAAAAGGAAAAAAGAAAAAAGGAAAAAAGAAAAAGGAAAAAAAAAGGAAAAAAGGAAAAAAAAAAGAGAAAAAGAAAAAGAGAAAAAGAAAAAGAAAAAGAAAAAAGGAAAGAACAAAAGGAAAGAAAAAAGAAGGAAAGAAAAAGAAGAAAAAGAAGAAAAAAAAGGGGGGGAAAAAAAAAAAAAAAAAAGAAGGTGTGAGTATGTTAGGGACATCGACATTCCCAAGCAGGACAATCTATGTACACTAGTTCGATAAAATCAGCTTACTTGATTTAATTTCAAATAACACAAAGCTCGATTGGTGTAGGAAACAACTTTGTCTGGAAATAACTGTACACATTTGGTGTAGCACTCAATGGCTTTCTGATATTCCTCCTGTAGAGAAGAAACAAAAAAAAAAGTCAGTTTAGACCAGTGGTTTCAAAACTTAGTGTACTCAAGGAAAAATTTCATATGGACGCCTATTTTTACCATTCATCTTTTTGACTAATCAACAATCTACAATAATAAAATTCTTAGACCTTTAAAATCGTATTTATTTTTAGTGGATTACATCTATTTGAAATCTGATATACATACAGGTCTATGTACAAAAATTATAATTTTTTTAGGCTATGCAATGCCCAATATTGTTTCTCTGTCACAAGACTCACAATTTCAAGTTTAGAGGGAACTTGAGCATTATCTGTTGGATCCTCAGGGGTGCGTGGACCCCTGTTTCAAAACCACTGGTTTAGACCAATGACTGTTCAGACAGGGATCAGTAGATTCTTAGATTTTCATAGCAGAAAAAAAAAACACAAACACCAGACTGGCTTTTACACCTTGAATAATTAAATAAATAGCAATAAATAAATAAGCTAGATGGTCAGTCCATACAAATCTGTTTATAAACTGCTAGAATGAAATTAATACCTTTTATCACAATATTTAGTTAACAGTGTTTAGAGATTTGGCAAACAAGTTCGTTTAATGCTATGAACATATGGACCATGAACTTTCTTCTTATTTACTGAACGAAGTTAAATAAATGTAAGAACCATCACCGATTGCATGAGTGTCAAGACTGAATTCTGGTACGAGTATTCATGATTACGTCATAGTTTTCTTCGGTACTTGTTTGCATTGACATGTTTTTCATTCACAGATTATAGCATTGACATTTTTGCCATGGCTTCTCAATGAAATAAGCATTCTTTTCTCTTTTTTTATTTGATATTTTGTAGAACTGGACTTAACATTTGTCAAAATTAGAACGAAGGGGAATCGAACTGCCTTAGGATTCACTGAATGTTGTTCATTAAATTTGGCAAATACCGTATTTTCTTTTTATTTACCAAATGAGGGGCAACCATCAGATATAACAAATTCTCGACTTCAATGACCACCTCTCTCCCTATTGGTTTGTTATAATGAGGGTTTAGAGTAAATATTTAATAAAGTTACCTCACCGTGGTTAGACAGACCATTACTACTGTAGATGGTTCTCAACACTTTTGGCTTTGGACCATACTTAGCTAAGGTTAGTAAATATTCAATAGAATATCTAGCTGCATCTGCACGGTTAGGTCTGGCTGGCTAACCATTTCAATAGGTTACCCTCTAATATAGAGTCGCAGGTGGCCAAATGGTTAGCAGCTCGGAATATGGACTCAGAGACTGAGTTAAAACTCTGGCAGTGATAGTTTGTGTCAGAGAGTTAGTATATAGAACATGGTTCGATTTTCAGTGGGTGCTAAAAATTTCAATAATGGCATGTACATAAAATGGAGTAGAAAAAAAATTCAAAATGTCTCTTAAAATATTTACATTTTTCACATGTTGGTTTCCTTGAGCCTTCATCTTATCAAATTCGTCATCCTTCGACAGAGTCTTCGGCGCTTTCTTCTCAGGTGTGGACCCTTGTTTTTCTGCAGTGGAACTTTGCTTCTCTAATTTCTTTTGGGACTTTTTTGAATTGTTTTCATTCTCTGCTGATTTTGTGTTTTGAGGTGTTTCTGTCCCAGGAGGTTTTTGGATTATGGGGATGTCAGATGCTTGGACAGAAACCAGAGGGGGAAGTTTCTCTCTCCAGGAGTAACCCTGCCATTGGATGAGGGTCTGGCTACATCTGGATGAACCCTGTTGGGCTACCTCTACACTATAATCGATAGCCAACACATGTTTGTAATCAATATAAGCAAGTCCGTATCTGGAAGAACAAAGAGAGAAAAACATTTGCTAGGTCAGGAAATTCTCAACAACTGAAAAGAAAAAAAGTTAGTTTCAATATGAAAATTTTAAAAAGATGCTCACTTTTGTCCAATAATCAAGTTAACCATTTAGGACTGAGATATGAAAAAAAACAAAAAAACAAAACAAAAAAATCTTTTTGCTCCTAGGTAGGTTTTTAAAGAAAAATTATGTCGTGGTTGATTTAAGAACAAATAGGAGAAAATAAGTTAATCCAAGAGATTTTTTTTCTGACTATTGATCTTATTCTTCTTATTACTCTCAAAATTTTGGCTGTACCATTCTACAACCTTCTCCAAAAGTATAATCCATATGGAAATTGGGGAAGGGAATGTCTTTTTCCAGTAGTGCACACCAGAAAATGGTAGCTTCCCTCATCCCACACACACAAAAAAAAAAATATATCAATCCAACAAGCCCATTAGACCAAACCTCACAGCAACTAACGTAACACCAACAACTCCACTTTTTATAGACTGAGTTACTCTCTGATATAGAGGTGTGGGTGGCTCTCCAGCCTTGATTGGCACCCAGACTAGGAGATGGACAAGTCTTAATTCAAACCGCAATGCTTTGTGGAATGCAAAGAGCACAACCTAAAAAGAGCACTCATGTATGCCATGTGTTCCGGTCTGTCAGACCGTTGGACTCAGGAATACAGGAGAGTGAGGCTGGCATTGTATGCAAATCTCCCTTATTTCAATCCAAGTCAAGAGCAAGCTGTGATTTCAGAGACTATTTACTCGGAACTGAAGCTGTAGTCATCTTTCGATACGAAGACCGAACATCATCATTACTCTCCTATCCTTTCCTTGCCAAGCAAAGAAATCCACGCTGGCATGACCTACGCATTGACACGCAAGGCAAAAGTATACAGCTTTATTTCAATCTGTCTCGAGACAGATGCTGGATAACTTGTTATATTCTTGATATTGTAGAATCTATTTGTTATAATTTTGAGGTTAAGGAGAAAGAATACTTAATGCAAGGGAACACGCACATGAAGAAAAAAAAAGCAAAAAAAAAAAGCATACAAACCTTTCCAGTGTTTCATAGGCAGCGGCCCGACGAAGCAAAGGCTTAATTGCATGTGGTACTAGATCCAAGGAGGCAGTGCAATCGGAAATGCTACCCTGACAGTTACCCATTTTTAGGCAACAAGCTGCTCGGTTGCTGTAGATCAACGACAAATTCACGATCTGTTCATCCGATTCTGAAATAGAAAATAAAAAGAAAGTGATAAGAAGTAGGCATAACAGAAACTGAGAAGATGTGGCGGCAATTCGGATTTGATTGAAGTTTTTTTGGTTGGAGTAATGTTACTTCGCACAGCCTGCCTCGAAATGATCTTCAGAGGACAAGACTTGGAAAGAAAAGGAATCAAAATAGACGACGAGTATTTAATCAACCTCAGATTTGTAGACAACATTGCCCTTTTCTCAGAGAACCTACATGACCTCCAACTAATGATAGATGAACTAAATGAAGAGAGCAAGAAAGTCGGCCTACACATGAAATTCAGCAAGACGAAGATCATGTGCAATAACTACATCGGAGATAAAAACACTAAGATCAAAATCGAGGACACAGAACTGGAGAAAGTAGATCACTACATCTACCTAGGACAATGAATCACTAGGAGACCCTCAAAAGAAGAAGAAATCAAGAATCACACAAAGATGACAAGCCTTTGGCAGAGCAACTCAACCTTCAAAAACAAGAAGATCCCATTAACCCCAGTGTATAGCCAATGGATCCTCCCAACAGTCACTTATGGAGCTGAAATATGAAACCTAACCAAAAGACAGATTCGCAAATTGAGAACCATGCAACGTGCATATGAAAAAATTATGCTGGGCCTCACATGGAGAGACCACAAGACAGCACAGCACATGCGGGAAAAAACAACATTATAGAATCCATTAAAAATCTCAAATGGCAGTGGGCTGGCCATATTGCAAGAATGGCAGACAACCAATGGACATCGTGACTCATGACATGGATCCCCCGAGATCACATGCACAACCGAGGCCAGCAGAATATTAGAGGGAGAGACGAGCTAGACAAATTCAGAAAGTACTGGCTCCATGACACCCATGACAGAGAAGTGTGGAGAATCCTGGGGAAGGTCTAGGTCCAACGACAGACGTTGAAAGACTGATGAGGATGATGATTTAACTGTATAATGAAGGGTTGGCAAACTATGGCCCCTGGGCCAAAATCCTGCTGTGGCTTTATTTTATTTGGCCTGCCAACTACGTTGGATATATGACATTGTATATGAAAATTCCTTGCTTGCTTTATCTATCTTTGATGAGCAAACAATAAAATTCAGTATTGGAAGGGAGAAAAAAAGCAGGAGAGGGCAAAAAGTCCCATTTTTGTAGCAGCCTCAAATGAACAAACATTTTGCAGCTAAAAAGGTGAATAATAAGATAGCTACTAGCAGTCGGTTTTGACAATTTTAACCACAATTTCGACAGTATTGTCCCCCCCCCCCGAGAGAATTTCTTAGTTCACATCTACTGATATTACATGGAAGTTTATGCCTGTATATTCTCCTATAATGAAACACTTAATTAGTAGTAATAGAAAAACAAGCAGTTTCCATGGCCTTGTGTGATCACAGTTAGATTTTTTATTCATCTAAGCCCCCAAGACATTAAAACATTTTTAATTTGGCCTGTCTTCTCCAAATGTTTACCAAACACTGGTTTAATGAATAATTGATAAATTGAAGTTTAAAAGTTGGTTTAAACTATTCCTCTAATTTATTCAAAACTACCAGAAGTAATATAACACAATATCTATCCCATAAGAGTTGTTATAATTAGTGTATGATATATTAATGCAAATGTAACAACTATTATGGGACAGAGAAATAAGCAATGTATAATAAGAGCCACGTCTTTTAGAATCATGTTAATTTATGTAGCCTTTATTTTAAAATAATAAAACCTGAGCGAATGGAAAGATCTAATGAAGAGGGAGAGAGGAAACTTGAAAAGAAATGTCATCTACAAAAGAGTAATTGGTTAATATGCATTAAAGCACACTGTGGACTCGATATAACAGTTCTTGCACAGAGCCCAATTCTAGACATTAAATTTGGTTTGAAACCGAGGAGGTCAATCAGGTCAGTGTTGCCAACTCGAAAGATATCTTTTATATTAGTTTGATTGCCAAAAAGTGCTAAATTTTTAAAAAATAACCAAAAACTGCCAAAAAGGATAGAAAAATATACCAAACACTGAATCAGGTTATACCAATGGTAAAACAAAAATAAAAAACGAATTGGACAAAAACATTCAAGTAGTCAATAAATGAAACTACTGTACAAGCCCACTTACTCCAACCCCCACTGTTTTCTTTTAATTTCTGCACATTTCGGTGGGGGAACTCCGATCAAGGTTTGTGAACTTTTGTAACACTGACTCACTATATATATAATATGGCAGAAAATTATGAACCCCCAATCCCACGTTATAACAGGTCTACAGAGTGAATAGCATAATACATGTACAATTATTGAAGACAATGATCATTCGGACTGACAGTGTGGGCCAGGGATTAGTATGAATTTGTATTATTCATCAAGTTCCCACCTGCATTTGAATATTATACTTTCAGTAGTGTAATAAGGGAAAAGCTAGGTAGTTTAATTAAGGGAATGAAAAGGCAGGTGGTAGAAAAGGCAGGTGAAAGAAAAGACAGAGGGTAGAAAAGACAGGTGGTACAAAAGACAGAGGGTAGAAAAGACAGAGGGTAGAAAAGATAGATGGTACAAAAGACAGAGGGTAGAAAAAACAGGTGGTACAAAAGACAGAGTGTACAAGAGACAGTGGGTACAAAAGACAGAGGGTACAAAAGAAGAAGGGTACAAAAGACAGAGGGTACAAAAGATAGTGGGTACAAAAGACAGTGGGTACAAAAGACAGTAGGTACAAGAGACAGAGGGTACAAGAGACAGACGGTACAAAAGACAGAGTGTACAAGAGACAGTGGGTACAAAAGACAGAGGGTACAAAAGACAGAGGGTACAAGAGACAGAGGGTACAAAAGACAGGTGGTACAAAAGACAGGGTACAATAGACAGAGGGTACAAAAGACAGAGGGTACACAAGACAGAGGGTACAAAAGACAGAGGGTACAAAAGACAGAGGGTACAAAAGACAGGTAGTACAAAAGACAGGTAGTACAAAAGACAGGTGGTACAAAAGACAGTAGGTACAAAAGATAGTAGGTACAAAAGATAGTAGGTACAAAAGACAGAGGGTACAAAAGACAGGTGGTACAAAAGACAGAGGGTAAAAAAGACAGAGGGTACAAAAGACAGGCGGTACACAAGACAGACAGTTTACTGCAAGGTTTAGGATTTTTGTATATAAGACTAATCCAAGTTTGTATAACATTTAGATACAAATATGATCGGTCAATAGAGTTTAGAAGAGACAATGGAGAGAGTAAGAAGATAACGGTAAAGGGTAGAAGCATGAGGTAATGGATAATTTTAGAAGTCAATATCTGGGGAATTCCCAGGTTCAGCTAGTACATATAAATGTAAAGATAAAAATAACTAATGGTTGTAAAGATCTAGAAAGTGAAAGATAAAAACAAAATAATCCACTTACTTTCTTGCAACATATCTATAGCATTGGTGTAAAACTTGACGGCCTCCGCATATCTCCCTCTCTGGAACATATCATTACCAGACAGCTTAACTGATTCCACCTTGGAAGGTAAAGGCCAGTGAGTGAAGATTTTTGGAGTTTTTATCAAAGTCTCTTCGATCTTTGAGTTTTTATCACAGGAAATGGAGGCACTTTCTTGAGAGTCTTTTTTGCCTTCAGTCTTTTCAGTACTTGCTACCTGACCCGTAGACACAGGGGGGTCACCTCCAGATGGCTCCCCTTGCTTTGCAATGGGTGCAGGGCAATTGTCCTGATTACTTAAAGAGTTATCACCAGACATTGAACTTTTGGCATCCATTTTGTTCTTAATGTTTTTCTTTTGCTTTGAGGCTTTCCCCGATTGTCCTTCCCTTTTGCCCTTCGTAGGTTCGCTTGGCGCCACTTCCTCCGGTTTTCCAACACTTTTTTCCTCGGGTTTGGTTTCATCTGCTTTTTCTGGTAGGCCATTCGGCAGTGAAGTCGGCTGGTCTTTGAGTTTTGATGATTCGTCTTCTTCGCTTCCGTCGACATCTTCAATGACCATTTTTCTACCCTTTTTCTTCTTTGGTACCGTTTCTGTCTCAATCTGGGTACTTGCTGGACACTTGCTCTCAACCTCTTCAAGGATTTGCTGCAATTTTAGAAAGAAAATAAACAACAGATTTGAAAGTAATCCATAACTAAGATTCTTATTCTTAAAGACAAATAGGACAGTACAGGAACAGTTAGTCGGCACTTACTGTAAAGCTATTGCAAAAAACAAGTTTTAGAAAGAGTCATTACCATTTGAAGAGTTTTTTTTTTCACAATGAACAATAATCTTTACTGCTTGCACTTTTCAGCCTATCCAGTTTGCAGCCTTCTTCAGATGCACAATCTATATGGAAGATTGGGACTCATTTTTTTTTTCTGGTGATGTCAGGTAAAAAATATTAGCAAACAGAATTTTTTCTCTGTTAACAGCTATGCTAATATCATAGGTTGCAGAGGTTTTTAACTCGGCTAGAGTTACCTTTCCCATTTCAAAATGGCCGCCACCCAGCAGCTGGTTTATCATTTTTAGAATTAGGTTTTATTGTTGCCTGCTTCTTTGACTTTAAATTCATCATCAGCGCTTGCAACTTAACAGCTGGAGAAGCGACCATTTTGAAACAGTGAAGGTCACAATTGCCTTTAACTCCTTTCTTTGCTAAAAAACCCCCCCAAAAATAAGAAATTCCATAACATGTCCCTTTTAAGCAGCAAAAAGCCATATTGAGTTGAAATCTACACAAATCAGACTTCCACATTAAGTCGATTAGTAGATAAAAGAATCAGTACACATCAACTTGTTGGCATAGTTAATATCTAAAATATTCCAAGCCTACTTAGTCACTCAATTAAATCTATTATTTAACCAAGAACTTTTGATAGCATGCCGTGTTGGGGGGGGTGATCAATTTTAAAAGATTGTTCAAAAAGGGGTGATCAATAAATAACGTACTTCTCTTGCCTTTTATAAGATCGCTAAAAGGTTATAATTTTCAAAAAACTAGCATGAATGAAAACGGACACAAACTGAGGGACAAATTCAGCATAAACTTACATAGTAAATTGAACCCTCAATTTGAAACTTATTTTGGGGGTGAATTAAAAAAAAAAAAAAAAGAAAAGAAAAATTTTACTCAAAGTAAATGCTTTAATTTTTTGCTCTTAAACTCTATTGGTGCAGCCTGTAAACGCCAGACATACTTAGTCAGCCAGACCCACTTAAAAACTGACGAAATCTATGTTGACAGTTTTGAATAGCATATCATTTTATCAGAGATGAAATGGAGAGTTGGATTTTGTAACGATTCAAATCTCAACCAGAACTCTCACTTCGCCTGAAAGATTAACAAAAACGGTTTCATTTTTTTCGGTAATAAAAACTTCATGATAAATAGAAAATGAGAGATGAATTGGGATCTAACCTTGGCTCGTTGATTTTCAGGCTCCAAGACAAGGACTTGTTTCAGGTCACACAAAGCTTTGTTATGTTCCCCCTTTTGTGTGTAGGCAGTAGCTCGACGGAGAAGAGCTGACAACAGAATAAAGAGAATAATAAACAATTGGAAGGCATCTCATGGCAATAACAAAGCATCTCAAATAAGAATTATCTACTAATATAATTAACAGTGCAATATTCTTGGTCCTCTGTCCATAACACTGGACTCTTCCTCTTGAACATAACTTTGCTAATAAAAATACCTACTATCCACCCATTTGAAATAATGGACTCTTCCAGGTGAACAATTAAGTATTTGAAATCCAAATCTATTTGTGAATTTTTTTTCACTGGGAATAATGAGTAGATCACAAGAAAAAAATGTATCAGGAGACACGTTGAATAGTTATGATCAGGAGACACGTTGAATAGTTATGATCAGGAGACACGTTGAATAGTTATGATCAGGAGACACGTTGAATAGTTATGATCAGGAGACACGTTGAATAGTTATGATCAGGAGACACGTTGAATAGTTATGATCAGGAGACACGTTGAATAGTTATGATCAGGAGACACGTTGAATAGTTATGATCAGGAGACACGTTGAATAGTTATGATCAGGAGACACGTTGTATAGTTATGATCAGGAGACACGTTGAATAGTTATGATCAGGAGACACGTTGTATAGTTATGATCAGGAGACACGTTGTATAGTTATGATCAGGAGACACGTTGTATAGTTATGATCAGGAGACACGTTGTATAGTTATGATCAGGAGACACGTTGTATAGTTATGATCAGGAGACACGTTGTATAGTTATGATCAGGAGACACGTTGTATAGTTATGATCAGGAGACACGTTGTATAGTTATGATCAGGAGACACGTTGTATAGTTATGATCAGGAGACACGTTAAATAGTTATGATCAGGAGACACGTTAAATAGTTATGATCAGGAGACACTTTTGTACAGTTATGATCAGGAGACACTTTTGTACAGTTATGATCAGGAGACACTTTTGTATAGTTATGATCAGGAGACACGCTGTATAGTCATGATCAGTAAGCTAATCTTATAGGCTTTCAATTGGTGGTATCAATCTTCATTGAGCCCACCTTATTGACAGTCTGAACTGCTAGGTTAATGAATAATCTAAAAAATATATATTGGTGAATTTTTTCACAGGGATTAACTAGAACATACAATGATAGTACTATTTTAGTCAGAAACGCTTGCCTCAATTCCCATTGCATTTTGTTGGTAAAAATCATTGGCAGTGCATTCATCTTATACATATATCTATTTGGATCTGATCTAGTTAGGGATTCCCTATGCAATCTGGTAAATGTCTTTAAAAACAAAATTATTCTGAGGAGCAGTCTAGCTCACCTTCATTGTTCTAATCACTAAGTTTTGGCAGGTAAGTTCTTCAGTCTTCCTGAGGTGGGATGGTTTTTTTTTCCTCAAATAAAATCTCCTGTGCTGGACAAAAATTACAATTGAGGAAGACTAGATAGTTGGCCAGTTGGAATGCATTGATTGAAATGAGACAAAAGGGGATACTCGTCTGAATAATTTATTGAACTAGATAGCACTCAGGGAGGGCATACTCTGGGCAAAGCCATTGTCAGGGGAAGTACTTGATTATGGATCTGCAACAAAATTTAATCACTTCTTCTGTAGCATATTACTCCCCCCCTTCCACCATATTTAATTGAAATTGCGATATTGGAGAAATTGCGTGCAGATCAACCTTCGGGAGATATTGTGTGGTGTGGAAAGATAGCTACGAGGTAGGAGAGATAATTGTACATGGATTCATCCTAAAATTGAATCACTTCTTCTGTGGCCTATCATCTACCTTTCAACCAAATTATATTGAAATTCATCAAAAAAAATCCCGGAGATATTGAGTGGACAGTCATGAGCATATACATGAATGTATAAAAATAAAAATGGAAAATATCTCTCGATCGAAGGAATACTGGTTGGAAGCACCCTAAAATTTTACAAATATTTTTTTACTCAATTGCCTACTCTCCCACATTATTTCATTGAAATTCATTGAGAACTTTTGGAAATATTGTGTGGATGGACAGACAGATAGAAAGATGCAACCTAATACATATACCTCACCAAATTTGCCAGATAAATTTTGTTGGACAGTGAAGCAGAGTCAGGCAAAAGAAAAAAAAGAAAGAAAGAAAAGAAAAAAAAGAAAGAAAAGAAAAAAGAGAAAAGAAAAAAGAGAAAAGAAAAAAGAAAAAAGAGAAAAGAAAAAGTAAAAAAGGAAAAAGTAAAAAAGGAAAAAGTAAAAAAGGAAAAAGTAAAAAAGGAAAAAGTAAAAAAGGAAAAAGAAAAAAAGGAAAAAGAAAAAAAGAAAGAAAAGAAAAAAGAAAAGAAAAAGGAAAAATGGAAAAAGAAAAAAAGAAAGAAAAGAAAAAAGAAAAGAAAAAGGAAAAAAGGAAAAAGAAAAAAGAAAGAAAAGAAAAAGAAAGAAAAAAGGAAAAAGACAAGAGATGAAGAATACAGGTAGAAAAATAACAATATAAATATTCACCTTTGATGTTATCTTTTTCATTTTCTATAACCTTGTTGCAGTCCCTGATGGCATCATCCCAACGGTTCAACTTCAGATCTGTGTAAAAGAAATATAAAACGGCTCTGGTTAGTCACTCAATAGAGATCGTCACATGACCAATGTCTTTTGGCAGCATGCAATGTTGAAGAATAATCAATTAAAAAATTGGAGAAAGGGTAATCAATAAATAAGTTACTTCTCTTGCTTTTTGATGGATCCCTGAAAAGTTCAAATTTTCAAAACCCAAATGGGCACAAACTAATTGCCAATTTAGCATAAACTTACAGAGCAAATTGACACAATTATCAACAAAGAATATGTCCTAGGACCTCCAGCAGATCTCTGAAGCCATGGATAGTACAAACCCTACATTAACATATAGTAGAAAAAGTTTCATTTATGAATCAGGCAGAATACAAGGTTAAAATCAATAACTAATAATAAAATAGGTCTGGTTAGTCACTCAGTAGAAACCGTCACATGACCAACATCTTTTACCCATAATCATTTGGAAATAGGGAGTGATCAATGATTAAGGTACTACTCTCAGGCAATGATCACAAAAAAAGGATGAATTTTAAGAAAAAAGAAAAAAAAAAAACAAGGATGAATGCTACTGTACACTAACTCAAGAACCAATTTAGCATAAGCTTACATTGTTAATCGAACCCTCCACTAAAAACCTATAATGGCAAGAATTGAAAAAAAAGAAAAAAAAAAAAAATTTTGTACACATAGTAAGGAGTAAATATTTAAATTTTTAGTCCCGTCATGTGACTAGCTCCTCTACCGCAGCCTATACCAGTGACACATACATAGATAAATAATCAGCCAACCAGCTACACCAACTTAAAAACTGAAAAAACCTACTTTGACAGATTTGGTTGACAGATCCTAACAATTACAACAATATAGCAACTTCACTGTATCATTTTCTCTTCCCCTATTGAAGCAATAACTTTCACCTTATCACTTAAACAAAGCACATTCGATACCATATTGGATTTACAAACATCACTATTCTGGCACCTTTGGTCCATTATTAAATAAGACACATGAATTGTTTATTTCTGGGACTAACCATGGTGACTGAAGATACAGAGAGTGAAACTGTAGATAAGAAGACAGGTGGAAAGAGATTACTTACAGACAAGAGCACGATTATTGTAGGCAACATCCGACGGGCAAATGGATAAACTTCGGTTATAATAAATCACAGCTTCATCATAGTCTCCACTTTTGAAGGCCTTCACAAAAAAGAAGAAGAAAAAGATAGCTAACTTTTCAAATAGATATCAGTTTTGGAATGCTGATCATTCTAATTCACAACAGTTAAGCGAAGCACAAATCGAATTGGTAAATATTCAAACCTTATATAAATGAATCACATTAGCTTACATAATTACCAGAACCAATTATCTAATATTATAAAAAAAAACATCTTTTATCTAACCGATTATCTAATATTATCAAAAAAAAACATCTTTTATCTAACCGATTATCTAATATTATCAAAAAAAAACATCTTTTATCTAACCGATTATCTAATATTATCAAAAAAAACAAAAAAAAAACATCTTTTTATCTAACCGATTATCTAATATTATCAAAAAAAAAAAACATCTTTTATCTAAAAAAAATACTAGTAAAAGATTAGGGCAGGGTTGGTCCAAAATGACCATAGAGTGCTACAATCTTGCCCCAAAACAAAGACTTCTTTGACAAAAAACTGGAGAAAAAAAAAATGATATACTCATACAAATCTTCAAGGTTGTGAGCTTAAAAAAATGTGACAAGGAGCGGCCCGATAGACACAGGAAGACACACACTTGAAGAGGGAAGAATCTTTAGCCTACTTGGCTGGTTGGTCAGGCGGCCCATTTGTGGGGCTACAGTGAATTGGTATATTATCAGTGAGCCGTAGTAATTAAAATAAAATTAACAAAACTTTTTCTTGGACCTTATGAGTGAATAACTGCAGTAAGATAGTAAGAAATTGAGTATAATTTGAAAAAAAAAAAAATTTTTTTTTTTTTAAATTTTTTTTAGACATGTTGAGTACAATGGCGGAGTGATTCACCACTGCAGAACTAAAAACAGAAGTGATTGGCTGAGTTACCGAGGATCAGCACATTGGGATGTAAAATAAACAACAGAAAGATAACAAAAAAATGCTATAACGGGGAAAGACATGATAGAAATAACAGGATATTAACTAACCTCATTTCCTTTGTCTTTCTCTCGTGCAGCCATCGCCTGTTTTGTGTCTTCAAGTGTTTCTATAAAGAGAATATAAAGATTGAAATTCATGTAGAAGAAGATTCTGGTTTATGAAAACCATCTACAAAAAGAAAAACAATTTTTTAGAGTTTATTATAAAAACTAACATAGTAAATATGAATAGAGAGATACAGGCTTTGCATTACTCCTACCACCTTCTTCTGGCTCTAGCATGACAGGAACCAACAGACAAACAAAACAGTGACATCGGCTTTTATATCATAAAATTCTCAGTAGAAGAAAGAAAGAGAAATCAAAACTCTCTAAACAATTCTGAACATGGGAAAGAAATAATTATGACCAATCTTCTGGTTGAAAAAGTTGCATAAAAAGATGGATCAATAAGTCCATAGCCTGCCATGGGTATCAGCTGAATTTTGATCTGAAGTTTTCAGTGTATTATGTTTGATCTATCTATAAGCATTTGATTGAGTGTATTGACAAGGGAGGAGATTATGTTGAAAATTAAATGTGTGTTTTCTAATATAAAACTAAAATTAAAAAGAATTGAAGTTTACAACATTCAACTTGTTTCCTCATTAGCATATTTGTAAAATGTTTTTTTTTCTTCTTATAATTAGGCTACAGACTTATTGTTGAATCTCTCTATTTTCTACTGGTATCAAAGCTTCGGGTTCAGGCCCAAGTGAAAAACTAGATTCTGAATGCTTATTACTCAGGTAGGCAGACCTTCCTCACTTGATGAAATAATAATAAAATAATAAAATTTGAAAACTCAAATACCCCTTCTATAAAAGAAAATATTCGGGTGGACCCCAATTTTCAGCATTTAGTTTTTAGACTGTAATCAATGAATTACAATAAGAAAGAGTTTTTGACCTTTAAAAATCATACTCATTCCAAATGGATTACGTTTATTCGAATTCTAATATAAGAATGATTCTCTGTCACACCATTTGCAATGTCAGGGTCATAGAAAACACTGCTGTGGACACTCCAGTATTATTTGTTGGACACCTGGGGTTTGTGAACCCCACTTTCCAAACCACTACACTAGAATAATCTCTCCCAACCCCAATTCGGCTCTATGCCATCCTAAACCCAGTTTGGTGAAATTCCAAAATGGAAATAATGAGAACAAACTTACCCGGGTTGACGTTGACGGTTTCAGATAAATTGTGATCTGTTTTTTGGGTTTTTTTCTTCTCTTCCTTCAATTCATCTGCCTTTTTAAGTTCTTTTTCAACATCAAATCTGGAAATACAGGCAACGTTTTTTTAATCATCAAAATGAATGATAGGTGAAGAGGTTTCATGCGACCTAGGTGAGACTTGAAATCGCACAAGACTTTCATATTCCCCGGAAAAGACTTGAGATTTTCAGCCTCAATTTTATTTAAACAACTATTTTTTTTACAGTTTGGAGGGTACCCCAGAGAACTTTGTGCCCTCGGTGACCACTTGGATTCACCCACTGGACACATGTCACTAAAACCTTAGTTAATAAATATATAAGGCGCGACTAATAAATAAGGCTTATGTGAACTGAACCACAGTGCATATGTACAAACCATAAGTCAACATTGACCATAAGCAACCTCTGGAAATTTCAATGCACTAGCTTCTTCAGTCTGCTGTTATGTACTACTTGTAATAGACAAACTTATTTTGTTATTTTGTAGTAACTGAAACTGAGCGGTTGCAGCCCTATGCTCCACAAGAAGTCGACGGTAAGGAAAATAGATAGAAAGAATCCATCAGAACCTCACTCGTCTCTCCAAAACTACTTACAAACAGGGCAAGGATTTACATGAAAGATGGAATAATTTTTCTTCAATATCTTTTTTTCTAATGATTCTTCTTAAATATTTTGGATGCTTCCTCCCCTAACCCTTGAAAAATAAATCTCATCTTCAAATAAAGTTATGAGTATTCAAACCTACTGTCCCTGAAAGGCACTTTTAACTAAATGAAATAAATCATTAAATTATGTAGATCGCCTTAAGCAAGGCCTTTACACAAAGGGTTAGTAAAAAAAAGGAGTTATTTCGGCAACAGAATAAAAACTAGTAAATACATGTTAAAATGTTTTGTTCACGTTGAGATTGTCATTAAAAAAAATTATGAATTAAAAAAAAAATAAATCAAGCAATGCATCGATATGAAATTTTGGAAAAAAACGTCTATTGATTCTTTTCTGCTAACTGGAGTTCTTGGGGAAGAAGTTATTTTGCGATGGTTGTGAGGATTCCGAAGATGATAAACATTGTGAACATCTATGCACATCAAGAGCCGACAAAAATTAAATCAGACAAGTTGTTCAAAATAATCAACAACTTAGCATCAGAATGACTGGGGGGGGGATTTTAAAAATCGATAGATAAGAGGGAAAGAAGGAAGAGGAGCTGATAGCTGCTACTGATGCGATTAGTGTGACAGACACACACACACACACACACACATATATATATATATATATATATGATTATGAATTGCATTATTTAATATAGAAATTCTATCTATGTTGTTTAGGCCAAGTGATATATTAATTGTGTAATCACTGGAAATCATTTCAAATAAAAGTTTCTATTCAATATAACGCAATTTATAAACATTCTGTCGGAAAATATGCATCCATTTCTTAGACCATAACAGTCGCGTTGAAAGAAACGAATAGAGCAGATATAGACTGAGAATAAACGAGATATGAATTTGGAGTGAAAACAGTTATTTGGGTCTTTGCATTACCAGTGGCTGTTTAGCTCAATGGTAAGAGCAATGCTACATTGAATTTAGTAATGGTTTTGAGATATAATTGTTTTTAACAAGCCTTAACTAGTTTTGTACATGTCTTCAGAAGGCTGACGTGAATCTGTTTCTCGAAAAACAAAATCACATCAGCCTTTTGAAGACATGAACGAAACCAGTTAAGGCTTGTTGAAAACAATTATATCTCAAAACCATAACAAGAAAGTTTAGCTTTCCTTTTTTACACTATGTATGTGTATATAAATATATATATATATATATATATATATATATATACATACATACATACATATGTGTGTATATATCTTCCCTAAAAATGAAAAGATTTCATAGAAATTCAATATCAGTGAATTTTTTCACCACTAATTTATACAATTTTCCATAGAAAAAAAATCATTAAGGAGATTCAGACCAATCAAGTTTTAATATTAAAAAAAAAAATTATATATATATATATATATATATATATACACATATATATATATATACACACACACATTTTTAATCAAACAAAGTTCAATTAATCATTTGTATGTGTCCATGATTCAGTGAAGAATGGTAATGAATAGCCTGAAAATTTCCACTTAACATTCAAAGGTGCACATGAACAGAGGAAAAAAAAATCCAATCCACAGCAAACATTAGTTGAAAAATATAGGATTCAGAATCCCTTTAAAATGGGATGGAAACGAAAATCCAAGGATTGTCAAAATCCACAAAGTCAATCTCAAAAAAATATGTAACAACAGATGAAGAACCACACGGGCTAGAAATCAAAACAAAGAATAGGAATAAGAAGTCATGCCAGTTAAAAAAGATTAAATCATTTATTTGAATGTTTTTAACAAGTCAGGTTTACACAAATTTGATTGAACACCATGTATAAAATGAAGCATTCTCTTTTACTGCTAACTGCTCCTCATGTGATTAATAAAACTTCTAAGGTTAAGAACTCAGTGATATAATCCTTAGCATGCAAAGAGAGGGTAAAGCAGTTCCACACTTTGCCAAAAACAGTCTAAAACTGTAGAAGACATTCAAAGTCCTGTTATGTTATGGAAGGAAGGCACAAAATCACTCAGATGCATTCGATTGTAGAAACACAACCTACAGTGACGGAGATGAAGGACAGGAATCAGACTCCGACGAATCCACGCTGTTGTGCAGAAGAAGGAAGAATTAAGCAGAACAAATAGAAGAAGGATTTACATGTAAGATGGAAGAATTTTTCTTCATAATTTTCTAAAAACTTTCTTCCTAAATATTTCGGATGCTGTCTTTTTTCCCTCCTCTGAAAGAGGAATTTAAAAAAAAAAAAAAAAAAATTGTGAGTATTCAAACTGATTGTCCTTGAAGAGAACTTTGAACTAAATGAAATCATTGAATTATTTAGAGTAAGAAGAGAGAAAGAAGTCTATACACTGACCGATGCTCCTCTTTGCAAGTTCACAGGAATATATTTTCCTAGTTTCAGAACTTTTTCTTACTGTTGTAAACAATTAAGTACATTTAATTACACAAGCAATAAGGAACCGAGAAAACTTCAGACACTTCTACTATTTCCTTAACTCATTCAGCCCCCCCCCCGCAGGGGTGGGTGGGCACATAGGTGAACTTTAAATTGTGACCATACATAATGAGGTCATATGACTATAATATTTGTATAATTTTGCCATAAATGAAATTCATATCTTACAACCTACAAAATGATGTACAACTTCTCAGGGTTTCTTAGGGAAATGAGAAAACTTAAATCCATCCATTATGTTCTTGATTTATAACCTTTAAAAACCCCAAGTTTGAATGAGTTAACGATGCAAATGAAAGCTGGTATCATTTGCATCAACCTAGTATGTATATGAATGACTTACCTGTCCCAATCTTTGTATCCTCGAGGCATCACAGGTTTTTTACTGACAGGAGGTGGCTTTTTTTTCTGTGAAATGAAAAACATTGACAAAAAATTGAAACTCAACTTCATACTTCAGGCAAATGATTTATAAAAACAAAACTTTGTGAAGCAGTAATTGATAATATTGGAAGTATGAGTGACATAACGGTTACCACCACAGAAAATGGTATTTGAATTTGGACTGAGGCAACTTGCATTTACTTTTTCTCCCCACCCAACTATAGGTAAACAGCAGGACACTTGAGGCCCCACAGAAAATGGCATTTGAATTCAGACTGAGGCTACTTGCATTTACTTTTTCTTCCCCCTTGCCCAGCTATGGGTAAACAGCAGGACACTTGAGGCCCCACAGAAAATGGCATTTGAATTCAGACTGAGGCTACTTGCATTTACTTTTTCTTCCCCCTCGCCCAGCTATGGGTAAACAGCAGGACACTTGAGGCCCCACAGAAAATGGCATTTGAATTCAGACTGAGGCTACTTGCATTTACTTTTTCTTCCCCCTCGCCCAGCTATAAGTAAACAGCAGGACACTTGGGACCCTTTTGCCCCATAAGGGAGTCCATCTAAGAGAAGATTATTCAACAGAAAAAACCTTAGGTGTGAGGCTAGCAACTCCTACCCATAAAAAAACCTAATTGCTACTGAGATTACAGCTCTATGATTCAGAAAAAGTCTACAGGAATGAAATAGGAAAATAATCAAAAGAAACTATCTGAAACTTTATACTTGTCACTTCGAAACCACTTTCAGGCTGCGTCGATGCAAAAATAATACAAGTTTCGATTATACAGGCAGAATTTAGAGGTACATGCCTTCCAGTGTATGTATTACTGAATCTATAAGGAAAATATTAATAAAAAACAAAAGGAACAGAACTGACTCACCTCATTTTTTTCACTTTCGGCTTTCTTCTCTGGGCATCGGATTGGTGGTTCATCCTGAGAATCTAATGTTTTGGAAGCCATGTTTTTTAGGTTGTCATCTAAGGTTGCCATATTAGCAGTCCACTCCTGAATGGGGTAAAATCGATTTTCTTTTAATATGCATTTAACTGACCAAAAGAGCAGATTAAGGAAAGTCATCACTTATCTAGCAAAGATATACCATAACCTCTACTATAACTGTTACCCTATGAAAGAATAAGATAAAACCCAAGATTGCCATACAGGTGGCTAAAGATATAACGCAGCTTGTTACAGTACAGTCCGCAACATAGAGTGGGTGGATGGAGGACCCAATCAGTTTTACCTATTTGATAAAAGCAGAATTTCCCTTTGAATCGATATAACTGATATTTTGAGAGGAACGCTATTTTTTTTTAGCCCATTTGATAACAAAGTTGATACAACACTCACCTCACCCTCACTAAGAAATATATTTGACTTATGTCAGAAAGCTAACTGTAAAAATGAAATCAATGAAACAAAAACATTTTAGTAGTCAATGAACAAAACTTTTTTTATTGTGTTTTTAAATACTGAAGTTTGGTATATTTTATAATATGTTGTAGTCATTTTGGTGGTATTATTTAATGAAAAAAAAAAACATTAAAGAATGCCTTTGTTTATTTGTTCAAATCTGAGTTTTTATATGATAGAGGATGCTGCTACCTTTCACTAACCGCTTGCCCCTGAAGACTGAAACTTGATTAAAATGCAACCGCATTACATACAACCATGTTGTGACAGGGAACACCTTTATTAGTACTAAAATTCTGAAAGTGGTAAGATTCTCTTTCATTCAACATCAATTTATCTGACCAAAATAGCAGTTTTGGAAAAGGCATTATTTACTGGGCAAAGATATACCACCTCCAATTCTATAGATGATACCCTATGAAAGAATAAGATATCATTTAGTGTCATCATAATAACAGGCTCATGCTGAATTGGATAGGATTAATAATTCAAACATAACAAATTTGCCTTTATAACAGGTGGATTTTATACGATTATATTCATAATGAGGAACCCAAAAATACCAATAAAAATGACATTTATTACCCTTTTATGTGATCACTGGTGGCAATAAATTCATAAATTTTGGCCTGTATTTTTTTTTTTGTATCATATGGTGTCAAGGACCCAATGTTATATTCAGAAATTGATACACTTCTACTTGAAATTCGTTTCATCTTCTTAATTATTTCAAACTTATCATTAATTGATAATACCTTTTTGAATTTCTTCTCAGATCTCTGTGTTACTTCAGGTAGGATTATTTGACTAATTTTAGCTGCTATTCTCTGACAATAGTCTTGCAAGAATCTAAAAACAAAAGTGCTGAACGTGCGTCATCAAATATTGCTGTTACGAGAGTTTACATCAACATGTCTTAATCGTTTAGATTTCCTGGGAGAAATACTGTCATTATTTGAAAGAAAGAAAGATCTTTTTATGAATGAATAAAATATAAAGAATACTTGAAGATCGTTCTCAAGGTCCTTCCGTTCTTCTTTGTTGATATCAGACAGCTTCAATAAAGGAGTAGCTTTTCTTAGGGCTCGGCTACAAAAGAGAAAGTGAAATATCCATAACAAGCTGTGTTTACATCTTTTTCATTTCACACATCAATATAGATAACAGAAGATTTAAGCATCAGCGTTTTTTTCAATTCAATAAACTATTCACTTTTTTTCAGCCTTTCATTATTCTCATGTTTGTCTCTTTCTTTTTTCCATCATTATCATTATTAGAAACCAGAACTGTCAATATAGGTTTCTTCAGTTTACAAGTGAGTCTGGCTGGCAATCTCTGTATGTGTCACGTGTACAGATCAAACCAATAGAGGTAGAGAGTTGAAAATTTAAATATTCACTCCCTACAGTGTCTAGAAAAAAATATTTTATTTCAATTCAGACTTTTTTCAGAGATAACTTCCCAACAAAAGGCATAAGTTACTAATTCATTGATCACCCAATTTTTTTCATTTGATCACTTCCAACACATGGTCACATGACAGTTTCTATTGAGTGACTAACCCCACCTGTCTTTTTATTATTTAGTAATTCAACGATCTCTCAACTGAAATTCTGAGAACTGGAAATCTCAGAAAATTGAAAGATTTTTGAGGAGGTCATCTACACACCAATATTTGCGGCAAGAACTTGAGTCAACGTGATCCATACTTAACCTATTTTTGGGGTCAGCACTCCTACAAGTCAGATTTGCCTTCGTTGCTTGTTGATATTTTTATTGTTTTGGGATTTGGAGACTTACAGAACAGTGGAAATGTAGAAAAAAAAAACAAAAAAAACGAACTATTACTCGGAAATATATAAGTAGTTTTTCATACTGTTTTGCCTACAAACTTGAAGTCGGTACTTCATTAAACCCCCTCTTAAAGTGTTTAATCTTATTTCAAAATAAGTTTTTTTGGACTTATTTCTACGAGTTTATCAATAACATCTAGATTCTTATGAATCAAGATGTTTTTGTTTTTTTCACTCCGTTTTTGATGTTTTCCAATGGAAAATACCAGTGATGTCATAAATAGAATTTATTCTGACCATATTTATCCTTCGATGGAATTTTACCACAGGACTTCAATTTTGACATTAAGGTTGTTCTTTCATTGACGAGTCTGGTTTATTCTGGTGAAACTATATTTCAGAAAGTCAATTACAAGTTTTAGATCCATCGATCGGGAAACAAACATACATAAAAAGTTGAATGATGGATCATCGTCCCATGTTTAATTAACTCTGCTCGTGAAATTTCAGGCTTATTTCAGTTATGAAAGACATTTGCATTGATTAGCAATTGGAATTCAATCAACCGTGGAATGCATCCAATGAATTTTTCACAGGCACACATAATTCATATTCGCTAGTTTACCCAGGTTGTCAAAAAATGACAGCAATATCTAAATAGTTTTGCGATTGGATTTTATGTTAAAAAAACAGGCCTAGTTAGCAATGGCCTTAGGTTTTGGGAGGCAGGGGCCTATAGCCACCCTTAGGTTTTGGGAGGTAGGGGCCGAGCCACCTCTGGAAATCTGATGATCATAATGAATGATATACCTCTAAGTACAAAATATTTTTTTCAATATCATTATGTAATTATGTTAGGGGCTTGTTTTAGCCAGCCTGGACAAAATATTGGTCTGTGGTTCCTGCTGGTTAGTCAATCAGTAAGAAACACCATGCGACAAATGTCTTTCGGTAACATGCCATGTTGAGGGTGATCAATTAAGAAATAGGAAAAAAAAGGGAGTGATCAATGAATGAGTTGCTTCTCTCGCCTTTATTTGTGCACGGATCACTGAAAAAGTTTGGATTATTAAAAAAAACAACAAATGTGAATGCTGTCGGACATAAACTAAGGGACCAATTTAGCATGAACCCTCACAGAAAATTCATTTGGGGGGAGGAATGGAAAAAACAATAAAAAAAAAAATTTTTTCCTTGGACATAATAAGGAGGCAATGTTTAATGTTCAAGTTTTCAGCCCTCTAGCTCCACTGGTGTGGTCTGTACACATGATACATGTATAACTAATCAGATCAACTGAAGAATCCTGTAGTGACTGTCTTGGTTGATGCTTTCTGACATTATGTCCGGAATTTTTCTTGTTCGTGTTCAGCCAGGATGAACACATTTTATTATGCAATTGCAAAAAAAAAACAAAAAAAAGAAAAAAGTAAGGGAGATTACTCAAGAATTAGCATTTAATAGTTATCTCCCTTGACAAATACTACAGACAAAAAAATACTCACACATGTTGCATATTATATAAGTAAATTGTTTTAGCCTCAAAATCAAATCATCAGGTAAAGACTTTATTGGGAGCAATATGATACTGCAGATACCTTTCGGAAGTATGTATGGATATACAGTTATCCATTGCAGTTCACAATGTCAATGATTTGCAGTTCAGTCTTAGATAATTCATTTTTGAGAATTTAGCGGCGTACCATGAAAAGCCACATCATAGAAATTACGCTAAACAGTATAAACAGAATGTAAAAAGTTTTGGATATCATGAATACATTATAATAATCTTTGTGTTACCAATAAAAAAGATATAATAATAATAAGATGATTTTTAGTTGATAATTTTCTAATACACTTATGGACCAGTTAGTCAAATAGTAATTCAGACATTAAAATGTTTTTTCTGATTCACTGTGCTGTAAACAAATGTATTGATTAATTTTTTAGTAGATGAAGTATTGTAAATCATTATTAACAATTGTATGTATAAATACTCCATATTATTACATTTTGGGTGCAATCTGTTACGAGCATTTTGAGACTAATCTGAACTCGAGTGGTATCAAACCAAATCAAGCCCCCCCCCCTCCCATAATGCTGAGAAAGTGATGACAAGTTTATGTTACTTTCCAAGAAAAGAAGTAATTTGTTATTGGATACTAAAAATGACTCATCACTACCCCACATATCAAATCAGTTATCAGGTATCAATTACCATTCAAGGTGATTTTAGATGAGGCTGGATTCATATTCTGTACATCATAAGTTTTATTTCAGCATATACTCTATCTTGATAGCTTACGTGGTTGTGAAGATACCCAGGGAAATTTTCTAACCCAAGATTTGAGAAGACTGACGTCAAAAGAATACGAGCGATGACATTTCTAGTGATGAGGTCTCAGGGAAAACTCATTGAAAATCATTATTATCAATTTGTTGCTATTATTTACTTTCATCTTAAATATTGTCACTTTCTATAATAAATTGACAGCACAAAGATAAAGAATAAGTTCCAGGTGAGAATCAAACTCATGATCAGAGGGTGGCTTGCTCAATGCCATTCTTACTAATGGAACTCAGTGGTAAGTGCCAGACCAAATCAAACCCTTAAACTCACTTTCTATCCTGGTCTATTCTGTGCCACGATTGTTTTTAACTGGGAGTTCCATTCAATTCTGGTCTATTCTGTGCCATGATTGTTATTGACTGGAAGTTCAGTTCAATCCAATTTTATTTTATTTTTATTCATTTTAGTAGATGAAGTATCTTATTCTTTATTCCAATCAGTGCTATAAATTTATTTATTCACTTCTGAAGGGTACCAAGCCTGAGTGTAGTTGCAATAAAAAGTAATTACAATTAAGATGAAAGTTAATGGTAGCAAAACAATCCAAACATATAGGCATATATGCAAATTTCTTGTCTGCTCATGCATTTCATTGGTTAATTCACCATCCTATCATGACATAATAATGACGATTATGTCATATAAGCTCTTAAGACTTCTTGTCTTCATTTTTTGAAGGGTGTCTCCTATTTCTTCATGTAAAGCCCTGACCTTGTGTCACATTTTGCTCTGGTAGGAGAGTAAATACATAGAACACATTAAAATCGTTTTAAGTTGAATTGAGACCCCCCCCCAAAAAAAACTCAACTTAAATTAGGATGTTTGAATTATCAAAAATAAATTACCTAAAAAGGTAGCTTAAGGCTCCTTAGTGCAGATCCATACATAGATAACAGCCATTTTGGTGGGTAAATTCTAATTGATAATAACGATTTGCAATACTTCTTCTAAACATTAAAAGATGTTTGGAATTACTAAACCTTCATATCTTAAATGAGAATGGTTAGATAAGGTATTCAATGTCTAATTCAATATGCAGGGGTCATGTATATATTTCTTCAAATATAAAGCATAGGTCATACCTGTTAGGGTGTAACTTCTTGAGTTTGTCTTCACAACACTTTTCCAAGTCTATATATGTTCCCTCTTCTCCAGATCTGCAAAAGATAGGAAACAGTGAAATTAAAAATTCTACATGGGGGAGGAGGGAACAAAAAAAAACAAAAAAAAAAAACATTAAATTTTGACAAGTATTTCTATGATCTTAGTTTCAGTTGCTTTTCACAGGAACTACTCGGGACTCTCATACTACAGCTATTAGTAAACAGCATGAATTGAAAATAGAGAGTGCGCCCTCAATGAGACTTGAACTCATACCCTTTTTGCTTCAAGATGTCTATCCAAATGTGTTAGCTGCTATCACCCATAGAGCTATGAGCAATGTCCTCTCTAATATCTCGTAGTCAGAGGCTGCAAAAATCTTGTGGTGCAAATTTTTTTCCTGCGATAAAACTATATACACATTTTCAAATTCAACAGAGTGAACTAATATCTTTTCAATAAAAACGCAGTCAGCTACCTCCAGAATTTGGAGATCTTTTATGCACACATAAATTTCTTTTGTGCGCTGGTTGCAAAACGTGTGTAGCTTTGACGTTACTATGGCCATTTATAGCCTCATTTTTTTGCAGAAACATCTATTTTTAGTGCGAAAGAAAAGAATACAATTTGTATATGAATCATCAGCATCATCATCATTCTTTTATTGTCCGTCGTTGAATTTATACCTTCCCCAGGATCTGCCACAATTTTCTATCATGGGCGTTGCAGAGCCAGTATTTTCTCAATTTGTCTAGTTCATCTCTCCATCTTGTATTTTGCATTTTGTGATCTCTGGGGATCCATGTTGTGAGACATGATGTCCATCGGTTGTCTGCAATTCTTGCAACATGGCCTGCCCATTGCCATTTAAGTTTTTTTGGTAGATTCTATAAAGATTCGGACTCCTATTTTCTTCCCGATATACTGTACTGTCTTGTGATCTCTTAACGTGAGGTTGAATATGATTCTCTCATGCACACATCGCATGCTTCTCAGTTTGCGAGTTTGTTGTACATAAAAGCACACATCAAATCATCATATTTACACAGTATCTAAATCTCTAAACTCTAGTGTCAGTGTAATAAACACCATAATTCTTTTGAAACTCATTTTCATTTGTTGATAGCACTACATACTGTGGTGATCTATCCAATAGTTGTTCTCTATTGCTAAAATAGAATTTTCAGATATTCAATCTACTATTAAACTTCGACCATATATGCTTGGCCTCTCAGTCCCTTGTACTGTGTTTTGGTAAAAAAAGATTCATCAGGATCTAAGTCTTTTCCATACATTATCTTAAACATTTCTATCAAGTTTTCCTGATACCTCCTATTTTCTAATGATGTCAACCCTAACTCCTTCAACTTATCCGTATGACTAATACTTATAAGGTTTTCTACTAAATTAGTTGTGCGCCTCTCGACTTTTCCTAAACCTAACCAGGCTTGTACACAGTGTTCAAAGTGCGGGCAGACACAAGTTTTATATAACATGAAGAACGATTCAAATCTAACCCTATAAACTTATTCCTAATTTTCCCGTCTCCAATCGCTTGGCACTGCCATAATTGATGTTATTGTTTTTTTTATATACACTGGTAGTGTTAGTAGTAATATTATCTTGAACTATTACTAGCATGAACCATTGTCAATGATTATCAATTTTTGACAAGTCTTTCTTCCCTCGGGTACCATGAAGAGAGAAGCCATCTTTCTCCTCAGCTTGCCTCAACAATTTTTGCCTCAAACCAAACCCAAACAGTGATTTCAATGGTAGAATTTATTTCATTTCTCCAAATGTGCCTACTCATCTCTACAAGACACTTTCTGGTGGGTCAGTTGGTCACTAACATGCTAAATATCAATTTTCTCAAGCATATCACATTAGATTGAGATGAAACTTGGTGCAGACCTTCAAGTGAACCATCCTCATCTTCCTCCTCTTACTATCATAACTAGTAATGCTAAATATCAATTTTCTCAACCATATCATGTTGGATTGGTATGCAACTTGGTTCAGACCTTCAGATGAGCCTATATCATCTTGCTACTACTACCACAACTAGTAATGCTAAATATCAATTTTCTCGGCCATATTGTGTTAGTTTTGAAAGAAACTTGGTCCAGACCTTTGGCTGAACCATCCTCATCTTCCTACGACTACGAGCATAATGGAGGGTGGTCACATTGTTGAACTTAAGGCTCTTGTTTTTTCTTAATGCATGTTCAAACTGAATAATGGGAAAAAAGTGTATATAGCAGCACTCAGTCAATTTGATATTCATTCTAGTATTGATGAGGGGGCAGAAAATCCAGATACAACATTGAGTCTGTTGTAATATTTTCATAGATCTCTCTGACAACACCTGGTCTTCATAACCCTTACAGACTGAATGATTAATAAGTTACATCTGATATAATGAAACAAAAGAATATAATTTTTTTGGTACATCAAGGGCTGCACGGGTCATAATTTTTTAAAACTTTTTTAGAAAGTAAAATTATGTAATTCAGTAGTGTTAATCTGAGTGCACATTTGCCCTGTTATGCTATAGAAACCACCTAAACATGGGCACAGTCAAAAAAAATTTGACATGCATACTCACTGGACTTAGGGGAAGGTTTTCAAAGTAAAATGTTTTTTTTTTTTTTTTTAATGATAATAAATAATATTGTGGAGTCAGCATTTGCATTAACACCAATAATGATCAAATTTCCATTAATCTATCTACCTCACAATAATAAACCTTTTAATCTTTTGTGATATCCTCCTGATATTTGAATGTGATCCAAGAGTTCTTGGTTGTGAGGATTTCCAAATAAAGCACAATTCAATAAATACATAGTTCAGATCCATGATGTTCTATTGGGGCCAAAGTCCCATTTAGGTCTTCTATATGAACTAGGTAAAAACCTGTCTGTTTTCAGCTAGAGCTAGCATGTAAGAAATAGTAAGTCAAACAAAATCACTGAAACCAAAAGAGCCATTAAAAAACTTCAAATATTGGGTTTCCAAAAGGTCTGTTTGATTTATTGAGTGAAAATGAATGGATTTTTCATTTTTATTTTTGATAACTTTATTGAACAACATGTTTACCATTTAGTTCCACTCTCTTCCATCATTCAGAAAACTTCACAATTCCACCCTCATAGATCTTTTATCTTTCTGAGCAATTGACTGCTCTGGGTGTCATTTGCAGTCTTCCAGGGAAGTTACGTCTTTTTCATTAAGAGAATTCTTAAAGATCAGAATAAATGATGATCTGAAGATGTAATATCAAGAGCAGAGCTTTCCAAAATGTGTCACAACGTTTGGGTGTTTCACAATATTAAGTATAATTGTGTATAGATTTCAAAATATACATTTTCTGAGTCAGTTGAACTGCTGGGATGACATATTTGGTTTGTTTAACAAAATCAAAGTTATGTGTCACAAAAAAATTTCATTTTTAAAATGTTTGTTGCCAATGAAAAAAGTTTAGAAAGCTCTGACCTAGAGCATACAGTGGATGGATCAAACCTTCCCAACCAAACCGAAACAGATATTTCCTGAGCAATAAAAAAAAAAAAAATCCAGTCTAGTGTAACTGTGATGGAATATTACATTCTTTCTCTTAACCTAATTCTGGATGGATACTTTTTGTCAATTACTGCCTCCGATTGGTCTAATTGGGAACAATACTTGCCCTAATTGATTGTCTGCTTCTCTCAAAGGAGCTCATAGCAGAGGACTCTCTTACAATCCCACCATTATACATAACATCACTATATTTGGATGAAGCCCGGTCTTTGGTACGTTTAGTGATGGTTCACTTTGCTTGCCCAACAATCTCTAAGATTTCACATTGTATGAAAGTATCCACTAATCATTGTCCATCAGAAATTTTTCAAAAACGTTTTTGTTATATTTAAATTTTCACTTCACATACATTGAAGCCACACATCAGAGAGACTACCATAACCAAACTGGTGCAAATGATTTTCAACACCCAAGTTGGATAGTTCGAAAAGGTCTCTAACGTCATATAATCTTGGTTATTCTCAACATCTTGATTTAATTGCACTCAACCTCTATTGGTCTACCCAATTGTGGATCATTGTCTAGCGGGAAATCTCCAGCACAAATTTCACAAACCACTTCTGACACATCTGATCATTCGCAGCACCTTCTCCATAAACCTTGCAAGTATTTTTTGGCGTCAGAGTCGCATTTTTTACCTTTCTTTAAATGAACCCGCCTGGAAGTCAGACCATAGATTTACTAGTTTGATCTTTAGGTGTCTTTAAAAGCCCCTCCCATCAGAAGCCAATTCCTTTAAAAGGTATTTTCTCAGAAAACACTTTCTTCTAAGGCTATTGTAGAAAAACTGAACTTCATTCACGCAATTGACATGTATTTGTCTTTTGAGGTAATAAAATAGAATTTGATGTTCTAATGATACAATAATGAAATATCACTTCAACAACATCGGATTCATTGAAGAGGTGGGAAGTAATGCTCTGTGGAAATGGTATGCTATATGGATTAGACAGATAGGAAAGCAATCACCATTATAGATGCTAGCACAACAGAAAATGCATTATAGTATGCTGAAAATGTTGCTAATTTTCTTCCATCTTCAATCTTAGAATCAAAAATAAAAACATAATGTCAAAATCAAAGATGCAAAACAGGGGAAAGGAGACCACTACATCTACCCAGGACAACGAATCTCCATGAGATCCTAAAAAGGAGAGGAAATCAAGTGAAAAATCACTCTAGGATAGCAAGCCTTCGGCAGAACAAGCTCAACTTTCAAGAACCAGATGATCCCAATAATCCTAAAAAGAAGAGTATACAATCAATGCATCCTCCCGATAGTCACTTATGGAGCTGAAACATGGAACATAACCGAGATACAAACCCGCAAACTGAGAAGCATGCAGCGCGCGCATGAGAGAATCATGCTCAACCTCACATGGAGAGATCACAAGACAACACAGTTTATCAGGAAGAAAACAGGAGTTCGAATCATCATAGAATCTATTAAAAAAACTTAAATGGCAATAGGCAGGCCATGTTGCAAGAATGGCAGACAACCGATGGACATCATGTCTCACAACATTGATCCCTAGAGATGACATCCGGAAGCAACAATGACAGAATACAAGATGAAGAGATGAACTAGACAAATTCAGAAAATACTGGCTCTATGACGCCCACAATAGAGAATTATGGCGAACCCTAGGGAAAGTCTATATCCAACGACAGACATTAAAAGACTGATGATGATGATGATGATGATGATGCTGCTGAAAATGTTGCTTAATTCTTCCATCTTCAATCTTAGAATCAATAAACAAAGATACGCCCATTTTGGAAGAATTTTTTTTAAAAATGCGTACTGATATGACAGTCGTTGCAATACAATCAGAAGTTATCTTCTGAAAGGAAGCTAGTTATAACTTAACATCCCTAATGCCATTTAATGACAAAAAATCAAATGAATTTTATGGTGAATGCAATATATTTTGAAGGTTATAACTGCTGGTCCTCTTATGTCTTTGTTTAATACATGAAAATGATTTTTCTCATTTCTCAAATGAGTTACAATTATAAAAAAGCAATCACTGCCTTTTGGATGTGTAACAATACAGGTATTCCTTGATTAGTTCAGTTAATTTGTTCCAAAATTTTCTGTACCATTCAAAACTGCACTCCTCAATAACTCTTGTTACATCTTAATGTTTTCTTTTTTTCAGTTTATACTTAGTTACATTAATTTGTACAGCAACACCGTAACCATACTATTCAAGATATTACTGTATAATTATATGTACAATATTAAGAGTAATTTCTTTTCAAGAAAATACTGAAAGTAGAATATGTACCTTTATATAAGCTACATCTTAATGATAGAAATAGACTAATTTACACTTGAAACAGGTCTGGTTAGTCACTCAATAGAAACCATTACATGACCAAGTGTCTGGAGAAACCTATGTTGCCAATTTTGATCAACGGTTTTTAATAGAAGAGTTGCATATTTTGAGAGCAAGTATGGTGTGAGCTCATGGTATCCACTGCAACTTTTTCTGGGATGACACAAAAGGATATCTTCGGCAAAAGTTCACTCTTCATTTCTGATAACACTATTATTGAGGTGATCAGTTCAAAACTTTCCATGGGTTGTAGGATACTAATTAATGCATTTTCTTGCAGAACACGGACTGAGGCTCAGAAAACTTTTCATTTTTCCCTAATAGCCTAATGGAATCAAAGGCTATACAAAAACAAAATTTCGAAATTGGGAAGTAATTTTAGAATTTTAATTCTATTTTTTTTTTATATAGGGAAGGGGTGTAAAAATAGTACAAGTAGCAGCTGTCAGTAAGTCAATATATGTCTATGCAGTGCATACATGATATGTATAGCTATAATGTCAACAAGCACTGACACCAAGCTAAAATGTAAAAATTACTTATTTTTCTTTATTATTGTAAATGAGTAAATTAAATGAGGTACAATATTTTTCTTTTATTGATACTCATGTGTGAGCTATTTGAATATAATTTTGCCAGGGAAAATAACTAAAATGAAAGTATCTATGATGCCAGAATATTTTCCAGGAGTGGAACCCTTTATTATATGACTAAAATCCATGTCCTGTCAAATGGAGACTGTATCTTCATGAATTACAACACTTCAGACTCATTGAAGATATTTACCCCGATAACAGGATATGAAAATTTTTTTTACAAAAGATAAATCCTTGTTGCTGTTAGTTAGCTGGTTGTTGGAATCCGCTGTAGTCACAAACTGTTGAAATGGTCCTTATGACTGGATAGGGCGGTGTTTGAAAAAGGAAAAATGTCGACTGTCCCTATTAAAGGCATCCGGAATGTAAAAAAAAAAGAAAAACCCTCTCAGTTATGAAGGAGCAACATCCTTCCCTATTAAGAGATCAAGGACAGGCAGAGAGACATTGTACATCTCTATGAATTAAGAGTAAGTTAATAACTGTGTACAGGGGTTTTTAATCATTTTGGCATCATCGCCAACTTTCGAATGGAAAATTTTTCCACTGCCCACCTGTATAATAAATATTTTAAGTGACACCAAAAAACATCTTCAACTTTTGGAAAAAAAACAATAAAAATGAATAGTTTTTACTGTTTCTTTATGAAAGTAATGTAAAGTATTAACATTAAATGTTTGGCACACACATACTATTTTTAGGTATGACCAATTAAATCCCTGAAACACGGCTAATGCAAACACATTGGGTTTCCATAATGCATGGTATCTCAGCGTTGTTCGGTGAATTAGTAATAGAAAATGTGGCTGTTGGCTCATTTTTTATTGGCAATGATAGACTTTAATACTCAAAATCCTCAAGCCACCACCATTTTCAGCAATTGCTCACCGCCCACCCAAGGGTTGAAATTGACCACTGATGGACAATATCACCCGGGTAGAGAAACCCTGGGGTACACCATGTTCTTCACTTCTTCCAAATCGATTTTCGGTCACTTAATTTTTTAATTTTTTTTCTATGTATGATCCCCAGTGGAATTTTGGTAAAAGACAAGACACCTCTTCAAAATAAAAATAAACATGGAAAGGCAAGGGGTTAAGGAATTAAGTGGAGGGAGGGTTACACTTCACCATTCAACCTAACAGACACGGAAACAACATTCTTTGGACAGTCAATTACTGGCCAGATTCCAAACAGGAAAAATGTGAAGCAACTTACAATGAGGGGATAACAAAAATCTAATTATAGCACTACATTTTCTATGTGGATTGGATGGGTTCCCAAAAAGAGAATAGAGGAATTTATCATTATATATACGGAGGAAGCCACTTACAGTGATCACTTGAGGACAGGATCTTTTTGAATACTCAAAACAGCTGATAACATTGAGAATTCCAAAGGATATAAAAACTCATTCAATTCCTGTAGGGAAATTCATGCAACATCCAAGCTTTTTTGCTTTTCAATTAGGGTCATTTGTGTGACAGGTCAAGCTTTTCTGCTTTTCCAATTTAGTGCGAACTGTTGAATGGTCAATGTTTAGTTCCTCTGCAACATTTCGGCTCGTTTTGCTTAGCTTCACCTCAACAATGGCCTTCAATTAGATGTCATCGATCACAAAAGGATGTCAACATCTTTAATGCTCTTGTTTCCATTTCAAAATTTCCAAAAAGTTCATTGTAATAAGTTAACATTTATTATGTTGTGGAAAGGCTGACAATATAGGAAAAGAAAAGACTTGAAACTATTTTGTACATTTCAAATTTCTTATATTGAAGAGTGTAATAGCTTATGTATGTTTCATCTGTTGTCGCAGGTTTCGTCAGAGCTTTGAAAGCAAAAAGTTGGTTTGGGAGAAATGGTGAAAATTACAGAAATGCCTGGATGGTAGATGAGGTAAATAAAATGTTGGGCATAGGTGGAGACTAAAGGGTTTTTCTCCTTCTTTATTACTATGTATTAGAAGAAAAGTCTTTTTCCGATATATGTACCAGTACCCAAGACTTTTTCTTTTCTAAATTTTCTACAACATTCTGCCGGATCTACGTCCTTTCCTTTATTGCTATAAATTCATTGTTATAATATCAAATTTATAGTTATAAACCACTGTATACTATAATAAATTTGAATGAAATTTATTTTTTTCATTACCTCTCATTTATTTCAAATAAAGCGTATAAGACTGACTGCTTTTGCTATTAAACAGCTTTGTCTATATATCAAATTTTTTATAATAAAAACAATCCAGTTGGACCACAAGATTGCATAAAAATGTTACTTTTATGAATGGCTATCCTTTAATAATGACTGTATGTATATAGTGTTGTAAATATTGAAAGTTACAAAACAGTCAAGATATTAACAGCATCAACATGATGAACTACTACATTCTTCTTAGTCAGTCAGTGATCCAAGTTTAGTGGCTGGACTGCCAAAATATAACTCAGACTTCTATTGTTTAGGTTGTTGAATCCTCGACAATTAAAACAACAGAAGTCCGAGTTATATTCTCAAATGTTTATTGGAAAGAGAATGAGAACTTGATGAAGTTTCTTGGTTAAATAAGGAGCAAATTTCATCTGATTTCTCAAAAGGGCAGGAATGTTTTTTTCCAACATCCTTTCTTGACTGTTTCTACTCAAGCGTCCACTTCTGCTGATGCCGCGCTGTGGTGAGCTGATCAATTTTTATATTTGTCATGGTCAGAGCCATACAATCATATGACTCTATTTAATGGTCTGCATCCACGTAAGGTCAAGTGATGTTGTTCAAGATATGGCAGTGTGTCGAATATGATTCTGTCCATTTGTCTCTCACAAAAGAGCCTTGTACACTGTACAACCATTATAACTCGGAAGTTGCAACAAATTTTCCGTTTTTACAAAGGATTACATTTTGACAAAACTTGGATACGTATGTAGCAAGCATCAATAGTTGAAAATACCTAAGTAATCCTTTTGGCAAGAGATGGAAGGGTCTAATTCATTTCCTTTTTATATTTGGTATAACCTGATTTGGTATTTTTTGACTATTTTTAAAAATCTTTTTGGTATTTTTTGGCTATTCATAAAAATTTAGCGCTTTTTGGCAGTCAAAGAAAAAAAAATGAAAAATATTTTTTGAGCTGGCCAGACTGACCCGATCGGCGTCTTGAGTTTCAATATGTTTGTGTTACTGACAGCTGAATTGGCACAGTGGAAACATTTCTGAGAGGTCTTTCTATTTTTGTAATGTAGCTATTATTTTGAGAGCCAAATTTAAAGTTTTGAATATTGAGGTCTACACTCAAAACCCATTATATGCAAGTCTATGTAATATCCAGCAGCATTATAACGGGATTTCAGTGCATATGAAACATACAATTTTAACAAAATATAAAATTTGATTTGATACAGGCTATGGTGAACAAGAAATTTCAAGAATGGATGACAATACCTCTCCTCAGCTTTAAATGATAAATTTGATAATTTTTCGAGATAATGGGGTTGTTTCCTGTTGCCTTCTCCACCATTTTGAATCTAGTGTTGTCCTTCTCCTAGACTGGTTGCATCCCAAGGTGACAAAGCTGAGTCTGCCCAGCTATTGAGCTGGTGGGAGGATAGGTGGATTCATGCCTTTCCAAAAAGCGTTAGTGTGAAATGAACAGTCTTGGCATAAGTATCAATTGAGACTCACTGACTCCATTGTCAGAGCCATTAACCGTTATGCCACTCATACATTCTGGTTACAAAGGATACAGCCAAATTATTTTGCACTCATGTAGTACATGTTGACCACTTGCGATTGGAATATATTTGTCATATCAGCGAAATACCTTGTCAGCCACACCAGACCAATCTTTGCTTTCACATGAGTGTCTATAAAGAGTCTTGAATCAATATCTGATTCACTGCCGAGTGTGAAGACCTAGGACAAAGAAATTTCTCACATGATATCTTGTCAGCCATTCCCAGAATAAAGAAATTTCACGCAAGATATCTTGTCAACCATCCCAAAATTTTCCACTGAAATGGTTAAAAGATTAAAGAAAGCTATGGAAATAATCTTTTTTTGCACTTCCAGAGGACAGCAAAGATCTGGCCAATTTTTGTGCTTTTGTGCAGAACCAAATACAACAAATTTTTCCAAAAGTTTTTTAATTGTAGAGGAACAGTACAAAAAGGTTCTCATTAAGGATTTAGTCCAGAGCCTGGGCATTGTTGTATCAATAAGGTCCAGCAGGTCAGAGGGGATAAATTTTCAATCTTATAAATAATGATACATTTAGAGATCTGACAAGTATGAATAAGTCAATGAGTGTATAACTAATGATACTATATTTTTGATACAGTGTAGATTTGCCAGTAAAACTGTCTTTGGCCAATCAAGTTATCAATGAATTTCAAGGATGGACAAGAGGATGGGAAAACCAATGAAATTTTTGAGTGAATTCATGTTCTATTATTTCTGCTACCTACATAGTTATATATTAAAACCGCTTAATATCATTAAATTTCATGTTTGTTTACACGAAATCTCCAGAAGTTCTCAATGAACTCTACGGAAAGAGCGGACAATAAATAATGGAAGCTGATTAAATTTGGGGGCAGATCAATGCACAATTACGCCCGCCTGACAATGGTGGAGTTATTCACTCATTTAAAGCTTTCTAGATTTGACTAGTTTTTTTGCCCTTATCTTAATTGTTTGTGGCTTTTAATCACAACTAACTGACTATGTAATTTTATAATTAATTTTGATCAGTTATTATTATCTAAAAATCCAAACTGCTGGATCTTATTGATACAATAATGGGAGAATTCACTGGCGTTCAGTGAATTCTGTGATATAATTAGGTAGAAAAATTCTCCAGCTATATTTTACTTTAATCAATTATTCCAGTGTCTCCCGAAAATTCCTGAATACAATCCAAAATTTAATCAAATCTTCCTTATAATATGGCTCACCCTTCCATGAAATTTCATTGAGAACTTTTAGAGATACCACCTGGACAGACCTGAATGGATACAGAAATGTATAAAATATCAAAAATAAATCACAATCAAATTCAAATCCCTGGATCCAATCCCAAATATAATCAATTCTTTATGCTGTGGCTTACCTTTCCGGAAAATCTCATTGAAACTCATTGAGAAATTTTAGAGATTGTATAGAGAGATAGGAACAAATGTGATCTATGTATGACAAATATGACCCCGCACAATCAATTTTTTTTCTTAAATTTCTGTATTCATTACTGTCTTTCCACAAGATATCTCTAAATGTTCAATCAATTTCAATGAAATTTTGTGGAAGAGTATGTCACATTATGATAAATGAGTGATTAGATTTTTGGACCCAGGAATTCGTTTTTGATTTATAGATATTTTTGCTGGTTTCCTTTGGTACAATTCTGTATTTGCTACCGTCTGTCCACATGATATCTCCAAAAGTTCTCAATGAATTTCAATGATATTCAGTGGGAGGTTGGGCAATAGGCTGTGGGGGAAGCGATTGAATTTTTGGACAAAATCTATGCACAATGACTTAGTTATAGTTGGAAGAATTGTACATTCAGTCATCTACTTAGAATTTCAAAATGGCCACTGTTCATAGAAAAACTAGCAACAATTTTTCTGTTGATCTGGATACTTTCTAGTTCTGATCCTTCTTGGTTGCCATGTTTCTATCCAAAATTCTAAGCAACAGATCTTTACAGGATGGTAGCAATATGACACTAGAAGTACAATACTTAAAATTCCCTGGAATCTCAATGGAGCTTCCAAAGAAATCCAACATGGCATCCAAAATGGCTGGAATATTTAGATAAAATATTGAAATTGTCATAAAATTGCAACCAGACCAGATATGAATATAGTTTTGGGAACTATTTCTATGTTTTAGGTTAGAAAATTGATAAAGACATACCCTTATGTGATATCTTTATAGGATAGGGTCATGAATTCAAAATGTTTTCTAAGATGGCTGCTATTCCTGAGTAAAATAGGGAAGAAAGCCATAACTTTGCGACCAGAATAGATAGAAATAAACCATTTAAAAAAAAAAATATCAGTCATAAAAGGACACAATGATTTCAATGTACATATATAGTTGAGAAAATAATGTATTTTCTCAAACTGCCTTAAATTACAGTTTAAGAAGCATTCCCCTGTTAAAACTCAAGAAAAGCTATCAATTCTCACCATCGTCATCAGTAACAATTGGGTGAATATCCAATTTATCTGGCCATTACAATGACTACACATCAGTAAACAATGTTATCCAGCTTTTGGGCAACCACAAGATTTCAGATAACAATAATATCTATCACTTGATAGATAAAATAATCACTTCTTCCTCATGATGAGGCCAACCCTTCGATAACATTCCAAGGTAATTCTTAGGAGCAGACACAGAAATTTATGAAAAATAAAACCCCAGATATTTTTTTCTCACCATATAATCACTCTTGTCTGTCTACACAATATCTTCTGATTTTCTAAATTAAATTTTATGGAAAGGTAAGCCACAGGGTAAGGAAGAAGTGATTAAATTTGGGGGTGGATCCAGGGATTTGATTTTGATTGAGAGAGATTTTTCATTATTTCTATATTCACTCGGGTCTGTCCACATAGGATCTCCAAAAGTTCTCAGAGAATTTCAATAAAAATTTCATGGAAGGGTGAGGCACATTGTAAGAAAGATTTGAATAAATTTGGGGGGTTGGATCCTGGACTTGGTCTTCAATTGGGAGACATTTTTTGGTTTGTTTTTCCTAAATTTTCATATTAGCCCCTCTCTATCCATATGATATCTCTAAAAGTTCTGAAAGAATGTCAACTAAACTTTGTAGAAAGGTCAGCCACGGGGCAAGGAAGGAGGGATTAAATATCAGGGTGAATCCAGGGATCCATAATTTGTTTGAGAGACATTTATACATTTCTTTATTCACTCATTTCTGTTCACAGGATACCTCCAAAAGTTCAATGAATTTCAAAGAAATTTTGTGGGAGGTTTGGTAATAGGCTACAGAAGAAGTGATTGAATTTTGGGACGAAATCTATGTGCAACCACTTAGTCATAATTGGAAGAAATGTACACTTACAGTCATCCATTTTGAATTTAAAAAATACCACCTTTCAAATTCACAGATAGAGTAATAACAATTTTTTCTCTTGATGTGGAAGGTCTCTAGATATGATTTAACCTAGTTACTAAGACTTTATCCCCCCAAAAAACTTCCACTTTTTGATAGACTACTGGACTTAATCTATGGAGTACACTACCTTCATTATATCACAATTTGCTTCATAAATATCTCAGGAAGCTCCTCTGGGATTTCTAGCGGACTTTTAGTAATTGATTCTATATACTATTAACTATCATTGATGGAAAAAATCAGCCAGTCAGAATTAATTTTAATGTTTGGACCTAATGCTCCTGGACTATTACCAATATTCATTATTTTGTGTCAGTATTAAAGCTTAAAGTTAAGAAAGTACTTTATTATAAGTGCCGGTACCTATATCAAAAATTGAAAACTGTCCAGGTTGGAGGCTTGGAGATAATGCTACACCTTATCAAAATGTGCAGATTTTAAATGGTAGAGACAAGGCCATGTGCTGGCACTCCACCCTTACCTAAGCTGCCACAGCTTCATCTAACACTCTTTCAGCACGAGAGTTGGCCCCAATGTTAAAAAATCTATGCATTTGACACCAATACCGGGTTTAATTTATATAATCTATAGTAATAATATAATATATTTGATAAAATATCTTTAATCAATTTATAATAACAAAGATAATCCATTTCTGTCTTCAACTTTATTAGTTACAAAATTCAACACTTGTACATTAAGTGTTTGGTATCAATTAGACTAGTAAAATGCAGTAAAAGATTTCTTGAATAAAATTCAGTGCTATTTTACTATATAGTAAGAATATATACCTCTATTGTAAGATAACCTTACAGTACTGGAGGGACCCTTCTGTCCTGTTGTAGTATGGGGCTGGGGCAACGAGCCCCATATAACAAATAAAAACTGATGAAAAGGGAAAAGTAATACCTGTTCTTGGGGGGGGGGGGTTCTAAACATTTTACAAACGTTCATCGTCAACAAATATGATTTGAATATAATTTTTTTGTAAAAATAAAATGAAAAGACTTGACCCTTTCCAGACTGAATTTATTTCTAAATTTTATCAGTTTTAAGGTAATTCAAATTCAATTTGTGGGCTGGCTACATAAGTTAATCCCTCTATACCAATGGTTTTGAAACTTAGAAAACACTAAGATCCTGGCAGACCCCTATTTTTACCATTTAGTTTTCAAACTAATCAATGAACTGCAATGATCAGCAATTTTTTACTGTTAAAAATCATTAATTCTAAATGGATTACATTTATTTAAATTCTAACATATGATAGTAGGTCCGTGTACAATAATCATGTTTTTTTTTATGGCTGCTTAGAGAGAAAATTGCTGAAGATCCTAGAATTCTGGATTATTTTTTGGATCCCCAGGGATCACTCAAATTCACTCAAAAATGTTGAAAGTGTAATTAATTTCTATTTTAAACAAACATATAAATTACAATTATTATATCATTGATTTGTAAAGCCGAAACAAAGGTAATTTTACCATTTGAATTTTAAAATTAACTTCCTGAGAAAAAATGAATAAAAGCCTATATTGGGGGCACGCCACAAAAAATGTTGCCATGGGCCAAAACTGGTCTGCAGCCCAAAGAGTAATTCTGAGAGAACAATTTCCTCTACTTCAAACCTGTCATTAGTCAAGAATGGCTTGTAAGGCATTCTAAGTCTATGCCTGATTGACGTGGTATTGAAATTTGGTTATTTCTTTTTTATCTTCTAGTCACCATAAGCAAGGCCTTTGGGGCACTTTTCACATCAAATGGTTTGTAAGAGGGAGTTTATGCCCAAGAATTAAGAACAGTAAAAATAAAATAAAATGTCAAAATTGTAAAAGTTGGAAAAACTAAAACATGACATGTTTAAAATGAAGACAAAAAAGACTGACGTTGGGTAAGGCACTTGTTCACTCAGGATTAAAAAAAAAAAAAAAATGTCGAGATTATACTCCATGGGAAAATTCAGAAGGGAGTTCATTCTTCATAGCACATGTTCTTGTGTAGAAGGTATCCATGTTGAACTTGCAACAAGCCCTCAATATACTTAAAAAGTATGGATATGCTTTAATTGTAGATCGATCATATCACTGATCTCAAAGCACACAGGCACAACATGGAAGCTGTCGTAATGCTCGGCCTGATTTAGTAGGCCTATATCTCAGTACAGCCAATCAGTATTGAGAAATTCAGATGTAAACAAACTTACTTGTTTGTCCAGCCAGATCTGGCTGGTACATCTGGAAAGTAGATAGATGAAAAAAGGTCAAAGATGAAAGAGAGAGAGAGAGAGAAACATTGCAGATATTTCTCTATAAGAGAGAAGAATTGGTTGAAATGTAGTACGTACTTCAAGAGTTTGTAAATCTTTTCCAATTCCTTCACATTGTTACACTTGTTGATGTAACCAAAATCCAGGTGGTCAAGTGGAATGCTGTACTTGCTGACTTGTTCCTTAAAATAAATCGGGGTGTTCTCTCCCATTGCGCAGCAGACCTACACACAAATGTGAGACAAGTATGTTCAGCAGAAGGAACGAACAAAAAAAAACAAAAAAAAAAAACAGTCTTTACATACAAGCTGGTTACGCCATTTTTTTCCCCATAAATTCAAGTATAGGTATCCCCCACTTTTCAAAAGTTCACCTCACGCCATTTTTTTTTCTCTATGAAAAAAAGGTGGAAAGTAAAAATAGCACTTGGTGCTTGTTTTCAACACTCACACCCTCCCTCTCTCTCCTGCACTTTAGATTACGGTACCTCTTACCATTTCACAAAAAATATTTTTTTGGTCTGGATATGCTCAGATATTTTCTGCATATGAATTGATAAGTATAAACAATATGGACGCAATTTCAACATAGACAGAAAAATCAACACCCAGCCAAAATCTGGCAAAAATCAGTACATTTTTTTGATTTTAATAACATTTTTGATACTTATTTATTAAAAGACAATTCTTTAAAAAAGAATATTTTTCATTCCAGATATCAAGAAGAAAAAATTTTTTTTTGCATCATTCTTACTAATTTGAAGACTTGAATTAGCTAAACAAAGGTGTTTTCATTAGTTTTTACACATTTAACAGATAAATACCATGTGATGTTAATTATGTTTACATTTTTTTAGAAAAGCACTCTGAAATTGCTTTAACTGGAAATCTTACTTTAGAAATTTAGGTAAATCAAGTTAACTATTTTCTTTGATTATTTATAATTTAGGCTTTTGATCTGGTAAAAAAAAAAATAAATAAAATGAAACATCAAAACAATAAAAGGAGGGTAGGAATCATATGAAGAAAAATCCTTTTCTGATATTTGGAATAAAAAATTATTTTTTTCAAAAATTCATCCTTTAATAAATAAGTATAGAAAATTTTATCAAAATCGGTCAATATGCTGATCTTAGCCAGATTCTGAATGTTACCATGAAAATTGACTTCGTATCGTTCATACTTATAAATTGATGATAATGACTTCTTTATTTTATGTCATTTCAGTGTACAAAAGGTTTTACTTTCAGATAGTAGGGAAAATCTGTATTACTAAAAAGGCTACATCTTTATTTTCAATTCATGCTACTCACTTTAATAGTTGTAGAATGTATCAAAGTATTGTGACAAAAGCAACAGATCTGGTTAGTCATTCAATAGAAACCGTTACAAAACCAAAATTCTTTTGGAATCATGACATATTGGGGGTGATCAATTAGAAAAATTGGAAAAAGGAGTGATCGATGTATAAGTTACTCCATTCGCATTTTTTTAGACAGTGATCATTAAAAAAGTCCAAATTTTCAAAAAACCAAGACACAAAATAAAAGATCGATTTACTATAAACTTACAACGCAAACTGACCCCCCACCACTAAAAAGAGTTGGGTGGGGATGAAAAAAAGTTTCTTCTAGACATAAGGAATAAATGCTCAAATTTTCTGCCTCTAAGCTCTATTGGTTCAGCATGTATGCATGATGCATACATACAGAGCCTGCCAGACCAACCTGAAAACTGAATGAAACCTATATTGATAGTTTTGGTAGACAGTTTCAGATAAAGATGGACAAAGACGTTTTAATAATGAAAATACTTCTTCAAAGAAGTTTAAACCACTTAGCACTGAAGTAACTTGTGTTTCATCACTATATAATGATTTCTGCATTTCATTACGAGAAAGAATTAGTATCAAGAGTTAACATAGTTGTGCGTATGTATCATTGTGAAAATTTTCTCACTTGTTCCTTCTACAAGATGATGGGCATGTAGTTTGAAGGTTGATTTTTTTTTTAAAGAGAGAAGCTGCAAAGATCCAGTTGAAATTCTCGATGGTCAAAAGTCGGCCCAAATCGTCCTGACAGTGAAAGGAATTGACCAGTTTTGTTTTGACTATTGCAAGCAACTAACTTTTGAACTCTTCTTGACAGTATTTTCAATGCGCTTTATACTGGGAGACAGAAAGGTTGATATGGGTAACGAAAAATCAAGATGGATTAAGGTCATTTGCATATGAATCAGATTTCAGCATTTCATAACAATAGAAGAAATTTCTGTGTGCATGTATGCACTGCAGATATATTAGTCAGCACACTAGGCAGTACAGTGCCAAGTTTGCAGTTGTTTGGATTAGCAGTTCTAGAGAAATTTAATAAAAAATGAATTATTACAAATTATAGACCCAAATGTAGATATAGAATATTGAAATTGGTAACCCTGGAGATAAATAACAGAAATGCTTTCAAGCTATAGTTTTGTATGACAGATGGAAAATTATTTCACACAGACTATTATGGCAGACTGTTCAACAAGTCACAAAGTCTGGCTACCTTCGGAATGGGCACTTCTTGATTGCTATAAAAAACAAAATGTAAGAAAAACCAGTCAAAAATTGATAATGAAAATACTCCATCAAGACAGTGGTTCTCAAGAGTCCCACATCATATTCCTTCCCCGAGAAAAAAACATGCCTTTGAAATTGGATGTTTAATATCACTTGAATGATTGATGTTTATTTTGAATTAATTTTCATATCTTCATAAAATGGTAATTAAACGTACAACCTTCAAATTGAATCAGTGCCAAGTTGCCTGCACACATGAGGATCTTGACACTTGAACACATTATTCAACAAATCATAGTTCAATGAATGTTATTTTTCAACCAATAGTATGTCAGAAAGAAAGAGAAAAAAAAAAAAAGTGAGAGATTAGGCTCAGGTGAGCCACTTTTGTATTTTACTAAGCTATATAAGTCCATTAGGATAGTGTAATGGTTAGTACCTCTGCCTCACACACAGAAGGTCCTGGGTTTGAGTGAAGAGTATAGAAAACTCTTCATGAGGACAAATTTCCTTGTACACTCAGCAGCTAATTGAGTACACTCTAAACTGTGTGTGATTAGGGTGGAGGTATCCCACTGGTGAAGTTGCATCCTGCCAAAGGGTGGTCCTAAAAACTTGTAGGTATGAAGTCCTGGTCTCAACCTGACCCGAGACTTGCAATGATTACCAAGCTGGCACATGCAACAGAAACCAGGACTTTGACACCATCCGTCATACACGGGGGGGTTGTTATCTCTTAAGAGACAAGAGGCTTACCCTAAGCTATCACAATTGCCCTTCATCAGTTGACCCTTGAGCAAGCAGTTGATTGCAGAGGTAAACCACAACAGTCAAGACTCTTGATGGGTAAGACGGACACTTTTCAAACTTGTCAAGCACGTGTGCACTCAATGTGCACATATCTTGACACATCTTCAATGACTGTAATAGAAAAGCCAAACATACATGAGTGTACCCCATCCTCAACGAACTCAACCAGTTGCTGGTCTAGAAACAAACAAAAAAATGATCTGAATTCTGCATGCCAAATCTTTCATAGCATGACAAGTGACTTCACAAAGACCTCAGCAGTTGATTCATATGCAAGCGACCTTAACCTGTCTTGACTTTTAGTCATCCATATCAACCTTTTTGCCACTCAGTATGCAATGCATTCAAAATGCTGTCAAGAAAAGTTCAACAGTTAGTCTTTCGCAATAGTTAAAACATAACTGGCCAATTCCTTTCACTGTCAGGATAACTTACACTGACTTTCAACCAACAAGAGAATTTCAACTGAATCTTTCTGGCTTTTCTCTTTAAAAAAAAAGAAAAAAAAGAATCTACCTTCAAATTACATGTTTTTGCCAAAAAACAATGCTGCCAATCATCTAGTACAAGGAGCAAGTGAGAAAATTTTCACAACAGTACATTACACACAACTACATGAACTTTTGAAATTAATTCTTCCAAGAGATCTTTTCTCTAATTTTCTGGACTTTACAAACATTTCGCATGTTGTACATGAACTTGTGCTTTTTATTTTTCTGAAAGTTAAAAATATTTCCGATTGATTCATTTCTTTACTACCCCCCCCCCCAAAAAAAACGGTAAGAAAAGGAAGAAAAATTTTAAAAAAAATATATATTTCACACTAAATTCATTCAGGTTGAGCATCAGGACTGAGGGTGTCACAAGTTTTTGGTATAGATTAGTCTGAGCCCAATTTCAGTACAACAGGTTCAAGTCATCATTAGCACGAAATAAAATGAATAGCTCAGAATTAAAGAGTACATTTATATTAACAAAATACAAATATATAGCTCAGTTACATGTTCGGGGTTGGTATAAGGTCAAGGCCAGGTTGGGACAGGCTGGTTGTGATGGGTCGTTGAGACCACTGTAATTCGTGCGGTAAACACTCACTCAGCACCAGGAATTTTGAATGCCGTATGGACATTTTTTATAAATAATATAAATATAATTTTTTTCTAAAAAAATTTTTTTTTAAATAGTTAGATTTCAGATGTACAATTTCTGAGACGCTCAACCTGTATCAATTCTTTCGGTTGATGTCAAAAGATACAGTCATAAATATACGTACATTAGCATATACCCGTAAAAAATGACTTATTTATGTGTGGATCAAAATAAAAGGAGCCCAAAGCTATTTCATAAGGTTATTTATTTTTAATGATCCAAGTATCCGAATTTTAATTATTTTTTTCAAATCTCAATTTCACTCAAGCCGTCTTAATGTATGACCAGACAAAGACTTAAGCATTTCTCTGACGTATTCTTCGTTGTTAACAGCCAACCCCATCTCAAAATCCTGAAATTGTTTTTATTAGCTTTTCTGATCTATTTCACCAGCACCAATCCATTAAAAGTTTTAGGTTTCAAGTAGGAATCGAACAAAACAGACAACCTTCGCCCCCCAAAAACAAACAAACAAATAAATAAAAATACTAATTTGCATACACGGCTTTTACATGGATAGATTTCTTCCACAACAATAAAGCTTGTTGATTTTTTTGTTTCAAACACGTACTTATATACTGTTACTCTTCATTTTTTCTTTTAACCCAGTGAAATTGTTGCTGCTTAGTCTGATCACGTCACATTACGACCACTTACCTAGTGGACAAAGGCCAAAGATTCATGTCTAACTATAGAATTTACAGTATAGTATCTTGTCTATTCCTGTAGACTCCTTGAGGAGCATCGGGCCATGACCAGTCTGCTGTGGTTTCAGTGGCATGTAGATCTCACGGAATGGAGTTACTTGCCCCAAGCCCAACACTACTCCTTTACCGAAGCTCTGGACCGGCTTTGGCGACAGCCTAAACAGTCAGACAACAAAAACAAATGAACCCAATCATTCTAGGGGTTTTTTTTTGTTGTTCCCCCTCAACGTTTCGACGGATAAATTCTACGATTTACTACGACTTCGAACGAACTATCTGTATGTAAAGAGAGGGACTCTTTTTTCATGGTAGTGCTGAGCAAAAATTAAAATAATTAGTTTTCCTACTTGTCAGCGACCACGCTTGTAACGTAAGTTCTAGATTATTTCAACTTCTTTTTCTTGATAAGGAACTTCATTCTGCTTCCCTGAAGCAGCAAAAGCCACTAGGAAGAAAAAAATAATTTAAGGCTGTTGAATGGATCGGCCGAAACGTTGTGTGAACAAAAAGAAGGCGTTCGATTAGCTGTCCACAACATGTCTACATATGTACATTTCTCAAAATTGTTCATTCGATCTGACATTTTTTTAAAGTGAAACTGAAATTTAAGTTTCCTTGTTTTGCTAATTAAGAACGTAGACTATTCTTGGGGCAAAATAAAATGAGATTGACAAATCTCAAAGGTTTAATAAAATTCCAATTAAATTCTGTCGACCATATTTTCTATAATATTTAAAATTATATATATAAAAATGAATTTAAAAATATTTCTTCTCAACTGGCTCCATCGACAGAATTAGGAATTGGATCAAATTTATTTTACCTTATTAAAGAAAAATCAAAATGATATTTTTTGGTCCGCGAGCTTTGAATTTCAGCCGCAAATTTATTTGAAAAATATTTTAAAAATCCATTATGAAGACAAATATTATTGAAAAAATTATTGTATCGAAAAAAATTCAAGAGCCGCCATAAATATCATTGCCCAGATTAAATTCTCCGTATAAACATTTTTTCACAGGACAAATTTTACACTTAAGTTTTTTTTAAATACAAGAGTCTAATTAGATAAGTTTAATCCTATAATTAAGAGCTTTTTCATGATTATCGGAAGACTCCCTGAATTTGATCTATGATTTTTTTCTCCAGTTGCACCTGTAAATCTACAATAGACAAACTGAGACCAGGTATGTCATACCCGGGGGAAAATCCAATATTCACCTCAACAAAAGAATCGAAAAAGCAAAAATAAAAATAAAAAATATCTGTAATTTTTCTAATTTTGTTGGATTAAATCATATATATTCAACACTGCTACCGAAGAAATATTTCAAATTTGAATATTGAATTTAAATGTTGAAAAAAAAAAGAAAAAAAGAAAAAATATGGAAAAATAGCGCTGGTTGCCAGACACAGGCTGCTCGTCGGACACACTTGAATATATATATCTTTTCCATTGCACAAGAAATATGTTATCATGTCCATCTTTTTGGTGACTTATCGCTACTAATGAATTTAATAAATATTAGTTCTAGACTTACGTTTTACCATTATCATGATCAGTGTTAGGGGTGCATAACAACTGTGTACAAAGTGTGACTAACCGAACCGTAAAAATGTTTTTTCCTTTCAACAATTACTAATAAATTCTTTTAATAACATTATATAAATGCATAAAATAAAACACTGGATTTTTATATTTTTAGAGTCCATGTATTATCATCATCATCATCATTACAAAATGCTGTTATAATATTACACTGTAAGATGTGTCCGGCCAAACGCAACTTTTCTATACAACACTTGTATGAATCATTCATTGTTCTGTACAACCCTCTCATAATACATAATTTATATACGCAAGTATGGATATTAGTAATTATTAGTGATAGAAATCTATTATAGTAGTGTTAATAGAAATAAGATGAATTTGTTAATAGTAATAATAATAATAATAATAAATAACAAAGCGAAGTCCTATAAAAGACCAAAAGAAGGTTAAATTGCACTTAAAAATTAAACGAATAGATCACGTGTGTATAGGTAAATATTATAAATATATTTCAAATAATTTGGAAATAATTTAACAGTTGATCATCAAATAAACAAAGGGTAATTTTTACCAGTAAAAAAATGTATATAAATAGATAAGACGAAATCTCAAGTTTACATACAAAAACAAGTCTGGACATGAGAAATCATTTTAAATGAAGGTTGTTTATTTCTACACATTTTCAATGTATAAAAAAATGCCCATCTTACAAATTTAAACAATGGAAATAAATAAATCAAAGTCCTTTTTTAAAATAATATACGCTTACATAGAAAACGACAAGCATATTATGACACAGACATACATATATTATTTATATCTTGTGAAAGCGATACGTTCAAATGATAGCATCGCTCTATTTAGGCACAACAGAAAGTGACCACAAAGTGGAGGATCAATATTGTATGGAACGATAATTACAAAATAATCCCCCACTTTACAGCCACATATCATGTCCGCCTAGCAACAGGGTTACACACACGTGTAGCTTCTAAAGTTGGATCAAAAGCGCATACGGAAGACAGGTAAGACCTAAGTTTTACTTACGAGTTTAGATAAAACAGGCAAAGTCT
>OY735224.1:18142748-18315248 GCA_963457665.1 Thysanoteuthis rhombus
ATGGTGATAAACAGGGCTTTCTTAAGAATATTTGAGGCCCCTCAGGCAAAGCAATGTTCTGGATTTGGCTCACGGGCCTTTGTGCCAACCCTGATTCAATACATGGGTTTATTAAAGAGTCAAGGACTGATTTAAACATTTATCTAAACATTGGTTTAGAGAAGGTTCCTTATGTCTAGAATTTAATATGAACCTTGATTATTATTTTTGAATTTCAGGACCCCTAAAATTGTAGGGACACTGGCAACTACACAGTGTACCCATGCAATAAAATGGCTGTTATGATAAAAGCTGAAATCTTGTCTAAATATATCAGGTTCAAATGAAGTTGGCTATAACTGTAATCATTGTTTCATATTTTTTCATTTTTTCCCCCCTATCCAGCCATTTTGAATGTCTCAAGAACTGGTTGGACAGCCTTGATATAACTTGGCAACCAATCAGAGGGGACCTTACAGCATATGCTTGAACAGACACTATCCTATAGGTTTACTAAGTCAGCAATGAGATGCTACTAAGTGAGCTTGTGTACTGTGTAACTCACATTTACAATGACCAAGTCTGCCTATTCTTCACGTCATGTGCAGGTTTATTGGCAAAATATCTTATTCACTATGACAGAGTGAGTTATTTCTTACATCACATGCATGTTTTCTTCACGTCAACCAGGGCTGTCAGCCCTGTACAGTCACTGCGACTCCTGGCTTTTCCCTGAGAGATTTCAGACTGTGGATGGTGATTCTGAAAGAGGACTTTGTAAGCTGTTTTGAAAAGTAGAAGAGATGCTAGGATAATTGTGTGGGGTCCCAAGGGGTAGTACTTTGAATGAAACTAAGGCATCATTGCTCTAGATAGGCTATTTTTTCTTGATATCAATTTTTTTGTTAAATCCTCAATATCATAATATATGTTAATCAAGTTGTTGACATTAGTATAATTTGTAAATTGCAGATTTTAATTTATCAAGTATACCAAAAGATATTTATGTCTGTTTTATTGAACTGCAACAAAGACAAATGTATGCAGTCTCTCCTAGTCTTATAATACACCTGCTCCCAACTTACTACTGGGTTTCATTCAAACTGGTTGGTTGTATCTTGGAATGGTCGTAAGTCGGAAAAATATCATTTTATTATTTTCATTATAATTTATTACCTATTTTTCATCTTCATGTAACTGACTCAGTTTAGTGAATTGCATATGATATTTTTTAAATCCAGATGTATGATTTTTTTATATATATACATACATACATATATATATATGTACATACATACACACACACACACACACACACACACACATATATATATATATATATATATATATATATATATATATATATATATATATATGTGTGTGTGTAAGTGTGCGTATGTATGTATGTGGACTCTTATTCAATCTCTTAATGTAATACACGGGCACAGCAAAGAGTGATTTTTGTTGCATGAATGTTTTTTAATGTATAAGTATGATTTTTATACATCCTTGCACTTATAGAGCTCTTATACTTGTGTACGACCAGGCAAATTGTTATATTTTCTTAAATTTTGTCAAATTCAAACACATGACTTTTATATCTGCATGAATTCTTAATATCCATGTATTTTGGTTGTATGTATGGATGGTCGCAAGTCGAACTGGTCATTAGTTGGGTAGCAGGTGTAGATTTATCCATTCAGACTATTGTTCTGATCTTTGTTGTTATCAATGTTGTTATCGATGTTGTTATAGACACTATGTTTTGGCAATGTACTCTTCTGTATTCTTCATGTTCCAAATCTGGCTGTTATAGACATATCAGTGGATATCTTGTATTCGTTAATTCTCATGTTATAAATCCCTGAGATAACGTTTTTTGCTCATTCCTAGGATTGAATTCATCAACACCAGGTAACTGCAACTCTTTTTACCAACACCCATGTCCAATGAGCCACGATCCCAAAAGTGGTGAAATCTGGAGCCTTTATATTTTAATGTCAACATTTGTCATCAAATCAAGTTTGTACCGTTCTGATAATCGTTATCTGATTTTCAAAATAAGGAATTGCCATTATTCTACGCTGTTCTATTTCAACATGTTTCTACATCATCCAATATTTCCTTGTTGTTTCAGTCATTGTAGGAAACGTAAGCCGATAAATAAAACTAGAACCTCTAGAAAAATAGAATTTGACTCCTAAACTTGTGTATATTTTTCAGAATTCGAAGAAGAACCTTGCTTTGAAAAGTTATCCAAGTTATTCAAATATATTAGGAGAATTAGTAAACTACTGAGAGCTCGCTGTTCAGCTGCTCCTTAGTGGTATGATAATGGATATTTGATTGTCAGGAAGTGCCATAGACACACTCACTCAGGTTTGAGACCATTTCGCCAAGTGCACCTCAATAATTTCTCTGTGGCAGTAGCCCTCGCTGTTGCAAGCTCAATCCATAGCTACAGGTCAGAGATTGTCAGCTTCCTCTCATTGTTGCTACTGGCTGTCAACGTTGGTCTTATATATGTCTACATCCCAAATATGGCATCGCAAAAACAGCCAATGGGATTTTAACTGAAACATCAGGAAAAATAAAATCTGGCTCCTAAACTTGAGTTTATTTTTCAAAATTTGAAAGAGATCTTTGCTACTGAAAACTTTCCAAATGAATTTTATGCATTCAATCAGCTGATTCATCATAGATATGTCAAAAATTTAGGATAGGATATAAGGTGTATTCTGGTTTGTCAATTGTTTGTAGAAATTAGGTTCTGGAGAGTTCTAGAATTTCTTGTTGGACAATGGGTGCCCGCTGTGTTATGGACCCATGTGGAGGTCAATGGAAAAGTGGAGAAAGGAAGGGAGATGTATGAAGAGGATGCGTGTCAAGTATGAACATGGCCGCAGAAATGAAATGAAGTGAAAATGACACATACAAGTATTTGGATGGATAAATAAAACATACATTTTATACAGGAACATTAATGACAAATAATAAATGAAAATTAAATACTTACAATGATAACATTAATACGATCGACAGCATAAAGGGATGAGAAGAGATAGCGAAAGGTGGGAGCTTTGTTGTCATTGATAGTACAGGCGTTGGAGTCAAAGCAGAGGTATCTGAACTGCTTTTGAATCGATATGGATACCAAGGAATGATTATGGAGACCAGGTTCAGTGTATGTGCCAAACTGCCAAGTTGCGTGTGCGACTTGGAGGCTATGCTCTGATGCTGATAGACACTTGACAGATAGAAGATAAAAGACAGAGAATACAGGGAATTTTATCCATGCGTGCTTCCTGGAGTAAGAAGAATTAGCAGAGATCATTGTTACTATTGGAGCATTGCCATTTCATTCATGAGACTTAGAGGTGCATATGCATTTGGAGCATGCGGTGAGGACACGGTTGAGTTGCTGTACGTATTTGAGATCCCTCAACATCGGTGAACTGAAATGAGCAAAGTTAGTACAGATATTGGTCACGGTGGGAAAATGGTCAGAATCTGATCAGCCAGGAGGCCGGTGAAATAATACCGATCTTAGAGAGAAAGAGTAGCCACCAACAAGTGCTGGGGCCAAAAGAGCATAACCCATTAGAGGTGCTGGTGCTAATGAGCATTTGACCATGTGCGTCCAGGGTTTTTATGGGGGTCATCATAGGAAGTGACATTTTTGATATCTAGCTAAAAGAAGGGTTTCGTATTTAATTCTTAACTAAAAGAATAGGGGGCACTCTAAGGATATTACTGAAAATTCAATTATTGTCCTTTAAATTAAAGACATTTTTGAAATTGAATTATCGCTTATTGTTCATTCATCCAAATCAGCTGTTCATATTTTAGAAAGAATGTATTTTTTATTTCAATTTTATGAATAATCCATAAAATTATGATATAGACCTATGACCTTGAATACAATTTTTAGATATATCTTTTTTACAGTTGAACAATGTTTTATGAATTTTGAAAATAATTCATTATTCATCAGGGATTCAACCAAATCAATTGTCATTCATATTCTAGAAAGAGTATATATTCTATTTAAGAAATAGTTAATAAGACTTAACTATACATTGCTAACCTCGAAATACAATTTGGCAATTGTGACCTTTACCTTCTTAAAATGGCTGCCACTCCAACTGTAGAGTGGAAGATGCTGATGGCTAATTTGAAGTCAAAGAAGCAGACGACAGTAACCCAAACCCTAACCTCTAACACTTACCCTAAAAATACTAACACTAACCCTAAAGATACTAACCATAAAAACACTAATCCTAATAAAACACTAAAACCTGCAGCTGGAATGGTGTCCATTTTCAAACGGGAAAGGTAACAACAGCCAACAATTTTTGTAATTTTTGGATATCTTTTTTCTCTTAAGCTACAAAATATTTTATGAATCTTGAAATTGATTTATCATTCATTATGGATTCATTGAAAACAGCTATTCATATTTTAGAATGAATGCATATTTCATGTCATAGATATTTTTATAAACTAAAAGTATACATCTGTGACCTCCAAATACAATTCTTGAATTTTTTTCTGAAGTTGAGCAGTATTTTATGAATTTTGAAATGAATCTATCATCCATTATGGATTCATCGAAAACAGCTGTTCATATTTTAGAAAGAATTTAAGTTTCATTTTATAGATATTTCATAAACTAAAAATATACATCTATGACCTCCAAATACAATTTTTGTAATTTGGAGATTTTTTTCTGAAGTTAAGCGATATTTTATGAATTTTGATATTAATCTATCATTCATTCATTATTGATTCATCAAAATCAGCTGTTTATGTTTTAGAAGAAAATTCATATATTTTTTTTATGAAATCTTTATAAGATTAAATTATACACCTATAATCTAGAATACAATTTTTGTCATTTTTGCATATTTTTTCCTGAAGTTGAAAAATATTCTATGAATTTTGAAATTAATTTATTATTCATTCATTATTGATTCATCCAAATCAGCTGTTCATATTTTAGTAAAAAGTGTATATATTTTAAGCATAAATAACTAATACTACCATAATATCTTTCTCTGATCTGGAATTCTAAATTTGGATATTTCTCTTTCTAATGTTAGATAATATTTTATGTATATTAAACGAAATAGTGTTTTTTTTTTCAGATTAATATATTTAATGATTTATTATAACAACAGAGCAATTCAAGGAATCACCAAATACCGAACGCTTCCTCCGTAACACCGTTATTCGAGATTACGAGATCTCGCACAGTCTCGTTAGGTGAGTAAGTATAATGGCGTCGTATATCCCTAAACGGACGGATTCGCCGATATTACTGCACATTTAAGTGCTTTTAACGTCGCTTCTGTTGCCCTCCTGCTTAACCCAGGTTAGTAAATGTATATATATAAACTTTTTATATTAATTAGTCACATCATACTCGCGATTCATTTGTACTGTAACCGGAACAGAAAAGGGCAACCTTCCATCTGTATCTGCCAACAACTACTGAAAACAAGAAACTGTGATCGACATTTTTTTATCTTTCGTCTAACTTCCCTAAAAATGTAAATAAGTTTGTCGATTTTTATGTTTATTACCATATTTTTGGATCTTTTCTTTGTTTCTTGTTGTATATTTGACACTCCTTGTTATGTGATTTGTTTATTTGCTAGTTTAAATTTGCCGACTACTGGAGTGGACAAATGAGATTCCATTTTTCAGCTTCATTCGCTATTAAAATAAGGTAAATTGAAATCAAATATTTCAATACACTTTGTCTCTAGGAACGAAAAAGACGACCGTATATTATTTCAAAAGATCTATTTACGGATTGTCGGTTGTTCATTCTGTTGTTCAAGCTCAGATATTTTGATAATTTTTATTTATGACCATGACTCAAGTCTACTAAACCACACCACACTACCAAAAAAAAATCTTGCAAACCGCTTCTTAAAAGTTTCTCACAATTTTAGGTTAGCCTGAAATGAATAAATATTTATCGACTTTCTCTCAAATTGATGCTTTTATTCGTTTACCACGTGGCTTTTTAATACATTTTTTTTTCTTTTTAATTTTTCAACTTTCAGTTTCGACATCATTTTCTGTATAGCGTCTTTTTATTTTCCTTTTACTTGAATTTTAAATGATTCTCATAATATACATATATATATACATATATATTTTTAAATATTGTCACTTCTTAATTTTGTTTATCAATCTAGTAAAACCCCACTTCCGCACTGTTAATTTCAAATTAATGAAGAAAAGTCTAGTGTTCAACAGGGACTTTTTTTCCCTTCGATTTCTCTTTTAAAGAACTTAGAATTTACATCTAAAACATCCTGTTTAAAAATGGGAATAGTATTTTCCGTTTATTTATTTATTTTTTTCACAAGATTACCAGGTGTATATTTTCTTAATTGCATTGAAAGTGCGAGAGAGACCATCCGAGAAAAAGATCTAACTATACATTAAGTTTCGTTCCTAAAATTTTCTATTCTCTACGGTTACTTGACACTACCGAAAAAAAAAAGAGTCCTTTAATTTACATACAGTTCGTAAACCTGAAGAATACCATGATTGATCGTCCGAAACGTCGCGTGAACAACAAAAACAACAATGAGTTCGATTTTCTGGTAACCTCATTGAATGTTAATGACTCTTCTCAAAAATTATAAACAGTACTTATTCCGTATTATAAGTTGGACTGGTGATACTGGCCTGTAGCCACCATAAGTTATAATCGCAAGAGAAGTTTATCCTGAATAACACCGATATTAGTTATTTGTGATTATTTGTGCACGTCAATATCACCCTTGACCGGTCAGTTAGTCACCCCAGACAAAAGGTATTGAGACTAGCGGAGGTTTGGATCCAAGTCCTCTTTTCGTCTTCTGGATTTTGTTTTTCTGGTTGTTGCACAAGCCTGTGTTCAAGTTAGTTTTAGATTTTTCACCATTGGGTATGGTTCAAGTAGGAGAATTGGTAAGTGTGAGGCCAATTCGATTCTCCGATCTTTCTGTATTTGATGTTTAAACTGAGCTACTATATCAAGTGATACTGTGGACTTCTGATCATCTGTTCCAGTCTCAGATGATTTTTTTACCTCTTTCGTTGTTTGGTTAAATATGTATATATATTAAAAGTTAATGAGGATCCAGACTCTTAAATTCATTACTTATACTAGTTTCAATTGTTACCTATTTTAGATCATCTTCATTGTTATAGTCACATAGTTTCAGCTGTTGTACCCTCCAGACTTCTTCAGGTGTTTCTCATAGTTAGTAACCTGGGAATTTTTAACCGAATGCTCTATTCAATACACAGTGATAGATTGGTCTTATCCTCTGACATGGATAACAGAATATCTCATATCTGTTACTAGAGGCACCTGAAGAAGGTAGAGTACAACAGCTGAATTATAACTATAACAATCAAAAGAAGAACACCAGTCTGAAATAAATCTGTATATGATTATAATTCCTCATCCTCTGAAATTCAGAAAAAATATTTTAGATTTGTTTAAAGAATATTATCTAAGAATTTATCACTTAACTATAAAAATGTTATTAACTCTTTCTGCTTGAAAACAACAAAATCTTATTTTTGTATCCTTTGTTATGTTAGTCAAATCAGCTCTTGGAAATGTTGAAAAAGATATGGTAGAATATTTTCTCTTGTAATTATTTTCAAACTTTTCTAAGAATACTACATGTTGAAATGTAGTGAAAGAATTTATATTTCAGTATGCTTATTCATATTTTTTTACCTTAGCGTATACATGTGATGATTCATATACCCCTCCCAAAACAAATATTCTGTCACAAGTTACCTTTTGTATCTACAGATCCATTAATTGTTCGCACTTCATGGCATACCAATGAGGTATGAAATGTTTCAATATTATTATGCTCTCCTAAAACAGATAGTATGGCAACTTGTGACAACCCGTCTACAGATCCATGAACAATTCAATTGGAATAATGCCATTTAATAACTATAAATATGGCCTAAGGCCAAAATCCCTGTATGATTTAAATATACTTACCATGGAGTCTATTTGGGCACAAACAACTTTGATAATCTTTCAAGATCATTGTCTTAATATCTGAGATGGGGAATTATCATTATTATACATATAATGTATACATCCTTATCTTGGTTATTATAGCTACAATGTTCTTTCTGTGGTACCCTCCAGCTCTCTTCAGATGTCTATTGTAGTCTGTAACCTTCTAGGAATTTTGAACCGAACCCATTATTCAATCCACTTGGGGGTGGATTGTTCTCATTCCACCATCCATGCCAGAGGCACAGTGAGCCCAGAGATGTAAATAGCTAAAATGAAAAGTCATGCATTATGTGATTGGTCTATATTTAATCTGCATAGAATTCCAGGAAACGCACTGAAAATGAGTTCTGAGCTGGTTTAGAAATAAAGTTATGTCATTTTGAAGCAAAAAATCCAAAATTTGGACATGAACATTATTGGATCATTACAAAGAGCTGGATTTCATCCCAAAATGCAGATATTAAATATTTGGTGCTGTGAATGGGTAATCAAACCAACTTTTATCAACTTCTGATATAAAGTTAAACTAGATTTTCTAAAAAAAAAAAATGTCAGTCCCAACAAATTTTGATTATTTTGGTCAAATAACAGACCTTTTTTTTAATAAAAACTGTCTAAAACTTTTGGGATTTTTTTTCCTTTTTTCTCTTTCTCTTAAACAAAAATAACTGAAAATTTTGATATAAAAGATAAAGTATCTCAAAGTGTTAAGAGTATCGTCAACCATATATTTAAAAACAAAAAACAAAAAAACACACCATAAAAAAAATCAAATGGACCAGAAACTGTTTGAGTAATACTGTTAACACTATTCATTAGAACATAATTTGAATTTTGAGACTTAATTTTTTGGGGTTAGGTTGAATCATACTTTACACGGTACAATACATCGCCCAGTTGAATTGATTGCTTTGAACATTGGTCATGGTCTGAGAAATTTCTCAGTGTTTAGAGGCCAACAGTAATGACATGAAAAACCATCTTCAATTTCTGTGTCAAAAATCTTCACTGATGGTTCATCTAGATGTTAGAGCATTCATACTCTGGCACTCGCAATCAAATCCCACAAACGCAACCCTCAGTATTTTGTAGAGAATGCTGCGCTAAGGATCACAATATTTGTTCACACAGTCACTTATTTAATCATCTCAGGAAATTTTATGAGACGTTTGTTGAAGAACTTTTTGTAGATTCAATCGGAAGTATTGTATTACATATCATTAAAATCTTTAAAAAAAATATGGCTTCCTTGTATTCATCTCATAAATACACTTCCAACAAGACATTAACCTCTATAATATGACTTGCCAATCTATCAATATTTGTCCATTTCCAAAACTTGGCATTCTAGGCCCACTGTGAGAGGATACCTCGTGTCGGTTAATTCTTCCTTGCGAAGTTCGTTATCTGCCTATTCCACTGAACCAGAATATGACTTTTCAACCCAAGGATTGAATCCTGACTACCAGGCAGGTTAACGCTTTTATCCACTTAGTTATATGTCCCGAAGGACAATGTGGTAGTTGAGAATTGGACTCATAAACCTAATGTCGCTTGTCTGGCTTTTCAACAGAACATAAAAAACCCTCAATTGCTATGAATAATGATTGGGTCTCAATGGATTGTTCAAGAAATGGAAACAAAAATGGTTGTCATGTCATGTAACACAGGAAGCTGAAGTAAATTTTTTTAAGTGACTCTCAATACCAATTTTTTCCTGACTTTTTGACTTTCAGTAGAGGAATACACGAATCACTATTCCAATGTTACAAAACGCATAGTCAAGTCCTGTCTGATATTCACTGAAAACTGCCCTTCTAGATTATTATGCCTGTCTTATGTGAGAATTTTGAACATATTTTGTACCTACTTTACTTTCATGAATCTGCATGTATCTAACTACTCTTAAGAGTATAGTCCTGGGTCACATTCCTCCCCTTGTGATCCTAGGTTTCCTCAATTCCTTCCCTATTTTGAATTGTCACCTAGTAATATTTTTCACTATCATACTCCCCATTGTTCCATTAAGGGTTGAAATTCCTTTCCTAGGAGCCAAGTGCACCCCCGCCCCAGCCAATTTAAGAATCATTGCTCTAACTTTTTCATATCTTTGTTTTACACATTGTCACTTTTTCTTGACGTCTTACTTTTTTTTTTGTATTCTTAAGGTTCTGTAGAATGAATAGAAATTCAGTGTATTTTAAACATTGTTTCAAAAAGTGCCTCTGTTAAATCTTTAGTTAATCTATATATTAAGTATCAATCCATTTTTTAAAAATTTATCAAATCCGGCTCCTTAGAGTCTTGTAAACTAGTAACATTGGTAAAAATAATTTTTGCTATTGTTTTATATATCTTATCAGGACAATTGAAAATCAAGATGTGTAGCACCTATCTAGGTCAACATTCGAATATTTGGAAATCTTAATTGGGTTTAGGATTAAGAATATATTTTCCTCTGAAGTTTTGAGAACAGCTGGGCCATAGTACCCGCCAGCCTTCTTTAGGTGTCTGTCGTAGTCAGTAATCTTCCGGTTATTTTGAATGAAACTCTTCATTCAATTCACAGCTTAGTGGATGAAAGCATTAGTTGAGTATACATAGTAACCTGCTTGGCATTTGTAAGTTCAATCCGTGGGTCAATTAATGCAAAGAAATCATACTCTGGTTCAGTTCCCGGTCTTTGAGCCAGGATTACAAGATAGTTGGAGATGTTTCTGGAGTCAAGTTAGTTCACAAAGATGATTAACTATCAAGAAATAACTGATACTAGATGTCTTTCTGAATATACAGCAGAATGAGAACGATCTAACCACTTGAATTGGAAAAAGGGTTTGGTTTAAAATTCCCAGGCTACTGATTACAATGGACACCTGAAGAGTAAGATGCCCAAAATTTTGTGACCATGATAACCAATATTGAGAATATAGTTGAAAAATTTAGTCTGGCGCTTTCTGAGGCCATATAAGAGTTCATAGCATATTTATTTTTTCTTTATGAGCTCATTACCTTCTTTATGCCAATTTTATTTTCAATATTAAAATTTGCCCTTTGCACCTAACAGACGAATCTCAAAGGAAATAATTTGGATTGGGTTATTTACTGTAACTGTTAAATAACTAATTTACCCTTGCTGTCAAAAATGATGGCATGTATGAAATATCTCGATACACATTGCATTTTATATATGTAGATAATTGAGATTCGTGTTGCTGTGAGAATAGCATACTTTGAAGATTTAAAAATTATTTGTTGGTTTTATTACCTTATTCTTGTAGATTTTAGACTTGAAGCTGACTTTTTCATTCTTATTTGGAACTATGTAAAATTGGGACTTGTAACTTTGTTGTTTTTCCTACATTTTGATTTTAAATGAAAGCTATAAAAATTGTTTAATCAATTCTCATTAGGTTAAAATGTCTGGATTTAAATCGTCAACACGGACTTAATTAGATTTTTGTTTTCTTTCAGAGTTCATTCTACGTTTTCTTGTAATCTATAATTAAGAGTGCCTGTGATTGTCCCATTGCTTTTCAACCGTTTCTACTAAGATTATTGGTCACACCTTTACATGCAGGTACTGTTAGTCTTTTCATATTTTTTCACTACTGTACCTCGGGAAGTATGTACAGAGTGTCCCAAAAGCAATGCTCAATTAGTTCCAGGAGTTATTTTTGGGACACCATGAATGAATATAAATTGCTTGGCACTGAGTTTTGTTTGTCTCTTTTATCTTCCTGACACACAACTCTCAGTGAAGTAGTTTTGAAACATTTGGTAAAGAAGAAATTTATGACGAATACTTTGTTCTCCTATGTAAATGTAAAAAGTTCATTGATGTTAATGTCAGTTTGAGGATGGTTATAGAATTAGAAAAAATCCTCTACAATAGCTTATATGCCAAATATTAAGATGCACAGTAATATATATATATATATATATATATATATATATATATATATATATATATATATATATATATTATTGATAGTTGATACATTATGACTATCTAATTATACTCAACCTCATGGGCTGCTGGGCTCCAGACTAACTTTTGTCATCAGTATCCCGTAGGAAATTTAAACTCTCCCATAATCAAAATGTTGTTTCTTTATTTTATCATCACTTATACCAAGAGACAGACTAGCAAACTGAGAAGCATGCAATGTTCACATGAAAAAATCATGCTCAACCTCACATGGAGAGATCACAAGACAGCACAGTATATGAGGAAGAAAACGGGGGGGGGGGGGTTAGAGACAAAATAGAATCTATTAGAAAACTTAAATGGCAATGGGCAGGCCATGTTGTTAAGAATGACGGACAACCGATCGACATCACAACTCACAACATGGATCCCCAGAGATCACATGCGAAACCGAGGCCAACAGAATACAAGATGAAGAGATGAACTGAACTAATTTAGAAAATACTGGCTCTGCGACGCCCACGATAGAGAATCGTGGCGAACCCTGGAGAAGGTCTATGTCCAAAGACTGATGATGATGATAGTTGTTAGTAACATAACAAAAACATCAGGAAATAAATATTTACAGCAGTTGTGATGTTAGGTTCAACTATGCCTCTTTGCAAATTTATTCTATATTATTTGCAGATCAGTCAGGGTTCTTCAGATACATGGGAGCCCTTTGCAGTTGCTGGTTCTTCGGGTCCAAAGCACTCTCTCTAATTATAGTTATTTTGCTCCATTCCAATAAATAGCTTTTAAACAAAACTGGAAAGTTATCTATTTACTATAGAACTGCAGCAATTGATTGATTAGTTAACTATCAAGTTACAGATTAATCGATGATGTAAAGAATTGTTGGTTGCAGTCCTAGTAAACTTTTAGAAAAAAAATGGAATTGAGTTTAGGAAGCACTCTGAGAGCGCATACATATGCCAACGCCATTGTCAACGGTAGTAATCGTGCACTTGTTGAGTTATCGTGTAGACGTTCATTAGCATGTAAAATCCTGGGTTCTCCTAACATTTAACTACCCCTTCAATTCTACTGAAATCTTTTGACTATGTTCAGGGGTATCGTATAGACAGAATGAAACACACCTCTTTTTTCAACTTTGTTTTCAAAGTTCTAAAGCAAGGGTCCCCTAAACATTTTAGACCATTGACCCCCTTCATGGAATCTTTGATCCCCCCCCCCGGCATGTACAAAAAATATCACTACCACTAATAATCTAGTAGACACACAGTTTCTAACATGATTTTGTTTCATTTAAGAGAAAATTAAAACAAAAGGGGGAAAATGACCAAAGTAAAATGCGTTTTTAAAAAAAAAAGGGCCATATTTGGTAATAAAATGGCCAAAATAGCAACCCTGCTTTGAACTGAGGCCCTGTGCCCTGTGTTCTGCAGCCTTCCTTCTCCCACTGATTTCAGATGGGTTGCTTCATATATACACTAAGAGAGAAGGGTACAAGGATACATTTACATACATATACGCTGTATATGTATATGAATGTACCCATTTTCTTTAACTGTCATTCTCATAATGAGAGACTGATATCCGGTTGAGTTGGGGAGGACACCCTGAGACTAGATGTAACTCTTCATATCCTTCTGCCTCGCTCGGTTCAGTTCGTAATTTACCTCTGTCAACGAAGAATGAAATAACGTTTGACAAATCAAACAAACCAAAAAACCCTTTTGTCCTGAAGAGTTTTTTCTATCCTAAACACATTTCTTACTTCGATTAGAATGAATTGTTGTGAAAAAAAAAAAATGTCAATGAAGTAGATAGATGGAAATCAGATCGTTTGATTTAATTGGTTTCTAAGTGATGTTTGTGACTTGGTTTATTATCAATGATTTTGGGGGAAAAATGTTCAACAGAAGATAACTAAAAAAGTAGGCTCGAGAAAATGTAACCACCTTAGCACGAATTTACATTGTAAATTGAACCTCCCACCCCCTTAAAACATTTTAGGAGGGCGATTTTTCAAAAAAGCTTTGCTTAAAAACCTTTCCCAGGGTCAGATTGGTACACAGAAAATTTCAGTTCATTGTGTGCTTTCTGTGGCAGGATATCACGTGCAGAGAGGCATACTGAGTAATGATAAAATATGTGAAGTATTAACCACTAAACGCGTTGCAAATTGGGCATATTGGTAGACCATAAAAAACTTAAAGCTGACCGTATGATTTCAATCTTGATTTTTGGGAAAAGATTTGAACTTTTTGCTGTACAAAATTTCTGCACGCAACAAACCTGATTGGTAATTTCAACCCAGCCATGATTTCATCTTCTAATTGTACATATAATTGAATTGGATTCATTTTCTTTGTATGATCTGAAAAGTCTGTTCATGTATGGATAGCTACATGGGAGTTGAGAATAGTCAATACCTCAAAAGAAAAAAAATCTAGTTCTTCTGACGGGCCAGTTCACATACGTGGCAATTGTTATGCTCACAAATTTAATAGTAAGACAGCCTACACCATTGATATCCACTCTTTTGTGAAATCCGCGTCATATTTTCTAGTCTAATGCACTTTTCATATGAGATGGTTTGGGTGGTGTGCAAAATCCTTCCATCAGGCATGTAATGGTGTCATCACAAATCTTAAATTATCATTATTATTATTAAATACCATCTACCATAACTGTCACTATAGTTGGTTTTTTTTTTCAGTTTTCAAGTTGGTCTGGTTGGCTGTGTATGTATTGCATGTCACACCAATGGAGGTAGAGGGGTGAAAATCTAAACATTTACTCCTTTACGTCGACAAAAAACTTTTTTCTTCTTTTTTTCTTTTTTTTCCTTTTTTCCTTTTTTTTCCTTTTTTTCTTTTTTTTCCTTTTTTCTTCTTTTTTTTCCTTTTTTTTCTTTTTTTTCCTTTTTTTTCCCTTTTCCTTTTTTCTTTTTTCCTTTATTTTTCTTTTTTTTTTTTTAAATTCTCCCCTTTGTAGGGTTTTATATGGGGGCTCAGGTTTTCAGTGTAAGTTTATACTCGATAGGTCCATAGTTAGTGCTCCCTTTTATTTTATTTATTTATTTTTTTTGATCAAGACATTTTAGAGATTACTGCTCAACAAAAGGCTTATTTATTGATCACCCTTTCTCCTAGTGTTTTGATTGATCACCCCAGCATAGCATGCTGCCAGAAGATGTTGGTCACATGACGATTTGTATTGAGTGACTAACCAGACTTCTTCATCTAAATTATTCTCATTAACATTAATAAAAGTGTGTATTGCTATGATGTGGCATTTCTAAATAAATGTATTTGCATTTGGATTTTAAAAAAAAATCTGAAACAATTATCACTCTTGAAAATGATGTAACCTTTTTACCTTTTTGATTAGCCATAAAATATTTATAGGTTATATTTTACAAGTCCATGACCAGGAACATCCATGAAGTTATGTTTTTAGCCCCCCACCCTGCAGGTGATCTGGTGATCAGTTTACATGAAAAAAAAAATGAGGAAAATTTTCCTGGAAAATTTCTGATGCCCACTAAGTGAAACATTACTGTTTACTCTTTTTAAAAGAAAAACATATTGTTTTGGTTAATAGTTTTTATGTATACATGGTGCACACAAGTTAATTTATTGGAACTGGAGGACATTTACCCCTTATGTCGAGAAAAAACTTTTTAAAAAAATCTCATTTATTTTTTTTTTTTCTTTAAATTCCTCCTCAAAATAATTTTTTGATGGGATTCAATTTACAATGTAAGTTTATGCTAAACTGATACCTTAATTGTGTCTGGCAGCATTCATGCTTGTTTTTTGAAATCTCGAACTTTTTTTAGTGATCACTGCCCAATGAAAGTCGGGATGAGTAACATTCATTTATCATTCTTTTTATTTTTTTTATTGATCACCCCCAATATTGCATGCTGCTAAAATACATTAGCTTGACCTCTTTTAATCAGTTTCAGACTCTTCAGTTAGTATTTGTTTTAAGATATTTTGAAGTCACTCCAAGAGATTGTTCTGGATATTAAGTGCCATATTCCCCAGCATTGAAGACACTATTTTTTTTTTTTCCTTTTTTTTTTTCCCGAAATAAATCCTGGAAATCTATCCTGCATATTACAGACCAAAAGTTATTTTTTCCATAGGCCTATCCTAAATCCAGTGGAAGGTAATCTACGCTAGACTGTAATCTGAACTTGTGTATATGATCTCTAAATGAAATGTATAAACGGGTCCGGTTAGTCACTCAGCAGAAATCATCACGTGACCATCTTTTGGTAGCATGCCTTGTTGGGGGTGATCAATCAAGAAAATTTGAACAAAGGGTGATCAATAAATAAATAACTTCTCTAGCCTTTTGTTGGATCACCAAGGAGTTTGAAATTTCAAAAAAACAAGCGGGTACAAACTACTGAGCAATAAGCATAAACTTGCTTCGTAAATTGCTCCCCCCCCCAATAACCTATTGGGGGTGATGAATAAAACAAATAATTTTTTCTAGACATAGGAGTAAACGTTTAGCCCTCTAGCTCCATTGATGTAGCCTGTATGCATGATATATACGTACGTACGTACATACATAGCCAGCTAGCCAGCCATGCTTGAAACTTATATAAACAGTTTCTAATTATACTTAGTATAAAACTGTAGATAAACAAAAGTATCATGAATGTAGATATAAGGTACATCACAACAAAAATTCATTCCCATTCCTGTATACTGATGTAGATGAGCCAATGAACTAGTAATGATGTAGATCTTGCATATCAATATTTCGGGTATTTTCACTCCCATCAAAGAGAATACGTGTCGCCAAGCCACCCATGAAATATATTTGTTATGTAGGTAAAAGTGCTAAAACCTTACTTTTATGCTTATTCTATTATTTTGAAATTTAGCAAGTCAAAATTTGGGTGCGTCCTTGAGGCTAGGAAATACGATATGTTTCTGATTGTATTAAACGATAGTCATTCTTGCAACTCATCAGAATGCTGTCGAGAAAAACTATCATACTTGGTATCGTACTTGAAACATAAATGACCCAGTTTTTTAAAGAATTTTTTGTTTCATTATGGGTCCAGTATGATGCATTGTCACACTAATTCTGCGAGATTATACGTAATTTCCTCAATTTTATGGACAGCCTCTTCTTGGTGCTTAGAGTGTGTCTCTGTAATGGAGCTCTAACCTCTTATTTCTATTTATATTTTTATGGGAATTTTTTATTTTTATTTTGCAGTGCTGTTTCTAGCCTACCAAGCCACACTTTCATCATGTCCCTGAAACCTAGGAAGGTTGATTTTGACGCTACATGGAATATTCTCCTACAGACTGTACATGGAGTCATCACTTGTGGACAAGTGGCTCGATCAACCTGGAATGACCGTTTCTCATATCCTTTTTTTTCTTTCTTTTTTTTTTTTTTTTACAATTTTCATTTTTGTGAATGGATTCTATGTGCTACAAGTTTAATAACATTTCGACTGAAGATGAAGAATAGGATTCAAGTACCTAATTATGTATTAAACTCATAATTGATTTGTCTAATTGTTGGATTAAGGTTACCATACATAACAGTATATAAGATTGTCAATTGATAGTTTTTTTGTTTTTTTTTTCTTTTCTTTTTTCTTATTAAAAAAAAAAAGGCAAATATTAAGCTATGTCCAATCTGCTGGTATTACGATTAGGGGGCTGACTACTGAAATAGACAGTTATGGTGCATGGATAAATCGCAGTGGGCAACAGTTCTCCAAATACATATGTCCTGGTCATATGACCCTGGGGGGGGGGGATGATTTGCCCCAATTTCAGCTGCCCCACCTCACCAGAATTTGGACAAATTGTTAAATTTCAAGCAAATCAGTATAATCGAAGCAAAGCTGAATTTGGGGGCAAATCGAACCCTCTGTCCCCCGCCTTAAGTAAAGAGTACCCATATGCTTGACACTTGTAAACCATTAGTCTTATAGTCCGTCATATGGTACGTATCAATTTCAAATCCTCCAATCTATATACCCGTACAAGTTTACAGTAGCTGAGAATCTAACAAAGAACTTGCTACGGTGAATTGGTCTCGGACAAGTTTTCTTGCCCTAACACCATGGTGGATACCACCACTTGCAGTTTTTCCATTCTCGAGTAGATCATCTTGATACAATGGAGTGCATAGTGCTATTACATCAACCTTTTCTCCCTCCCCAGGTTTTCAGGTTTTTTTATTTGTGTTTTTTTTTTTTGTATCTTTAATCTATTTCTATAAATAATAATGTAAAGATTATTTTATTTTATTAATTTATTTGAACACTTAAGCTTGTAATGGGGTAAACACAACTGTGACAACCTTTGCTTCCCCAGGGTTTTGGTTTTGTCTTGTCTTTGGGATTCCAACTCTGCTATCTTTTATATGGACTACAATATATTTATTTGTGTCAGTCTTCATAACTGTACGTAAAGGTGATGAGCTAATTAATGAAATTGACCTTTTGAATATTTAAAAGCAATGTTGGATTTTATCGGTAATAAATAAAATGGGCTTTGCAGTCTGACAGTACTGATGTAATTATTTATCGTACTTTTTGTGTTTTCACTTTTATGTAACGTGTGTGTGTGTATGTATGTATATATATGTTTGTGAAAAGTAGACTGGATTCACTACACAAACTAGCTCATGTTTCTGCCCTCTTTGGACCTCATCAGGCGAATGATTGTCTGTTTTTCTTGGTCTATTTATTGGGAATTTTGGTGAGAATGTTGTGAGTGTGGTGGTGGGTGGTGTGGGGAGATTCATTTTGTCAACGGGTGTGAACTCCATATAGGGGTCATCTTAGTAGGATACTTAGTAGTGGTCTGGGAGTAGTTTCTACCTTGACCTAGGTATCTTGGCATTGGGTTTTATTGCCCATGTTGATATCCTCTGTAGCTCTAGTGGATAGTATATATATATAATACGTATATATATATATATATATATATATATATATATATATATATATATTATTATTGTGTCATCCACAGACAGCTGTTTCGATGTATTACATCTCTTCAGTGTGGCTATAGACTTTCCATTATCCCATCCAGTACCATGAGGCAGGATCGAAACCTTTGCTTTAGACCCAGAGGCCGATATCTGAGCTACGGAACTGGACGGTCAGTAAGGCTGAATTTAAGCGATATATTTATTTACACATAAATTCCCCATCCACCAGAGTGCTCAACCCTGAATAGTGTAGCATATTTATATATATATATATATATATATATATATATATATATATATATATATATATATATATATATATATATGTGTGTGATAGCTTTATTTAAATGGGATTATTATCATTCCTTTGATGTTGTTGAACAATCGTGGCCGTAATAGATTCTAGCTTTTTGAAAAAAAATTTTTTTATTCGTGTGTTCCGGCACTCCTGGTCATAACATTTTATCTTGAAAATTGGTATTAGTACTCTACTAGACACCTTCTAAAAAAGATTTTATTTTTTCATTTTAGGAAGAAGAAAATTTTTTTCCTTTTTTTTTTTTTTTTTTTTCGACGGATTCATTAATAACATCTCGATTTTCCAGACTTTGTAGGTGTTTGTTTGTTTGTTTGTTTTTTCTTGTTTTTTTTTAGGAAAAAGGAGAAAAAAAAACTGTTTGAGATTTTTTTTCCAATGGAAAATGCCAGTGATGTCATGAATAGAATTTATTCTGACCATGTTTATTCTTCGATGGAATTTTTTTTAACATGACTCCAAATATTGACGCTATGGTTGTTCAGTTATTGACTGTAATAGTTAGTATTGTGTGTGTGTGTGGGTTTTGTTGTTTTGTTTTTTTGTGTTTTTTTTTTTCCTGTTCCTTTTTGGTGGGTGATTTTGCTTGTTAATTTCTTTTGGAGGAGAGAAACAGAAAAAAAGATCTTGGTCAAATGTAAAAAAAAAAGTTCTCTATAAAGGACCAAATCGATTGGTGAATCCTTATGTAAGCCTAATTGGTCTTGTTAATTTATATGTATATACAATTACGTAGTGGTTTTTCTTGCATGTAGTTCTGATACTGCATACATAATGAGTTTGTATTATAGTTTAAAAAATGGTTATTTGATGAAAATCAATTAGTTATATCAATCATTTCCATTAGTTTTAATCTTTGAACTAAAGCTTGTGTACTTGGGACTGAGAATAGAATTGAATCACCGTAGCCATGATCACTGACCTGACCAAACAACAAAAAACGTTGGCTAGAGACATTCTTCTTTTTCCATTTGTCTGTCTGTCCGTGTATTTATTTCAGTGCTCCTGGTCATATATTTTGGCATAGAACCTTGAAAATTTCCGTGTCAACAGTCCTTCTTCACTTGTTTTCAAGAGGTACTAGATATACAATAATAATCCATTGTAAAATGGAAACTTTTATAAGGCCATGGCATAGCATTTATGATGTTTAGGTGTTTATGGAAAAGCTTGGTTGGAATGATTTATATAATGTGTATTGAGGAATGGACATATTTGGTCCAACAGAATGAATTATAAATTGTGTTATATTATATTATGTAGAAATTTATTTGAAATGTCCTTATGTGGTTGATATATCTCTCGATTTAGACAAGGTAAATAGCATTGGAGAAAATGGGGCTGCTGCAGGAATCAAACCTGCCACCAATAGGGCAGCCGCCCAAATGTAGTGATCCTCCTACCATTGTGCTAAACAACCGCCGCAGAATTGACCGAGAATAAATGAGATGAGAATTTGGGTTGGAAGCAGTTATTTGGGCCTTTACTTTACCAGTGAATGTTTTGCTCAATGGTAAGAGCATTGCTATATTGAAGTGGCTACCCTTTTGGTGGCAGGTTCGATTCCTCCAGCAGCCATTTTCTTTAATCGTTTATTCTATTTATGGTTTCTAAAGAGTGATGTATTACCGAATGATGACGGGAGATCATTTCAAATAAGTTTCTTTGTATTGTGGAACACAATATACAATTTATATGGCTAAATTCTAATTTCGTTTTAAATGAAAAATCAAGTACTTTTTTTGAATTGTGTTTTCATCGCTCTGTATAACTTTGTATCTCTGTCCGATGCATCAGGATGGGGTAGGTGAGCTAGTAAAGTCTTGGATCAGTGGGGTGCATTGTCAGAAAAATGAAACAAATTGGCTGTTTCATTTTTATGCAGAGCTGGCAATATTTCATTTACATTTTTTGTTTTTAACTCTTCAATTCATGGTCGATTGGGGAATTTTAACATTAAATCAAGGAGAGTAACTTCTGATTGAATTTACTTACTTCGCTTATTTTGGTAATTTTTTTTATTTTTCTTCAATTCAATTCACAAAGGATTTCCATTTTTGGAAAGATTCTATCCATTGATAAGTTCTATAGCAGTCTGTGAATCTGAGTTGAGATTTGAAATTCATTCAATCATGGAGGTGCAAGTAGCCTGATGGTTTATGGCATGGAAAATGGAATCAGAGAGCCAAATTCAAACTCCAGCAGAGGCTCTTCAAGTTCACCTTGCGCTAATATCTTTGCGAAAGGCATTAATCCACCCCCACCCCCATCCCCCGCCTCAAGATAAGAGTAAATAGTTGGACAGACACAGTTCTCTAGCCTTGGCGGGAGCTGGTTTAGGAGAAGGACAACTCTGAATTCAAAACCAGCTCACCTGTATATAGTGGCATCAAGTGAGCTCAGTCAGTTGCTACTTTCCCAGAAACCTGATGATGCAATCATATTGGTTGCAGTTGGAGAGGGCCCAATCTTGGACTTAAAAACGGCAGAGGATGATAATGAAGGCTGAGTTAAAAATGAAAAAATATGGTTGTACATGCGTTTAAGAACATATCACAGTCATAATAATAGCTGGTATTGTGACATTTTTTTGTTGGTGTTGAATTTATGTCAATTGCAGCATTATTGATGCTTATTGATGACGCATAATCCAAGCTGTCACTTCTTTGGTTAACTTGTTTTTTTTCCCATGAATAACTTTTTTATTTTAAACATACTTTCAAATGAAAAAATCTGTTACTAACTGATATATTTAAAAAAAAAAAAAAAAAGAAGCAGCTAATTGCATTGAGGATGGGGGAGGGGATATTCCTATGAAAGCTTGAAATCTGCACTTGTAGAATAATTCCACATTCTATTGGAAACAGTCAATGGGTTTTCTTTAAAGTTTGGCTTGCTGGCTGACGATACATCAGATGTACAAGCCACACCAAGGGAGCTAGAGGGCTGGAAAATTTTTAAAAATTACCCATTTCTAGAAAAAAAACTTCATTTGTGTCCAGCATTCCAGCATTGACAACTGTGTTTTTTTTTGTTGTTGTTTTTCCCAGTGATCACTGTCCAACAAAAGGCAAGAAAAATAACTCCTTAATCATCCCTTTTTCTATTAGAAAAATTTTTTTTCTTCTTCCAAAGACATTGGTCACATTACAGTTTCTGTTGAGTGACTAACCAGACCTGTTTTCTTACTTTTAATATTCAATATTATAGATATGGGGATGTGATCCAGTGAGGTGGTGGGGTACTTGACCCAATGTTAAATATTCTTTATCTATTAGAAAGTAATGAATATTCTCTCTTGATCTAGGCTCCATAAAATGATCTAATTTAGACATATGTTAAGAGAGGACCTTATTGGATCACTTGCATAGTACCCATTAAAAATTACGGGATCATTTATGTTATGCATGGGTAAAATATAGATCAGTGCAACACACTCTTCTTACCCCCATTTCTCTCCATTTGGCTCTGTACAGCACTATGTACTAAATGTCAACAAAAGTGGTGACAAGTGAGTGAAGCTGTTAACAGCAGTAGCCATTTGAGCTATGCCTGCTGCTTGCCTGGTTGGTTGCTAACTTGTAAGTCAGTTTCAGTATTAGGTTGGCTCAATCTAATGTACCCCTTGCCTTTCTACTTGCAGGTTGGATGTTCGAATCTTGGCAGGGCTTTGTTGATTTTATATACATTGTTGCTTTTGCATGATTGAAGCAAACAAGAAAAGTTATGAATGCTTTAATATAAGATGTTAGGCCAGAGTTATCGAAAAAAAAAAAAACTCAGCAAAAAGTCAATTTTTGCGATTCTGCCATTGTTTGCCATATTATTTTTAAGGTCAAAGCTGGTACTATTTGGTAAACTTTGCTGAATTTTTTTTTCTTTTTATAAAATTGCTAAAAAAAAATCTCATTCTCAACACTATTGGCTGCTTTTCTTGGAAAATATTGGTGTTTAAAAATGTACATGCTGAAACGAAAATCATTTGAAATGTTAACAAACATCATAAAATTTTGAATTGCATAAATCTTGAATCATTATCAATGTCTTTTGTCTTTGAAGTATCGTTATCTATCTTAATACTCAGAGAGCTTAGCTTGAAGTTTGACCCAATCTTGATCAATATATTGTATCAATGGTTTAAACCAGGAGTCACCAAAGTGGTTGATATCAACCCCCTGGAGGTTGATGGGATTTTCTGGGTGGTTGGAAACACTGTGAGGGGGGGTGGGTTATATTGAATATTTGATACGTTTTATATCTTTTGACATATATTCTTGTTTACTTTGTATTTTATTATTGATTTCTGGTTAATCTCCCAGTTTTGATATACTATTATATACAATGGATGTGATATTGGTACATTTGAGATCCTTCTCCTGGCTGTCTTGCTTGAGGGTTGATGAAGGATCAAGTGTTCATTGAAGGGGTCAGTAGTCTAAAACGTTTGGCAACCCCTGGTTTAAACTTGAATAGCCTGACTCCGAGTTCATTGTGGGAAGGGAAAATATGAATTCTTTAATGGAACAACATTGTGTACATCATATTGCTAGTCTGTAAATATATTGTATGTTCAAAAATTTTAAAGCTACTTTGCAATTGTTTGTATACATCTGCCTAGTTTGTGAAAATATCAACTGTCTGAATTTCTGAGATTAATTATTACTATTATCATTATTATTATCATATACAATGATTTACTCTGTCCTCGTCTTGGTTGTTATTGTCATGTTTCAGCTGTTGTACCCTCTGGTCTTCTTCAGATGTTTGTCATAGATGCTAATCTGAGAATTTTGAACCAAAACCCTTTATTCAATCTACAGGGGAAGATTTTTCTCATTCTTCGTGCTAGAGGATATATTATATCAGTCTAAATTTATTTTAGTTAGTTTGTGTTGTCACTTGTGTGCCCCTTTCATGAACCAGAGTATATGTTTTGTTTTTTGTTTTTTTTTTTCTACTATCTAACATAGGAATTGAACTCACAACTACTAGATAATTACATATACTTAATTTTTGTCCACTACGCCATTGTCTTGTGACTTTGACAACCAAGATGAGGACTCTACTCTGAGTAAATCAATGAAAAGAGAACAAGAAAAAGAACACTCTATTCAAAACCTGCAACATTGTTTATACAATTAGACAGCATATGGCAACATTTGTTTCAGTAATAAAACTGTTTTCAATTGATTTTTCTAGTTAATCCCCATTAAAATATTCAAAACTAAAATAAGTGTTGCATAAGAAATAAAACAAGAAATATTTTCTGAAATGCAATATGATTCATTGGGGAAATGAAAAAGTTATATATTATATAAAGTTTATACAATACTTATAAACCTTGTATCGTCTGTTTCTTTCTTGTGTTTTCTATTCTCTCATTTCTAGAATTAATTTAAAAAAAAAAAGGGATAGTGTGACAAAAAAAATGAAAATAATTTTCCTCTTTCTTTGCCCACTCTCTCCCTTTCTTTTCTTATGAACGCTTTCAACCTTTTCAAATTTGGTCTGAAAGAACAAGTTTTTGGCATTCATAGACTTCTCAATATTCATTGCAGGTAATAATCATTTGAAAGCTTTGGCCAAAGATCCTATTATGAAAAATGGCCTCAGTATATAACAATGTATGGCTCTTATCTACCAGGAAGCTGGATTTCGAAAGATAAAGTCTTTATTACGAATGGCTTTTATTAAACAGGAAATAAATTTGATTGTTATTCTAACCTTAACTCTGTCTTACTGATGTCTATGCTCTGTGTGTGGCTGTGCCAGAATCTTACTCAGATCGTTTGTATGAAGAAATAAAGACATTTTCTGAAAAACATGTGGAAAAACTCTACAAGGTGAGTACCTCCTTTCAAACATTCTTCTTTTTTTTCTTTTTTTTTTTTTTTTTTGTAATCAATTATGAAAAGTTTTACATGCAAGTTGTCCCCTGCCCCTCTAAGCCATGAATCTAATTTTATCAGATTTTGATTTCTTTCTTCATAAGAGTTAAAAAGATGGAAGAGGTATATGTATTCACTTATGTCTGTCAGCTTGTTTGTCCACACAATATCTCCAAAAGTTCTCAAATTTCAAAGACATTTTTTTGGAAGGGTAGGCTATGGGTTAAAGAAAAATTGGTTACATTTTGGGGCAGAACCAGGAATTTTTTTTTTTTTAATTTTTTTGTATATCCTTGGATTCACGTGTTTTTTTCCACCCAATATCTCCTAGAGTTTTCAATGAATTTCAGTGTTCTTTTGTGGTGGGATGGATCATGGGCTATAGAACAGATGGAATTTTTGGTCAGATCTAGGAAGTTCTTTCACTTTTACCTCTTCTGTATCGTCATTTTATATGGATGGATTTTCATTCAGTTTTTAGTGGCAAAAGTATACACTCTCTGAGTGCCTTCTAGTTTCTCAAGTTTTAATTCATTCTGGCTTTTTCTATAAACCTTCTTTAATTTACTTTGTAGAAGATATATAGCGGATCAATGTAAAACCCCCCACAAAGGGCCCCCTAACCGACCAATCAGCCAAGTGGGGTACAGATTCTTCCCTCTTGGTTTGTCTGTCCCTTTTTCTGGGTGCTCCTGATCATATCATTTTGGGGGCTATAACCTTGAAAATTTGCTACCAACAATGCCAAGATCCTGCACTGATATTTTATTTTTTTAAAAGAAAATCTTAGGTACGGTATCTATTTTTCCAATAGATTTAGATGATAAGTACCGGTACACGCGCGAGCAATGGTGATTCATTTATGCAGGTTGTGGCTATTTTTGTCATTATCAATCGAGATAGTCCCTGGTGATACCTTATTAGAATATCGAAGTACAGGCCATAGTTAGGTTCGTAAAGTTTTATTCATAAACCTTATGGTGAAACTCAGACTTCAAACTAGTATAAAGAAGAAAAAAACAACAATGCTTTTGTTTTTCACAATCTTTAATCTTGAAAGATAAGAGGCAATTCTGGAGATGAGCTCAATGTCTGTTGCGTATCTTTTTATCGATTGATAACTCTGTTCTTAAATATGAAATGTACTTTCTTATTCTTATATAATTCTTATATAATGATTTCCTGAACCTTAGCATTATTTTGAATCTGCATTTTATTCTGGCTCTTCTAGGATGCTTTGATAATTCTACCCCCAAATCTATTAGTTTAAGGACAGGTCTCAGCAGGCTTTGTATATGGGTGTTATCCTGCTGTTCACAGTATCTCAACTAAAACTGTCAATATTTTTCTCACTATTGACCAAGAAGCATATCTTTTATGCTCCCCCCATTAGATCAGTGATTATCAAACATTTTTAGTCTACTGCTCCCTTACAGAGCTTATATTTCGTCAGTGGCCTTCCTCTGAAAAGCTTATACAGTAGAGCTGTTGGGTGTTCATGGTGATTTTTTTTTTTTTTTTTTTTTTTTTTCTTTTACTATAAATCTATGCTGATTTTATTTATGATTATTCATATAATTTGATAGAAATCTTTAAACAAGAAAAGACGGAAAATATTTCCACAGCTCCACTTTGGAATAAGCCTCTCAGAAATATGACTTTAAGAATAAGAGGTATCACTTTGTATTCTTTGCCCCTTGTCTTCTAATGCCCCTCTTGAGAATTACTGCATTAGATGAAAAATAGGCTCTCGAGTATTTCTGCATTTAATCTGAACCAGGAAGATCTGCATTGGTTTGATTTTATTTAATTTTTTATAAATCCAGTACCAGATATCCAACCAGATTGATATTCTGGTAAATCACTGATATAACAAGTATTCTCAACCTTTTTTTTCTTCTTCTTCTTTTCGCCACTGCTTTTTCAAGAGGTTGGGTTCTAGAGGTCCATATCAAAGAAAAGTAAAATACAAACAGATAGACTGAAATTGATTTATTATTTTGATTCATGGCCCCCTTTAACACTGCCTTCTCCTCGGGTATAAAATATTTTCAATGTTGTCCCTATTTTGATTTAATTCTTTCTCTTTGTGCGTTTCAACTACCCATCACAATAGTAAGTGATTGTGTATATCTTGCACTCACCAGGAGTGGATGAAATATTAGAAACTGTTAACAAAAACTGACAACATAGGTTTCTTCAGTGTTGAAGAGATTCTAGTTGAATAAGTGTATGTTATGTTTACAGGCTGCACCAATTGAACTTAAGGGTTGAAAATTTATACATTTATGTTGAGAAAAACTTTTTTTTTTTTTTTTTTTTCAATTACCTCCCTAAATAGGTTACTTTGGGAAGGGGGGTCAATTTACAATGTAAGTTTATGCTAAATTTGTCACTTAGTTCCTACCCAGTAGAATTCATGCTTGTTTTTTGTTCTTTTAATTTGGACTTATTTTAGTGATCAATGTCCAAAAAAGGCAAATGAAGTAACTTATTCATTGATCACTTCTTTCACCAATTTTTTTAATTGATCATCCCCAACACAGCATACTGCCAAAAGACATTTGTAGTGTGATGGTTTCTATTGAGTGACTAACCAGACCTGTTTTCATTTCAATCGTTCCTGGTTTTTATTGTTAAACTTGAGTTCAGATTTTTTTTCTTTTTTTTTTTTTTTCAAATGGGTTGTACATGTTCAAGAGTGATTAATCTTATTTTTTTTTCTCTCAAGTCCAATAACTAACTGAATCTCCTACAATCTTCTTTTTAAAAAATTGTTTTATAAGCCCTTTTTGATTTATATGCCTAATTTTACCCTAGGATTCAAATAATTCACATCCTTGTAGTCTTCTGCATTTTCCAATGATAATTTGGAATTGCTCGAGTGATAGACCTTCAGCATCTCTTGCTGACAATGTTCCTGCAACTACACTCTCCCAATTTCTTCTCTTCCTCTTTCAACATCAGAATAAATCAGTCTCTGCATTTATAGTTAAAGCTTAGTTCAAGGGCTTTCCAAAGTGTAACTTTGGAATGATAGTTTTTAGGACTGATTGAGAAACTGTAGCGTTTGAATTTTACGATGGTATTGCTGTGTCTATTTCAGTCGTACATGTATAGACACACAAGTAACAGGCTGTCAAAGTTATCAAGTGCACAAAATCTTGGTGCCCTTGGAAAAAAAATGCAGAATGCCAAAGGTCGAAAAATTTATTTTCTTCAGTATTATAACCTGTGAAAGCTGTTACTTCTTTCATCTTCTGAATAAAGATACTTATAATAGCTGTATTAAAAGTTGTCCATAATAGCTTCATAACCAGAGTAATTTTTGCCTGTATATGTATATATACCTGAGAAAAAAAAAACAACAAAAAACATAGTATCTCAAAAGATACAAAGGCACTTATTGCTTTATAATTTTATGAAAATAACATTAAATCCCAAACAAATTGTTCCCTATTCACAAGGTTTAAAATTTCTGAACATGGATTTGATTTTGCAAGTTTAGAATTTTATAAGTATCTCATCCTTACTACATTAAACGGAAGATCTGCTGTCATTGCATCGTTTGAGGTATTCAAAAAACCTTCCTATATAAGATTATATATCATAGTGCAGTGAATGTAAAGTTTCAATACAAGTCTGCATTTTATTTAGTGTTGGTGAGAAAAATTAGTACAATGAAAAACAAAAAGAATTAGGGCTTTAGGACTAATAGTTTTGAAATTATGAGGGAATATGTATGTGTATCTTATGAGTTAAAAAACGGAAAAACCTTTTACTGTTACTAAAATCATAATTTCATGTCTTAAAACATTTAAACTGCCTGGAAAGAAATTGTATCAAGTAGGAGCCTATAACAAGACAAAATATTTCACCCTCAGATTTTATGTGAAAAGTAAATTTTATGTAACTCTTGAGGTATGTATACCTGTACTTTGCTGCATAATGGCTTAGTATGGCTATATACATTGCGACCTAGTGATTATTGTTGTCCAATTATGTTTAGTATAGTTCAAAGCTTTAGATTGTAGTAACATGGCCTTCAGTACTAATCCTTATAGATTTTGTTTCTCTAATCTATGTTAATCTTGTTCGATTTAATCCCAAAGTGTAAAACCTGTTATCCTTTCTTCATGTTCAAACAAGGAAAAAAAACTGACATTAATTGCTTTAATGAGGTTTCGTAGATTATCTTCATAGTTCTAATTGAGGAGAGGGTAGCGCAAAGAATATTGGAGAGGCAACGGATTTTGGTGTCCTCGTGGTTTGTGTTAGCAGCTACGTCACTTGAAGTGTGGAAGGAGAAAGGGAGATGTAGAAAGAGAATGCCCGCCAAGTATGAACTTGGAAGCGGAGATGAAACTAAGTGAAAAGAACTCGTACAAGGATTTGAATGGACAAATAAGATGTATATTTAATACAAGGATTGCGTAAAGAGAGAGAAAGAGTAGCTGGCAACAAGTGCCGGGGCCAGAAGTATTTAATTCCCAACTAAAAGTTTTGGGGGCGCTACAGAGGAATTCTTTCTAGCCTTTCCCCCCTATCCAAAGACTTTGACTTGTGAAAAGTGGACATGCTCCACTTGTACCTCTTTATTGTTTTCCTCATGAATTACAGAAAGTTCCCCCATCCAAGAAGAGCATTTCCTTTAACTGTTTACACCTGTATGCAGAATATCTACTCAGTTTAGATACATTGTTTTATTTACAAGAATAAATAAAAGTTAACTTGAAGCTGCAATGCCCTGAATTATGTGTATGTACAGTAAACCTTTGCTATAACAAACTAAGTGGGGGAGTTGTTGTTTTGGCCTGAAGTTTGTTATACCTGATGATTGTCCCTCATTCGCTAAATAAGCTCAGTTTGTTACATTTAACGAATATTTTTCAGTAAATCCCAAAGGCAGTTGGATTGCCTCTCGCTCTATTTTCGACCTTACCTTATATCATCCAGTTAATAATGATAAAAAGAAAGTTCATGAAACTATCTTAGCTTTGTGGTCTAGCCTTTTGCAGTATTTAGTTCGAGGTCAAAGCGTAGTATCTGTTCTCATACTAATGAAACATGACATTAACTTCTTATTTTCAATTCTAAATGTTATTATAGTTGTTTTTAATTTTTTTTTCAAGAATTTGAATTCAGTTTAATTTGAATTTCAATTGACATAAGTTATATTATGGTTTTATTTTAATTGTTTTCTTGAATTTTATAAAACAATAATTTGCATATGAAACACAAAATCATTTATGAAAATACAAAATTCAATAGCTCTTTTTTTTTTTTTTTCTAACTCATTAATTATGAAGAGTCATAAGTTAAAACGATTTAGTAAAATCAGATTACTTTACTTTTTCAGTGAGAAATTCATGTTGAATAAATGTTCAAAATTTAAAACAGAAATGCCAAGTCACATGGTTTAAGTGATGACAATTGGAAAAAATATTCAAATTAAATTGAAATTCTCAGAGAAAACAATTAGAAATCAACCATAATAAAGTTGAAAATTGAGAACAGGAATTTAATGCTATGTTTTGTTGACGTGAGAAGACCAGATACTACACTTTGATCTTGATCCACAGACAGGACCACAAAACTAGGATAATGTAAAATTCCTCATGATCCATGTGTCTGCTACATTTATCAAGCTTTATACGGTGAATAATAAGGTTCACTCCTTTGCCACATTTACCGAAGTTGGATCGGATAGATCCACGTGTTTGTTGAAGCCGAAAGTCATAGCAAGGTTTTCTGCAGTTTTAAGGCACTTGGTGTTGTTTACGAATGTATATAAATTATTCAGGCAAGCTCTCAACAATTTTTCCCCACTTTTTTTTTTTTTTTTTTTTTTTTCTAAATTACATCTTGTTGCTTGATTTTAATAAAATTTTTGTGTATTGTAAAAATGCTGTTTTCATTCACAGACTGTAATCGATTGCTAGTCGTTCGTTGAATTACAATATCAAAATGTCCTTCTTTTCTTTGGTTATTTATCTTATTTCATTTCATCTATTTTTTTTTCCCACCTGACATTTATGATTTATCCACTATCAAATGTCTTTTAGGATTAGGTATTGAAAAATAATTTTCTATACATAGAAAATGAGATATCAGTATGATCAGATTGATTAAATAAAAAAAACCAAACTCTCTGTTTAGTAGTTGAACAATTGTGTGTGTGTGTGGTGGGTATGATAATATATTTTTAAATGTCAGTACCGGTCAACCAAAAATGTCAACATAGGTTTCTCTCGGTTTTAAAGTTGGTCTAGCTGGCTACATATGTATCACGTGTACAGACCGCATCAAAGTAGCTAGAGGGCTGAAAACTTAAACATCCACTCATCATGTCTAAGAAAAATACCATCTTCCTTCTTTTAATACCCCCACCCCCAATAGGCTTTTAGTGGGGGTGTTTGATTTGCAATGTAAGTTTATGCTAAATTGATCTGTCTTTTTTTTTTTTTTTAATTATGACTTTTTTAATGATCATTGCCAAACAAAAAATGAGGGAAGTAACTTATTCATTGATCACCTCTTTTCCCAATTTTTTAATTGATCACCCTCCACATGGCTTGCTGTCAAAAGACTATTTATATTGAGAGACCAACCAGTCCTTTATTTATATATTTTTGTGTATGTAATATATACACACACACACTTGCTGTTGTAACTAACAGGACACATCTATCTGATACCAAAATTACCTGTAATGATGATAGAAAAACTGTGCATTTATGAATGGTAATTGACATTGCTGAGTGCTAATATGTCAAATTAACAATGAAAATTTAGACTTGAAAATTTTATAAAGGTATTCTTAAATACTGGCTGTTGGATTGAAATTTTTTCCCAAATAACGGGCTTCATTTAGGCATAGGGTTTATAAAAGTTGAAAATCCTTAATCTTCATGACGGTTTTCAACTATTTGAAATAAAGTGGATTGTGAATTCAAGTTTTTCTTTCCTAATTACACGCAATCAAAAATGTTTGAGAAGTTTTTCCAAATGATTGAACTTCCTGCTATCTGTATTATTAACACAACGTTTTGGATTATCTATTCTACGGCCTTCATCATTGGATTCGGGTGATATCTTTTTCTTTCCTTGTTAGGCCTGGGTTTTTCCATACCTTGTCCTTGTTGAGTAGTGGAAACCAAACAGGACAGTGACTTAGTTCAGGGATCAGCAAATTGAGGCCTATAGATTTCAAATATTTACTCAGCAAGTAAAAATCAAAATATAAAAAATCTGCATAAAGTATTCATATTCATTTGTTTATAAACAGTCAGTTTAATAGCAGTTGATGAATAGTTCTCAGAAAAAAAAGAAATGTTGTGAAGATTTTCGTCTTTCATATGAAAAAAAAAATGTTTACCACGATCACATTCAGATAGTACATCTGTAGAGGGCTGTAGAATGAACCGGCCAAAATTTTCGAGTTAACAGCACAAACAAGGAGTCCAATCGTCTGAAAAACTCTTTGAATGTTACTAATTCTTCTCAAAACTATTGACTGCAAAAATAAGATCTGGTTCAACTGAGATCTCTACAACTTTTTGTTCACCCTGAACTTGACCCTGTTTGCTGTCACGTCTATTTTTAATGTAAATTCTGTGTCTTCATTCCCTACTTTTCTTATCACCAAGGTAAATATACAAATTTGCTGCCATCTTGCAAAAGAATAAAACTATAGTGAGACTGGTTATCTCAACTGTAACACTGGACTAAATAACACAATCATAAGACGAATTATCTCGTCCATGGGACTGGATAGACTCCTTGCTAAGACTACTTATCTTGTAGGTGGCACCAAACAGGTTATGGCACTCTTCAACTACAAATGGTTAAATCTTAATTCAAATTTGATCTTTGTTCTGTTTTTTTTTTTTTATTTAACTTGGAGAAGTTAGTTGTCTTTCTCTCTGTCTGTTGTTGGATGTATCTAGTTGATTCTCTATGTTGATATTGGCTTTCTGTGCTCTATGTAATTTGTTTGTTCTCTTGCAGACTGTGTTGTATGATGACAATTTACTGGCTGCCTATCACAAACACTGGCAGCAGTACAGTCAAGGATCAATTTATTTAAATCAACTTTTTGGGTATGTGACCCCATTTTTTTATTACCATACACTCATATTTATCTACACAATATCTCCAACAGGATTCTAATGACATTTTATAGATGAGTGTGCTATGGGTTAAGGAGGGTTGATCAAATTCTGGGGTGGATCCACAATTTGTTTGTTTATTTATTTATTTTTTCTTGATTGGAGATATGTTTTCATATATTAACACAGTAGTCTGAAATATGGAAACCAATGTAGATACCTCCCCTACATTGAAGCTATATATGAACCGATTTTCATCCAGTTTTGAGTTAGTGTATGGCATTTGCAGAAGTATGTTCTCTCTAGTTACCTTCTAGTTAAGACTTGCATAGGTTTCCTATTTTCCAAGATCACATTCAAAGTCACCATTTTGCTGCCACTGATCTCAATGATGTACATTTTAGCAAACAAAAACTAGTAAAATCCTAGCTGTAGGACTCGGCAATCAAAATGGCTAATCGTCTCGGCTGTACGAATTCTGTTTCTAAAATCACCAGTCTTAACTATTTTCAACAGGCTTGAAACCTGAGGTCTTCCAGTGGCTGCTTAAACTAAAAAGATTTGGAGGGAGGGGGATAGCCATAACAACTTTATGGTTCAGGGAATCCAGTTTGTGATTAGCTTAATTGTGCTAATTGAGAAGTTCCAAACACTTGCTATAGAAAATATTGCTTGATAAATGTTAATTTGGTAACATGTCTTCTAATAAACTTAGTCATTGATTTAAATTAGCAAAAAGTATATCTATTACAACTATTGAGTGGGAACTAATATTGCATGATATGTACTATAGCAAATTGCAAGGGTTAATTTGGGGATCAATGAAAAGGACTAGTTTCACCCCCCCCTTTTTTTTTTTAAATTCAGGGTATTTATTGAGAAGGGTGTCAGGGGTAATAAATCTCTCTCTTTGGTCCCTAAGTCTATAAGGGATTGAAAAAAGTTGGCTTGGTATGTGGAATAACACCGGGAAGTTGATAGTAATACTGTTCCATGTCACTCTTAGGTACAGTGTAGCTTTGCTCTTGTTAAAAATTCTAATCTATTTCAAACAACTAATCATACTTGAAATAAGGTTGGGGGGGGGATAGGGAGAGAAAAGCTTTTCTCTCCTTTATTTATCTCCCTTTTTTTTTTCTTTTAACCTTTTTCTGAAATTGTAGAATTTTTCTCTAATTTGTTGTTGACCATTGTCTTTTTCAGTTATTTAAACACAACTTACATAAAGAAACAGAAATTGTCAGATGCTGACCTTGCTTATGGCCCATTCAATTACGAAACAAATGATCAGAAACTGGAAATTGGTGAAGTAAGTTGTTCCTTATATCTTCTGATATAAAAGCTTATGTAACTCTTTTGTTTGTTTGTGTCACGCTAAAGCAAACAAGTATAGGTGAGGCAAAGCAACTGTCTGTGTTTGCACCTACATCAGCATGATTACCTCTACTACTACTACTACTGCAGCTGCTGCTGATTGCTCAGTTGTAGCATTGAAAACGATTCTGCTAGCTATAGGCATCTCTGATTTTCCTGAATCAAACTGATGGTTTTTTTTTTTTCATATCAAAAAGGAAATCATTTTTTTTTTTTTTTTTTTTTTTTAACATATTCTCTTGCATTATTGTTTTGGAATCATTTGAAAACAGAAAATATGAAAAGTTGTGGAAAATCGACAGAAAAATAAATTTTGTGCAAGCTATGCATTATTTTTTATTTACAATGAATACATATATACTGAAATATATCTTTGCATAATTCATCCACGTGTAAAATAATCCAGTCATTTTTGACTGGTATTGTACTAGTGCTAGTATCCCAATTAACGTGTGTAACCACCACCCTGTTATAAAATGATGTCACTGTGATAAGGTACTTCACTAAGGGGTAAAAGAGAGAAGTGCCTGATGGATGTACCCATCAGGATGTGGATGTACTTTAATGAGAGAGTTGGGGAAAAAGGAAGAAATCTGTGAGCTGCCTTCAAAGCAAAGACCAAGAGAAGGAAGGAAAGTGTGAGATCAGTTGTCAAATTAGCCATTATTCGGCTAGATCAGACCTGTTTTCATTTTTTCATTTTTTTCTAATTTAGGCAATAAGAATTTATGATAGCTGATTGAATCTAATAAACTTAATAAAAATATCTGTACAATTTCCATTATTTTGTTCTGGAGTCTCAGTATATAGTTATTTTCTTTTGAAAGTAGCCTTTAAATGAATAAAATCTTTGGCTATAAAGTTGGCTGGTAATGGAAAGATGTAGCTGATTTTAGCCATTATTAAAGACAGTTTTAGCTATGTTTAACAAACCATACTTTACAACACATGGTGTGATCGGAAGGAATTTTTTTTTTATTCGCTGTTAAATTTTGAGGACTAGATTTAAATTTTTTTTTTTTTTTTTTTTAAAAATTTTATTGAGTTTATTTTTTTTTTTAAACCATGGAAATTTCCATGGTTACTGCTAGTAATGATTAATCCTTTATGCTAACCACCACGGACAGGATGATATCTTTTTTGAATAAGTAGTAGTGCTGAAAGATCCTGCTGATATTGGTCGGGATTGGTTTTTGCCACTAGAGTAAATTGTGGTTTTTAAGCGAAAATGTCCTTAAAAGTTGAGTCATTTCTGGGGAAGGTCCATGTCCAGTGACGGACGTTGAGAGACTGATGATGATAAGGATGAACTTCGAAGAAACGCTTGAAGGGGTGGTCAATAAGTGATTAACAAGCCTGGTTGCCGCAAAATCAAGCTCCACTCCTACTTTAATTCCAAGTAAAGATGATCACTGCAACTTGTGTATTGTATATATGATTTTTAAAAAAAATATTTCTAGTATAAATGTATTTATCTATTAGAATGAAACAAGCCCTTGTGTATTTCTTACATAAATTTTCATAGATTTGTAAGACTTGTTAGTTTGACTCGGTCAGTCAGAGAGCTGCTTCCTGATCCTTTGGTTGTGATTTCAAATCACGGTAGGGAAATGTTTAATTTATATATCGGTTCAGTTTAACATGACTTGTCAGAACAAACAGTAAAGCGCTAACTCCCCTGAAGTGGGTGTGGATTGTTCTGGTTGTTGTTGCTACAGTAGGAAAACAAAGTCAACTCCAAACTTGGACTGGAGTTTGACGATTTGGGCAATCTCTCCAACGATTCTACTCTTTCTCTTTTTGGCATATGAAAGTATTAGATTTCCTTTGCTGGAAATTGCTGTACTGTTGCCGAGGAAGGAAGAATTGAAATCGTGTAGTCTTTCCTAATCTGTTTCAAACTTATCTTTTTAGATTAAATTTAGAAACAGTGATAATAAAGAAAGATTAGACGTTATCAAATATTTTACGATAGATAACGGTTCTATTACTTTTTAACTGCCAACTTCATAGGCCGATTGTAACCATGTATGGACAGTGGAACTTTTCAATGGATAGAATTAAAAATAATGGAACTTCTGTGAATTGAATAAAAAAAATAAATTCACCATACGGTGGGGGGGTAATCTCAGTCAGGGGTTATTTCTCTTGATAGTTTTTTATTTTATTTTATTTTTATTTATTTATTTTTCTCTATGAATGTAAGGGGTAATTTTAGTTTTGATAGCATGAATGGCAAAAGATGCCCTGTATATCTGCAAGAGAAAGTAACCCCTAATTTTCAATTGCATAAAACCTTGTGTTTTCAATAAGGTAGTGCTCTTGCACAATATTAGCACAAAGCTTGTTTGGGTGACGACAATCAAAGACATTTGGTTGAAGAGGATGAGTAGAATGCTCCATGTTTCTCAGATTTGACATATTGAAAAAACCTCTCTGTGTTTAACTTGGCGTGAAAAAAAAACTGCAGACTTGATCCAATCTACCCTGTAGATTGAATAAAGTGTGAGATCTAAAATTCCTGGGTTACTAAATATGATCAACACCTGGATTAGGCATTGGGAAAGTCATGAATATGAAGAATGTATTCTGCGTAAATCTGTATATAATATTAGTAGTTTTTAGATGTGTCCAACATACCTCTCTACCCCGCCTGCTTTTTTTCAACTGACGCCATTATTATTCATTTATCTATTTTTTCTCTTTTAATCAAAATCAATTCTATTAGAAAATAAAAATATCAGCAGTATGTTTTCTTTTTTTTTTTTTTTCAAACAATCATTCTATTTATTATCAATATTATTATTATTATTAATATCAATAATAAATTATTTTTTTTAAAGGAATTTTCATGATAGATATAAAATTACATCATCAGCATTCACAAGCATGGAATTATAGATTTATTTATTTGAAAATAAAAATATATATATATATATATATATATATATATATATATATATATATATATATGATTTATAGTTTCCCTTCTAGCAGTCCCCCTTATCTATGGTTTCCCTTTCAGGGCTCTCCCCTTGATTGCGGTTTACCTTTCAGAGGTCCCCTATCCTTATCTGCAGTTTCCTTTTCAATGCTATGTGGACGCATCATTAAAATTCTATTCCTGTTATTTTAACATTTCTCTATAGGTGTTATGAATTAGAGTGTTGTTATTATCTTATTATAAAGCAAGGTTGGTGGAAATGTTTTTGGAATGACTTCATGTTTTATCTGCCCAGATATTTGGACGAAGATAGGGCTGTTATTGTTTATGCACTTGTCTCCTTTCTCATATTCCAAAAACTCTTTAGTTCTAGGGCACTGCCAGTTTGGTAGGGGCTGAACTTTATGGTATGTGGAGCAGCCTTCCGTAACTGTCATGTAAAATGATTTTATGTCCATTGTATGAGACTATGGCTTTAAAATATTTCAGCTATTTCTCTTCAGTCTTGCCAATTTAGATATAAAATATCTGAATTTTGATAATTATGAAGAGCCGAAGTCGAGGGATAATTTATTGGAACTATGAAATATCTATTAATCTTTGATTTATTTTTGATAGATTTTTTGAGAACTGCTAATCCAAGAAAATTCCCAACTCGACATTGCACTTCTTTGTGTGCTGAATAATATATCTGGCGAATGTCAACTTTATACAATGGCTAATTAGCATGCGTACATAAACACTGATTTCTCCAATTGTAGTTACAGTATTTTCTGACGTATAAGACTCCTGATTATTAATGGTATTCAGTAGGACCAGCACCCACTGCAATTCATTGAAACCCCAGAGGTGTCCATTTCCCTACTTCTATGTATACCCCCTGATCATAACACCGGTGTATTGGATGTATTGTAATACTTATGGTTTTTATTTGTTTGTTAAATCTAATCTGTCTTTCTTTTTAGTTATGCCTGGATATCTGGAAGCGTCACATGATAGAGCCTTTGCGCAAACAATTGATAGTGCTGATTTTGCAAGAAATCCAGAAGTAAGTAGACATTTTTTTTTTTTTTTTCTTTTGGCTTTAGTCATAACTTACAGGATCTATGAAACTTTTATATCGTCTGATTTTCTTGTTGCCACCACCAGCATAATCCTGAGTGGCCGATTATTGTATATATTAGAGACCGTCATCAAAACTGTCAACATAGGTTTCTTCAGTTTTTAAGCTAGGTTGGCTGGCTGTGAATGTATGTATCGCATGTACAGGCTGAACCAGTGGAGCCAGATGGCTAAAAATCCAAACATTTACTTATAATATCATAGAAAAATTTTTTATTTGTTTTGCTTTTTTAGTGTGTGTGGGGGCTCAATTTGTCATACAAGGGTAGGCGTTGCGTTTCTCGAGAGATAACTCCCCCCAATGCAGTATGATGGTTGTTGATGAGGTCCTGGTTTCTGTTACAAGTGTCAGCCTAGTGATCTTCGCCAGTCTCAAGTCTGGTTGAGACCAGAACTCAATACCGACAAGTTTTTATGACCACCCTCTTTGTAGAATGTAAGTCCACCAATGGGATACTTCTGCCTGAATCACATAGCTTTGATTGTTCTCGATTAACAAGGGAAATTCGTTCTAATGAAGAGTTTTTCACACAGTTCGCTAATACCAAGAATCAAACCAAGGACCTTCTGTGTGTGAAGCAGACGTGCTAACCGTTTCACCATCTTAAATGTAAGTTTTTGCTAAATTGATAGTCTGTCAGGTTGCATTTATGCTTTTATTTATCTATTTATTTACTTTTTTTTTTTCTTTCGAAAAGATTGGGTAGTTAATCAGATCTATTTGTCGACCAGAAAACGAGGACGCAAAGTAACCAAGAATCACTGGTTACATGAACCAGAAATCTGTTTACTCTCTGTCGTTCACAGATGAACTATGTTTTCACTCTTACCTTTTCACAATGGCTACATTTACATCCTCTCCTTCCAAAATGTGACCCCTTTTGAAATTTCACTACAGTTATGGGTCTTGCATGAGTTTCTGTGAACGGTAGTTCTTCAAATACCCTTTTAAATCATGCATCTTATCAGCTGGAAAATATGGTAATTCCTTTTAGTTCATACTTTTATGTGGGTTTCTTACCCGGCCCACTTAGTTATACGTAAAATGTATAGATATCTGCCTTTTTGCTGAACATTTTTTGTTTCTTTGTAGAGATCGAAATGGTGGTACTGTCAACCAGGCTGTGTTGCACGGAGTCATGAATTCTTTTGTCAATGTGGAAGAATATAAAAAGAAGGAACAAGTTCAAGTGAGTGAATTCAATTCCTTCAAAGCTGTATTTCATAATTGTTACATTTCCAAAATGTTACAAACCATTGTCTTTTTCCTTTATCCGTTGTGAATGATTGTACAGTTTAGCTAATTCTTAAATACTGAAGCATTATTCTTTATTGCTTCTATGCAAGTCTCTTTGGTCTTTGGCATCAATTTGACTAGAAGCAAAGCTACTTGAAACTTCCAATCCAATAAAGAATATACAATATTGAGTTGTTTTTTTTTGTTTTTGTTTTTTTAAAATTTTTTATTACTTTTAAATTTGATTCTGTCACCACTATCTGTATAATGTTGAATTTTTGTTTCAGTTCTATAGAAATCTCTTTGAACGCCGTTTCCTTCAAGAAACGGGAGAATACTATCGGCAAGAAGCTTCCAAGCTAAAGAGTGAATACAACTGTTCAGAATACATGGAAAAGGTTTGCTTGATTTTTCTCAATTCTTTTTCTTGTAACACTACTGATTATTGGTTTGTTCTTCCGGCCCAGTTTAACAACCTCCCCTCCCCCCTGTCTGTCTGTGTGTCTTTCTAAGTTGGTTCTGTAGTAGACATGTTTTTTAGTAGTTGTTGTTTGAAACAGTGAACCAGAAACTAAAACTGTCAAAATAGGTTTCTTCAGTTTTGAAGATGATCCGGTATGTATCAAGCATCCAGGCTGCACCAGGTTAGAGGGCTGAAAATTTGAATCTTTACTCCTTATGTCTTCAAGAAGCGTTTGTTTTTTGTTTTTCTTTTTAATGTTTTTTAACCCCCCCCATTATGTTTTTATTGGGGGTTCAGTTTGTAATGTAATTTTATGCTATCATGTTTTGTTTGAAAATTCAGACTTTTTAGTGATTACTGCCCAACAAAAGGCAAGTGAATGTTAAAATTGTTGATCTTTAGGTAAGACTTTATTAGGGTAACTTTTTATAAAATTACTTAAGATAGTGAAAAATGACTTGGTTCACTGTAGTTATTCTCCTTTTGAAAAGCTGTCTCTAACGGGAGCTTATCTGTGGATTGTGTTTCAAGAAGGCCAGTACTTCTTGAAATCCAAGCTCAAAGTGTGTGAAATTCCCATAGACCTCTGGGAGATGCTAGCAGTAAATCACTTACAGTGGCAAAAGATCTGCTGCATTGATGTAAAATGCTTTGAACACTGAAGATCCCACTATGCCAACACTCATGATCAACCTCAGACTTGTGACAACTTGATCTGCCTAGATTACTAGCATCAATTCCACTTGCAGCTAGGACAGTTCAGCTGACACTATAGCAGAACCTGAGTTGAGCCTTAGAAGTGAGGCTGGATTTGTCATCAGTTTTTGTGTTTGTCACTGTGTCAATGTTATTTGTGTATGGCATCATTCGTTTTTGTTTTTTTTTCTTTGGTCATTGTCACTTGTCATTGTTAGATTAAAAAATGAAGTCATAATTTAATAGTAATGATTGGACAGAAAGACAAAGCCTACTCAATCTAATGGTTAATTTGCCACTGACCTTGAAAGTAAGGGAAAATGTTTTGTTCCCGATTGGATTGGATTCGTTCCCAAAATCTACTGATGTCTGGCAGGACACCCTAGACCACTGTGCCATGGAAACACCACTGAAAATTGTAATTTATTTGTAATTATGAATAACATGGTCAAACGAATACCTCAAAATCACAGATGAATTTCTGCTGCCTTTACTATGTTTTTTTTATTGTTTAATGATTCTATCATTACATAACTGTTTTAATGACATCCTTCGTAGTAAGATAATTGTTGCAGAAAAGAAAAATAGATAAATCTATTTTATAAAAATGATATTTATCAATAACAAAAATTCAATGTTTACAACAATGAAAATACCAAGAATTTGGAAATGCGATTCGACATGACATAACGTCATAGAATCACTCTTTCTTTTCCACTCTGTTATCCATGTCTAAAATTCACTCATCTTAAATTCCAAATCTGAGTAATTGTTATAATAAAGTCAACTCTGAGTGTTTGACAGTAGAAAACAAAAGCTTTTATTCTGATGAAAGGTTGCTATTAAGTGTACTTGTAAGTTTAGTATCATTAAATTATAAAGGTTTTCTATTTGCGTTTCAGGTAATCCAGAAATTATCTCAGGAAAATATGCGGAGTCGAAAGTTTCTGCATCCGTCATCATATGAGAAAGTCACCCATGAAACCCAGGAGAGAATGGTTGCTGATCATATCCAGTTTCTCCATGCGGCTTGTGAAGAGATGGTACAGTCTGAGAGGAGGAAAGGTCAGTATAGAAATATTCTCCTCTTGTACATTCTATGAAGATTATTTGGAGGGTAAACAGTTCCAGAGTGCTATGAGAATATTAGTGTTATGAAGTTCATATTCCCTGTTGATAATTATCCACAGAGTACAGATTTCTGTTTCCCCACTTGACCTCTTCATGACCTTTGTATTTTTTGCCAAATTACTATTCTAATGTACATATAAACATAGGAAATATTGTAAATGTTTTACTATTAGTCAAATGGTTTTCAAGGGTATTTTGAGTACTATTGCTTCCTGAAACTCATTTGAGCCCTATAATTGTTCATACTGAATTTAGGTAGACGGCCCCCTTAGTTATAATATCAGTGTATTGAATGCAGTGTAATATTTGCATGGCTCCTTCCCCTTTTTCTCTCCTTTTTTTTCTTTCTTTTTTTTTCTTTTCTTTTTTCCTTTTTCTTCTTTTTTCCTTTTTCTTTTTTCCTTTTTCGCCTTTTTCCCTTTTTCCCCTTTTTCCGTTTTCTTTCGCCCTTTTTACTTTTCTTTCGACCTTTTTCTTTTTCCTTTTTTTCCCTTTTTCGCCTTTTTTCTTTTTCTTTTTCTTTTCTTTCCCTTTTCCTTTTTTTCGCCCTTTATCTTTTAATTGAAAGTTTTTCATATACCAGAGTATATAATAACGTATGAAAAATATTGCAAAGACTTTTGTTTTCCTGATTTTAATAAATCTGTATAATTTCTATTCCCTCCCCACTGCCATCTTTGGAGAAATGGTTGAGTTCCTTTTTATCTATCTTATTATGTGACCAATTTCACTTCATAACTTTCAAATTTGAAGTTGAGCTTGGTTACAATCTCACTTCTTTGTTAGATCTCACATTTTAATGGTTTTTTTCTCGTTTTTTCTTCTTCATTACATTTTCAGATCTATCTAATATGTATGTCCTACTGAAACCTATTCGAAATGGCCTGAACTATTTAATTGAAAAGGTTGAAAATTACATCAGACAAACTGGTCTTGAAGCTGTGCAAGATCTCAAAGGGGATAATGTAAGTTGTTCTCACCATTGCTCAAAATGTATTTATCTTTTTATTTGATTGAATTTGATTTTATGTGATTTCATAAGCCAGCGTTAGACAAGTACTTAGGTGCAGTTTTAGTGAAGAATATTAAAGAAATGAAGTTGATTGCATATTAGTGAAGCTGTAGTGTCCTCATTTCTTATAAAATTATGGCAGCCAGAGTAAACACTTTTCTCGATCAAAACCTTTTACAATCTACTGATTCAATTATTAAAAGATGAAATGAGTTGCAATCCCAGAATAATAAATGATAATTATGTTAAGATATCGTAGACTTGTTCTCATTTCATTTCATCTTTGGAACACAACGTTTCAGCCATTGTGCCCTGTGTGGGAGGTTTGGAATACTGGGATTAGCCCCCCCCCCCCCACTGGAGCAGGATGTCTTCATCCTGCTGTCTATTTTCAGGTGGGAGAAATCTTTTAGCCATAACCATGTTACTGTTGATTTTTGGTGGCATTATCATGTCGATGTCTGGAACAAGGATTTTTCTGAGGGGTTAACCCATGAAAAGATTGCTGAGTGTACAAGTGCCATGTTGGAATGGTGAAGGGGTGGGGGCTAATTATACATTGATCTCTCTTTTTCTTTTTTCTCCTTTTCTTTTTTCTTTTTCTTTTTTCTTTCTTTTCCTTTCTTTTTCTCTTTTTTTTCTTTTTTTCTTTTTCTCTATTTTTTCTTTCTTTTCTTTTTTCTCTCTTTTTTCTTTTCTTTTTTTTCTCTCTTTTTGTCTTTTCTTTTTTTTTCTCTCTTTTTTCTTTTCTTTTTTTTTCTCTTTTTTCTTTTTTTTTCTCTTTTCTTTTCTTTTTTTTCTCTCTTTTTTCTTTTCTTTTTTTTTCTCTCTTTTTTCTTTTCTTTTTTTTCTCTCTTTTTTCTTTTCTTTTTTTTCTCTCTTTTTTCTTTTCTTTTTTTCTCTCTTTTTTCTTTTCTTTTTTTCTCTCTTTTTTCTTTTCTTTTTTTCTCTCTTTTTTCTTTTCTTTTTTTTTCTCTCTTTTTTCTTTTCTTTTTTTTTCTCTCTTTGTTTTTCTCTCTTTCTTTGTTTTTCTCTCTTTCTTTGTTTTTCTCTCTTTCTTTGTTTTTCTCTCTTTCTTTGTTTTTCTCTCTTTCTTTGTTTTTCTCTCTTTCTTTGTTTTCTTCTCTTTCTTTTTTCTCTTTCTTTCATGAGGCAAGTAACTTTGGTCCCTCATTGCATATAAATGTTTACACTATTCAGTCTTAAAAACTATACGTACCATGATAAAGTTGTGAAATACTGGGGATAGCTGTACTTAAAATTAGATGTTAGTGTTGAAAAGAATTGAAAAAAACAAAACTGATTTTACATTGATTTTCTTCAGGTGCCCTGTATGTTTGTGGAATCTATGTTAGAAGTCCACAAGAAATACACAGAATTGATACAGAGTGTTTTTAATAACGACCAGAAATTCATCCAAGCTTTGGATAAGGTAAGATCAGTTTCTCTTTTTTTAAAATCCAGTATTTTCTCTACTGAATCATTTGGTTTTTCTTGGATTGTTTTGACATGATGTGAGCATCTTTTATTTCTTCAAAACTTCATATAAAGCTAGATTTAATGATATAAGATACAAAAAAAACAGTTGAAGGTATTTGATTGCTAGTAAGTAATTCAAACCTATCATGTTTGTGCTTTGCAAGCACTTTCTTGGAAATCTATATTTCAGAGCTCGATTATGTTCAATTTTTTCTATAGAAATGTGACTATTTACACTAAAGTATTAGATTTTACAGTTACTTAAGTCACAATTTCCATTTTTTTTTTTTTTTTCGCTTGTGAATTTGTGAAAATATGCCCATGTCAACCCATGGGACTCTTGATTATTATTGTTACGTCTGCGTAAAAGGAGGTTTCGGTACAAAACAACTTAGCATAAAAGCATTGATTATAATAGAAAACTGACAGGCAAACATCTTTTCAGCATTGAATCATTTTTATCAGACAAGCCCTGATAGTCTGTTTGTAATAGTACTAGTATGTTCATCTTTTCTTTTCTTTTTTTTTTTTTTTTTTTTCTTTCAAAGGCATGTGCTGCTGCTATCAACAGCAAGATTAAAGGTGAATGCAAGTCTCCGGAACTGGTAAGTTATAGACTTCGTGCTAGTCTAAATTAGTGGTTCTCAGTGTTACGTTCCTCCCTACGTAATTCCATGTGTCCTCAATTTCTTCCTCATTTTAATTTTCATCTGGTAAATTTTTCTCACCATTATACTTTCCATTACAAAATTCCTCCTCTGAGAGCAAAGAGCCTCCTGTTTGAGAATTGCTGGTCTAAATGGGCTTGAAAGCATTTTGCTGATATTACCTTTGCTAAAATTTGGATTGTAAAGCATACTGAAGCGTTCGAAAAATTATGAGTTGACTTTCCTTCTTTAGAAGCAATTTGGTCATATTGAGCTCAAAGTTGCATCATTCTTTTTTCAGCTAGCAAAATATAATGATAATCTTCTCAAGAAAAGCTCCAAAGGAATTTCTGAAAGTGAACTGGATGAGAAACTCGATAACTGCATAACTGTGTTCAAATATTTAGAAGATAAAGACATTTACCAACGAGTGAGTACTTTACTTTCTCCTATTGTTTCAAATGGTTGTTTTTATGAAATGAACATTTTCATTGTACATTCAGATGTAGAATCTGCATGATACAAAAACCTTAAACAAAAGATTAGAATAGTCTTGTCTCATTAATGTGTACATTCCCTTTTGAGGATTGTGCTGTTTTGCGATTTCAGTAGCTAGAAGGTTTTACAGGATTAAGCTATTGGCCATCTACCCATATTGTCTTTTTTTTTTTTTCTGGTCAGAGTCACCTTCACTTAGATTGACTTACAGGACTCCAAAATTGCTCTGCTATTCACTTATATATGGGAGACATGGATTCGTGCCTTTCCCCATGACATCAGTGCAAGTTGAATGCAAACAACCTTGGCTGAAAATTGAAGTCCATTTGTCTTTTCTGTTTTCTGTGCTGTTGTCACGCTATTTAGCTTCTCCTGTCTTACTATTAGTATTGGATTGTTGTAAATGCCACGCATAATTTTGTAAAAGAAGCTTGATAAGTATGTCCCATTCATAGCAGATGGGTTTCTGATCTTGTTATTCTCAGTACATTGTAATTCAAGTTCTGTTCAATCAACAAGAGGACAACACAAGAAATGGTTGACGTTTCGGTTGTTCCAGATGTGATGCTTTTGCTTGCAAAAGAGACGTGACAGTGTAAGAGCTGCGAAGATGATCATTTCAGCATATATACCATAGAGTATTTTTAGTTTATTGGTGAATTTTTTTCCTAATGTTTCATTCAATGTTTCTCTTACGTCTTTCCTGTGCAGTCATTTAATGCAAACTAATTTTTGTATAGATTCAATACTAGGATAATGTCATTGTCTACTGTTACAAAGGCAGGGAAATCACGTTTACTAAATTTTGGGGGACATACATTCCAGTACACTTCTAAAAGAGTCTCTCTCTCTCATGTAATATATATATATATATATATATATATATATATATATATATTCCAGCAGTCATAAAAACCTCAGGATATACATGTTCCAGGAATCTAGAAAGGGTTACTGTAAAAAGTTTTCAAGTTCAGTTGAGCATTTGATAAATTAATGACAAAAATCCAACATTATCAGATCATGAATGCAGTCAATTTAGGTATAATGTAGTAAAGATTAATGAGTCCTTATAGATCATATGGTCTACAGGACAGAAGTAAACCTGAAAGGTATATTCGGCGTTTGAGAATTTCATCAGTTTCTTAGTGACCAGTTGAAATCTTTAATAAGAACTGATACGCTTTCCACCTTTTTGTTTATCCTCTCTTGGGAAAAATTGTCTTCTGATTGTGGTTTTCTTTGTTCAGTTTTATTCTAGAATGTTGGCCAAACGGTTAATCTATAACCTGTCCACCTCAATGGATGCTGAGGAAGCTATGATAAACAAATTAAAGGTAAGTTTCTTCCTTTCTCTTCCTAATTCGTGTATTGTATCAAAATATTTCAAGCACAGCAAAAGCAAACATGGATGTCATCCAACAAAAATTGATCGAAATTCTTTTAACCTTATCGGCTAACCCAAATCTTTTTTTTTCTATCTTTTCAGCAAGCCTGTGGGTATGAATTTACAAACAAACTACACCAAATGTTTACAGATATGAATATTAGCAGAGACTTAAACAAAAAGTTTGAAGACTTTTGCAAGAGTAAAAATTTGGACATTGGTGTTGGCTTTTCAATATTAGTTCTACAGGTGAGTTGGCAACTTTCTGTGTTTATGATTTTTTTAACAATAACTGGAGATGAATAAAACCTGCTCTGCGTTGAAACTAGCTAAGTAACTGTGAAAAATAGCGGGATTATTTATTCATGGATTGGCGCTTCAGCCCCAACATCAGAATATCTGTGCACACTGGCTAGGATCAAAGCTTTGCTCCCAGGCTCAGTGTAGTATCTTTGCACTCATTGAAAAGGGTTATTCATTTTTATATGTATATACATATATATTGATTTGTGTGTATATATATATATATATATATATATATATATATATATATATATATATATATATAAAGCATATTGTGTTTTACATGTGTAGACATTACTTTTTAAAAAAATTTTTTAATTCTCTAGAATGTTATGGTAAATTTTTATGGCTTTTTCAAAACAGAATGTAATGAAAACGAATTAATAACAAGGGACATTTCTGTACAATAGAGGCTGCAATTATCAATACTGAGTCGAATAAGTTGAATATCAGATCAAAGTTTTATTGCTGTTCACGGCTCAATTGTTATGTGCTCTAAAATTGTTTTATTTTTGAGCCTGCCTTAATTGGAAATCAATATTGAGTTGACTGCTATGCATCATACAATGTTGCACTTGGTTCTATTTCATCTGTTTCCTATAATCTTCTTTTCATTCATTTTCATAGGCTGGAGCCTGGCCCATTCGACAAAGTGGCTATCCAACTTTTGCTATTCCACAAGAATTAGAAAAAAGTGTCCGAATGGTAAGCATTAACTTTCAAGTGTCATTCTATTTTTCTTACAATTGTCTTTAACTCTTTCTTGTCTCAAGTTGTATTATAATACCATTGGGCTATATATATATATATATATATATATATATATATATATAAAGTGCAAATAAATATTATTAGTTCAAGACTGGTATTTATAAATACAAGATATAAGAAAACTAAGTAATCTTTACACGGATTCAGTTAGTTAGTGCTGATAGCTCTCTTCAGTTAATGTGAATTACAGCTTGTATAGCAAGTACATCAGCATAATAAAAGCTGTTTCAAACATATCCTTGTTACCTTTAAGTTAGCAAAATCTTACAAATCCATTTTCATAGTCAGAATTTTCCAGGCAAAAAATCATGAGTTTTTCTCCTAGGAATGCAGTTATTGTTAACTTGTGTGAATCATCACATAATACTCAAGCTTCTTCAATTGCTTTGTGCCACAAAAGCCTACAAAAATATTTTGATATTTTAATGTTTTACTATTGTTTTATATAATTGAACAACCAAAGGTGGCGAAGGGTTCTATCGCTTTTCATGTGTGTTTGTCTGTTCCTGTGCTCTTGGCCGTACAGTTCTGTCTACAGATTTGAAAATTTTTATCAGTATTCCACTAAACCCCTTCTAAAGATGTTCTTTTTGATTTGGGGGGAAAAGAAGTTTTTTTGACTTTTTAGGGACATTATTTCAAGAGGTTTTTATTAACATCTAGTTATGTTTCTAGATGTTTTTCTCCTCTATTTTCAATGTTTTCCAGTGGAAAACACCCGTGATGTCATAAATGAAATTTATTCTTATATTTTTTCTTTTGAATTTTTTTTTTTTTTTTTTTCATGACTTCAAATTTTGACAATTTTGTTCAATTACTGACTGTTATTGCAAGTTTTTTTTCTCATCCAATTTGCTTAACTAGAAATAGAAGTTATGTAGGAAATGTAAAGGAAGCTGCTTCGTGGTAGCTTCTTGCAGTCATTCAATAATGTTGAGTTTCATTTTTTTTTTTTTTTTCAGTTTGAAATGTTTTACAACAAAAACTTCAGTGGTCGCAAATTGACCTGGATGCATTATTCTTGTATGGGTAAGTGGTCAAAGTTTTCTTTTTATTTCTTGTTACTTGATTTCTTCATCCTTTCATAATATATGCTGGTATTCATTATTGTCAATGTCAAAAATATTTTTTGGGTAACCTATGTGAGTAAGACCTGTATTTTGAAAGATTGAATGATGTATAGTGTAGAATAACATCCATATACAAAACATTAAGATGATTTCCTATATAAAATGATGAACTACTTAAATGATTACATGATAAACAACTGATGATCCCAACCAGAAAAAATTACACGTAGTACAATAATATCAAAGTATATGTAAAACAAAATCATTGAAGAAAATTATATAAATTAAATTAATAAATATTGGGAAAGAAATGACTGAAATTTTTTTATATTTTGTGTTAAAGGCTGTTATGCTTTCTACACACACACACACACACATATATATATAGTAGTAATAATAATAATGTATCTTCCACAGACAGCGGTTTTGTTGTATTACTACTTTTCAGTGTGGCTATAAACTATCCAACATCCAGTGCCACGAGGTAGAATCGAAACCTTCGCTTCTGACCCAGAGGCAGACATTTTACCCCTGCCCTACACGGAACTGGGCGGTTAGTAGGACCGAACTAAGCAGTGTATATCTAATTACGTATAATTCCCCGTCTACCGAAGTGCTCTATTCCAGAGTTGGAAGAGCTTTGCATATAGTAGTAATAGATGGGAGCCCCACTTAACAGTGCTTAACCCTAAAAAAGGGAGCGTCAATTATGATGATAATAATAATTGATAATTGTGTCATCCACAGACAAATGCAGGATGTATAGCACTGATGCATACTGTCGGCCTAATATGGTGTAACAGGTGCCAGAACAGGGCATAAGAGAGAAATAAGCATAGTTGCTGAAGGTCAGTGAAATGAAAAGAAGAGGTTTCAATGATGGACTAATCATCTTAGTCTCTTGCAGTTTTTTCAAGTCATCAGCATGAGCATTTTTAAAGAGGAAGATGTTTTGATTCCATCAAACAAATACATAGACATTTGACGAATAAAAAAAATTTATCTTTCATACTGGCTTATATGGTATCTGCGTCACAAAATTAATGTTTTATTTTTGTTATTGAAAGTTGTTTTTTTTTAAATTTATTTTTTATTCATTTTTTATTTTTTTCATATAGTTTTAGACTTTTAAACTTATCCTCTCATTTATGTTTCCCTTTTCTCCCTCTTTCAGCTGATGTTCGATTTAATTATTTAAAAAAAACCTACACTGTGACAATGGGCACATTCCACATGGCACTTCTGCTACTTTTCAACAATGCTGACAGTCTGACGTTTCGAGAATTGATGGAAACCAGCCAATTACCAGACAAAGATTTAGTGAAACAGTTGCAGGTGTTAGTGGAAAGTAAAATCTTGACCACAGAGGTGAGTGAGAAAATTAAAGGGGATTCAGTCTTTGGGAATATTTTTTTTTTATTTGATTCCATTTCTGCCAGATAATTTCCACAAATCAAGACTGTTGTTAAGAATCTTCTCTTGCCGCCCTTAACTTGATTTGGTACTTCTCTGTTATTTGTATGCCACTCATTGTGTTTATCCATTTTGTGGTTTCCTATATCTGTTCCACTTTTTATGTTTCAACTCTCCAGGTTGCTGTTTGTTACTATTTGGCTACAGATATGCTTCTTGATGCTATTAGGTAGGGCATCGCCAAAGGATCCACTGTAAATTCAGATTGTTGGCAGGGTTACTCCACTGGAGAGTTGAATGCAGCTGGTTTTCATCACTTCACGGTGAACCATCGATATAATTTTGTCAACCTCAAAAAAGGGGGTCAAAATACAACCAGTGGAATGGATGTGAAGATCAGCCAAATAGAGGAACAAGACACGATGAATGATGTACAGATAATGAAGAAATACCCTTGATTTAATCAAAATAAACGACTGCTCATTGCCACATATCGAATGGACTTGAAAGATAGCCGAATTGCTTTTAAACATTTTTATTGAAGTAGCATAGTAGTAATTCGGTTTTGTAGACACGTGCTTTTTTCTTTTTTTTCTTTTTTTTTCTTTTTTTCTTTTTTTTCTTTTTTCTTTTTTTTCTTTTTTCTTTTTTTCTTTTTTTTCTTTTTTCTTTTTTTCCTTTTTTTTCTTTTTTCTTTTTTTTTCTTTTTTTCTTTTTTTTTTTTCTCCTCAATTTTTCTTTGATTCGAAAATTGTTGCAAACTTCAATATTTTTAAGAACGTAATTCCTTGCTCCTTTGACAGACTTTGGTGCACAAACATAAAATGAAATATTTTAAATGTTAATAAATTAATGTAAAATTACACCAACCTTATTCATCTTGGCCATAGTAAGTTTGTTTTGTTTTTTTTTGTTCTCTTTAACTTTTTAGTATTTGATCTCTTGATTTCATCTTGTAAATTTTTTTTCCTTTCCAGGGTGAGATCAATGACAACAGTGCATTTCATCTCAACAAAAATTACAGTAACAAAAGATTAAGATTCAAAATCACAGTGATGCAGAAACTAACACCTCAGGTAAAAATTGAATCCTTGACTGAATGTTTGTCTACACCTGTGACTTTCAACATTTTTCATCTCGGGGCACAGTGAGCCAGGCACTAAAATGATTGAGGCACACCATCAGTAATTAAGGATAGATTTGTGCATTTAAAAGAAAATGAGTAATCTAAAATATTCTTTTGAAATATTCAGTTGGTTTCTCGCATAAATGAGAGTACTTTGTGTGCAGGCATCTTTTCAGCTTGCTTGGTTACTACTGTGGTTATAATGGCAGTCTTGTGATGATTCTCATTCAACTTACGGCTAGCAGTGGAGATCAGTGGTTCTACACCTTGGAATTCAGGAGAGAATTAAAAACTCAATTTAATGAACGACACATTTATTGCGTCAATGGAAAAAAAAAAAAAAAAAAAGTAGTTTAATGTGCACCTTATAAATACCACAAATGTCAAAACGTATATCAGATGCTAATTCTGTGTCCATACTGAGAACACTGTCTTTTGACCCTCCTCAAAACTCTCACGACACACCTAGTGTACAACAGGATGTTGATTGAAAATCCCTGGTCTAGACAGTGTGTAATTTTCCAACCAGATTCACTTGAATTGCATTGTTTACTTTTTATTATTACTTACAGTATATAAAACTGTTTGAAATTAGTTAACTGTTCTCAATATCTTTTATCAGAGAAGTTGAGTGTGGAGGGAGAAAATCTCATAAGACCAAATTCTTTCCTTGCCTGAAGATATAACTTTTGAGCAGAAAACTGTTTGTGATGTGTAGGGTGATGAGTTGATAAAATCCAAGCGACCCAAATTACTCTTTACGAGATGGGCTCTAGTATGAAAATCCTCATTGATTCTATCTGATGGTTAGATTCATCTTTAAAAAAAAAAGATCTCATTTATGGGAATTTGGTGAGTTAGTGGGATGTAATCAGTTGTAATCATATGCCACAGAGTATTCATTTTGAATCTTATTCCCCATGAAAAAATTCATAGATATATTTAAATTTATATATATATATATATATATATATATATATATATATTTATTTATTTATTTATTTATTTATTTATTTATTTATTTATATATATAAATTTTTTTTTTGTTTTGAATGTGTTCAGTAATATCTTATTTTTATGTATTACGGACAGAGAAACAAAACAATAACTTAGCATGCCGAGGGAAATTATGAAACACTGCCGCCTATATATGCTCTTTTTTATCATGTATATAGCATAAACTATTGTAAGTTGAATCCTCCAAAACAGGGTGGGGACAAAAACAATTCCACTACTCATTGAGGAGGGTGTGTGTGAAATTTAAACTTTCCACTCTGGACACTTGGAGCTTGGTGAAGTCTAGAGTTCATTGACTATAGGCAGCATGTTGTATTGAGGTGTTCAGTGAATAAGTTACTGCTCTTGACCTTTGTTAAGCTCTAAAATCTCCAATTTTTCAAAAAACAAGGGTGGGTACAATCTAAGGGACTAATTTAGCAAAAAATAACATTGAAAATTAAACCCCCTTCTAAAACTCCATTTTGGAGAGGAATTTTAAAAAAAACAAAAAACATTTTCCTTACTCCCTGAGGAGTGTGTTCAGAGATACATATGTCAGAAAACATGAATAATCTGTACCCAATTTGTAAACCAGTGTTGTCGGTAGTGGTGATTAAAATCTTATTATACAGATAGATTTTTATATAATGGTTCGAGTTCATATAATTTAAATCTTTGTTAGTACACTTCAAATCTAAAACTGATCTCAATCTATCCTACTCCAAGCTTTATTTATACAAAAACTTCAAATAGGTTTTAAAGACAGCTGAATAGCATCATGAAACCATGTGCTGTCCACCAAATAATCTTGCCCAACCAGGCAGATGTAGTGGGTTATACTGATATAAAAATTAAATCAGGACTATATTTTTACTAATTTTTATGACCACCTTCTTTGCAGGATGTAATGGGATACTTATGCCTTATCACATAGCTTTGAGTGTACTGGGAAATTTGTGTAATGAAGAGTTTTCTACACTCTTTGCTTATACCAGGAAACAAACTTAGGACATTCTGTATGTGAGGCAGACCACTAGATCATCTGCAGGAACACTACAGCCTGTTCATTTGGTAGTGAAAGGGGTTTGTTAGCCCCAACCGCTGTTACCTAACATATGTGTGAAACTATGGACTGAAACAAACAAGGTGAAACTGAAACAAACAGAAAAAGTCAGTATTCATTATATTAATAGATTATTTCTATTAATATTCGGACCATCCTCATGAGGATGGTCTGAATATTGATCGAACCTAGAACCATCAGATTATTTTAAAGTGATTTGTCTGATGCTGTAACCACTGCGCTATGTGTCCATGTGGACAGCAGGTGCTAATTTTTAGGAGCCTTAAACCTCAGGTGACAGTTTTGATGTTTTTGATGTTATTTGATGTTATTGTTTTCTCTCTTTTATTATTATTAAACGTTGTATGAAAAACAACCAAGATGAGGATGGTCCGAATAATAATAATACCTCATCTCAAAATATACTAAGATTTGATTTGTCCAATCAAATAATCTTTTAATAGGTGGTCTGGTAACTTTCAGATTTTTGTACAGGCAGGTAGAATTTTATACCAGTTACGACTATTTTATTTATTTATAGATATATATATTTTTTTTTTTTTTTTTTTTTTTTTAAATTTAAAAATTTTTTATTTGCTTTCCCTAGGAGGTGGAACACACACATACGTCAGTTGACAATGACCGGAAGATGTACTTACAGGCGGCCATAGTACGCATAATGAAGGCAAGGAAAGTTAGCAGACACATCTTACTAGTTGATGAAGTAAGTAATTTTATTCATTTGTCCTGCTTGAAGTAAAGCAATGTTGACTATTTTTTTCCTTTTGCACCCCCCTATCTTCCTCTCTCTTTATTTGCTTTTTTTCTTTTTCTTTTTTTTTCTTTCTCTCTCTCAGCTTTCTATATATTTTTCCTTTCTGTCACCTAAAGAACAACCCCCTCCCATCCAGACTCAGAAGGAAAAAAATCAGATTATAAAAATATCAAGTTTAAATTATAACTGTATTTCACTGACGAATTTTTCGATAGTTCAAGTAAATAAGTATGTAATCTGACGGAAATGATTGTAAATGCATTATATTACTTTGAAGCTCTATTTAAAAAAGATCTCCCATTATTACATGGTGAAGGTATCATTTGGCCCAGACAGCACACATCGAATAAACAATTGAAGAATAGGATTTAGAGTTGAAGCAATTATTTTGACCTTTGCTTTACCAGCAGGTATTTCGCTCAGTTGCAATAGCAACCCTTCGTTGAAGCTGCTACCTTATTGGTCACAGGTTCGATTCCTGCAGCTACCCCATTTTCTCTGCTTATTCTTATTACGCTGTCTTGGCCAAATGATGTATTCACTGTAATAACGGGAGATCAATTCGGATACTTTCAAAGTAATATTACGTATTTATAATAACTTTTAAATGTAAATCTTGATGATTACACCTCTTCTTCAATTGCTTTCGAAAGAGTAAACAATTCTTTATTAATGACACAAAGATTTTCACAATAAGATTTTTGGTTTCAGTGTTGTTTTTTATTTTTTTATTTTTTTGTCAGATGTTGATTTCCCACGTTTTTGTTCATAGTGTGGTTCTAGCTAAGTACCATTCAAAATTCAAACCTGTTTAACTAATCGCTAATCTATCAACATCTTATTTGAAGATAGTTTAGACATTTTAAACACATTTACATAAGAATTATTTTCATGAATTTATCATTAATCATAAACTATTTTCAAAATAGAAACCCAGGTGGTTGGTGAAAAGTACGGATCAGGGGAGAAACCCCTAGCATCGGCAGCCTTATTCTGAAGTCACACACACTCTAACCCAGGAATTGGCTATCTTGTTTGGCTCTATTAGCCAGGATCAAATATTAATCAGTGGACAGGGAGCAGATAATAGCCACGAAGAGTTTGAAATATGGAGATATATCCATCTAAATATATCTAGTAATAGTTTCTTCCAAATTGATTAATAACATATACAAGAAAATCATTTGAGCTTAACGAAAAATTCCAATTAGTCATTGAAGAACTCGGTTTAATCACATTTAGTCAAGGCATATTTTGAATCTATTAAAAAGATCAAAATGCAAGAAGTAAGCAATGTATCCCAATATTTGCTTGTAAGGTGAAGTGTGTGTCTCTTAGACACTCTCAATGGAGTATGATGGCTGATGATTGTCCTGGTTTCTATTGCATGTAACAGCTTGGTGATCCTTGCAAGTTTCAAGTATCGTCTAGTCCAGGATTTTATACTTAAAAGTTTTTATGACCACCTCCTTGAAGAATTCAGGTTCTTTTGCTGAATGAAAAAAAAATTTGTACAGAAATGATATCACAAAATTTTTCAAAATCAAATCAAAAAAAGGGTTGTGTAATTAAACCACAACCATTGGAGACCCAGGAATGAATCTTTTGGATTGATCAAACTTTGGTCCCCAAAAGGTTATTGTGCCGCCGAGAGTTTGTGCTTTCAAGAGGGCATAATTTGACATGACTGCAGTTTTCTTTCTCCTTTTCTTTCTTTTTTTTTTTTTGTTTGTTTTTTTCTTCTCTGTTCTCAATTATCTTGTATTGCAAAAAAGATGTACTTACTTGAATTTCATGCTTGTTAAAAGAAGGAGAACCTGAAGCCAGTCTTGGTTATCAGATCAACTGTCCTCTCTTAGTCACCACATTAACTCATTCCGGTCAGAAGCACATGTGTGTGCACTTTGAATTTAGCTGCCATTCTGAATACATAACTTGGTCACATTACCATTTGCCATAAATGGAATCTATGTCTTATAACCTTCAAAATGATGTATGACTTACCATGGTTTCTTTAGAAAATGAGAAAACTTGAATAAACTGGGCCTGAACAAGTCAAGAAATTTTGCTTGGCTTTAGATACGCCAGAAATTGATACTAATTTGGATGAGTCAAGTCAGCGGATAAAACCTTTATTGGTTTCGGTCCAGAGGTTCTGCATTAACATTTTTTTTTGCTTTCTATATCCCTAGGAGAGGCACAGATCTAAAATTCTTTGTACCATTTCTATCTGGATTTCTGAGTTGAAGAATTATTATTATTATGCACAGATTTACACTTGATTAGTATCCTCCATTTTGGTTTGTCAAAACGTTTCAGCTATCATACCCTCCGAACTTCTTCAGGTGTCTATGGTAGATAGTAACCTTCTGGGAATTTCAAACTGAATCCTCTATTTGATTCTCGGAGTCAGGTGGTTCTTATTCTGCTTTCCCTGCGGATATCTCTTGGAAGAGTGAACTGGTACGAGATGTCCGCTAGCATTTTCTCATGAAAACGTTTTGCTTCCCGAATATCTTCCAGCCGTGATCCATAGAAATGTTATGTTTTCATCCTTCTGCTTGTTTACTGAAAACCTTTTCTCTTACTTTTCCAGGTAATCAAACAGTCCAAGTCGCGTTTCACCCCTAGTGTGAGTCTTATCAAGAAATGTATAGAGGTCTTAATCGATAGACAATATCTTGAACGTTCTTCAACTCAGCCAGACGAATACGTATATGTTGCCTGAGGCAAGGGTCATTTATCAACCAACACCGCCGCCGCCGCCTCCTGTAAAAGAATGGCAACAATAATTTCTACTTCTACAGCGTATTGTAGCAGCAGTGACGGATTATTGTTGTTTCTTCCCCCCCCTCCCCTATCCCCGGTCTTCACACAGTCTCTGGGCCCCTTGGAAGGTGTGGAGGTTTGTGGTTGGCAACAACCTCCAACATTTACATCCACCACCACCACCACTAAGCCTCCTTTCTCTTTCAGCGGGCAAATTTAATATTATGAAGACAAGACAAAAAAAAAAGGAAAAGAAGAAAAAAAAAAACGCAGCTACTATATCAGTCATGAAGATACATTTTCTTAACTTTCTGGGCTGGACTCTTTATAAAATTGAAAGAAAGAGAGAAATCCCCGTCCCCCAACACAAACACCCAGCTTTTTTTCTTTCTCTCTTCCGTTCCTATTACTTTCTTTTCTACCCTTCCCCCCTGCCACCATTGTTCTGACCTCCTCTTCTCCCAACCCCCCTCCCCTATACTTTGGACAGACAGACAAACAAAAAAACCCTTAAGATTGTTAAAAAGAAAGAATAAAAAGCAAAAATTTGATTGAAATTGTCTGCTTATTTACTGTGTAGTTCTCCAGATTTGTTTTCCGCCCCTCACATTTCATCTTTTACTCCCCAGCAGAAAAAAAAAAAAAAAAATCTCCTGGGACTATCATTCGCTATCAGTGTCTCGTCGTTGTCTGTTTTGTTTTTTTGTTTTTTCTCAATCAGATAACTTTGTTATTCCTTGATATATTTCGGTTAAATTTTGTATGTCTGCTTGTGGAGAAATTTCCCCCGGGAGATGGTGAGTTATGGCCTGATCCGATTCTTGGTTTACATTCTATAAGCAAGAACGTCTCTGTTTGCAATTGTGAAAATTTCTCAAATCTTGAGTGATTTTAAAAAAAAATTTGGCTATAATGTTGACAAAAAAAACCCCCTATGAATTGAAAAATGGTGAGTTATGGTCGATCCGTTTGTTTGTTTACATTTTATATGTAAATAAGTGTATTGTACATGCAAGAAATATTGAACTTTGGAACTGCTGAACCGATTAGAATGAAAATTATCAAATTGAAATTTTTTTTTGACCGTTTTTCACGTTCATTCCAAGTTTATTAGTTGCTTATCACAAGTCTTCGTTAAAATATAATTATGATTTATAATACTTCATCTAATAAAAAAAACAAAAAAATGTATAGAATGAAAATTGTTATACAGGTTCTTGGGCACCTAATTACTGGAAATATATAATGTATTTAAGAATTTTATGGTTTTAATGGAAAAAAATTTTTTTTTAAATATCCAATTTAAAAAAAAAAAAATTATCTAATGGTTATAATAAATAACTAATTCTCTCTCTCTCTCTTTCAACCGTTTTCTGCTAGGGACCTTTTATATGTAAAAAATTTTTTTTTTTTTTCTTTCTACCCTGTCCTGTTCCATTCCACACCGATGGAGTCTCAGTTCACTCCCATATATTTCTCTATTGATTCCTTTGCCAACATATCTCGGTTGATTGTTGTCCTGTAACTTGTATTGGCCTCTGAATCTCCAGGAAAGCATTAGAATCAACTTTGTATAAGTGTCCGAATAGCATCTCAGAAAATGAAGTGATAAGAAACTAACAAATATGAATGAGAGAGAGGGAGAGAGAGAAAACGTCATCAACTCGACTATTGGTGTCAACTATCAAATATATCTTCAATGCACTGTTTCCACTGGGCCTTGTTGGCTGCTAGATTTTAAGATGGCCAGCTAATAAAGTGTTAGTATTCTAAAAAATATGAGTTAAAACATTTTTTTTTTTTCTCTGCCAGATCTGATATATCAAATTATACTCTGGTAGTTTTATGCTCCGACACCGTTATTGAAAACACAGATGCATGTTTAACTTAGTATAATACATACTTTCATTTTCCTCAGAATTCAAGGTCTTTCACTGGAAAAGTCAGCAATCAAAATCATGATATATCAAGTAAATATCAACACAGTATTATTGGTAAAACATACAAAGATGAAAGATGAATATCTATACTTTTTTATTGGACAATATATAATATAAAAAAAAAAATACTGGCACCAAGTGTTATAACATATATTCTCTCATAGTCTTTCTTTTTTGCTTGGTATTTGATATTGAATCAATAGCCACATTCACTGACCCAACCAAAAAGCAAGGTGGCAAGGTATCCCTATTTACTCAGTCATTTCTGTTGTCAGCTCTGCCAGATACATTTAACAGAGAACCTTGCAAAATTGAATGAGTCCCCCACTAGACATCTAAAAATGTTTGGTTGGAAGTTGTGGGAATTTTAAAAAAATTCATAATTTTTTGACTTGAAAAAAAAACAAAAAAAAAACCAAAAAAAACAACTTGTCATTTGATCCAGAACACTGCAAATTCACACGAGTACTCCACCAATTTTCTAATTGGAATTTTTTTGATCTTGAAAGCATAAAGTTAGGTTATGTATTGATAATGTGAGTGTTGATGATATCATTATTTATGTAATGAGAATTTATTAAAATCTGGAATGTTTAACGATTTTCAAGTTTATCTAATTAATTGGGAAAAATTCATATTCACAGTCGTCCATTTTGAATTTCAAAATGGCCACCCTGAACAAGTTGAGTAAAACTGGCAATTATTTTTTTCCTTATCTAGATGGCTTTCAAGATGATTTAATCTTATTACTGAGAGTGCACTCACAAAGAAACGACAAATCAAACATGTACCAGAAACTGATATACTATTAGTATTTGTGTGGGTGTCTGTGTGTGAACAATGAAAAAAAACAAAAACTAAGGGAGATAACTTGCTACCAAATATGATTTCAGGGCTAAAGAATACTTTTTCATTAATTTTGTTGGTTTTGTCATTTTAACTGAAGCTGATTACTTTACCACCCTTAATTATCAAGAACCAATCTTACTTGTCACCAACCTGTCATTTTCCCCTAATTTTTGAATATCATTCAGCCTAGCTTAAGAGATGCCCAGCTGAGGGCAGCCTCACTATATCCAGTGTATGGGTAATATCTATTATTTATTGCCAACATATTTACAGTGAATTGTTTGGAACATATCCCAAAGGGAGATAACTGAGGTTACACTTATAACTAATCAGTTTGTTCATCAATAGGTGTTACATGAATGTGGATGTGTGTGTCAAAATTGTGTTTGATTGAAATATCCGAACATTCCAAGTCTCTCATATTATCAGGCTCACACGCAAATTCAGCCAATCTTGGATAAGTAATTTCCAAAGTTTTCTGGGGAGCATGGCCCCAGACACCCTTGGAAGTCCCCTCACCCCCAATTTTCCTACATGCACTTGGTAAATTTTTTTTTTTTTTTTTTTTTTTTTTTAATCATTAAAACTTGATAGGTCTGAACGTCCTTAATGATTTTTTTTCTATTGAAAATTGTATAAATTACTAGTGAAAAAATTCATTCATATATTTGAATTTCTATGAAATGATCTTTTCATTTTTAGGAAAGATATATAGATATTTATTTATTTATTTATTTATATTAAACCTGCCTCAGATAGGGTTGCTGCTTCTACATAGTGATGCTCTTACCATTGAGCTAAACAACCGCCAGTTATGCAAAGGCCCAAATAAATGCTTCCAACCCGAATTCTCATCTCATTTATTCTCAGTCTATTCACAAGAGAGTGATCTGCTATCTGGGTTGGCAGTACCAGTACCTACCCCCAATTTAGATTGTATAGATTTATTATCAAGTACAGAAAGTAGATGACTTCCAATCTGTAGTGCATTAGGTTACAAAGTTCTATGTATAATTGAGTAAATGTGCATAAATTTTATCACAGACAGGCGTAATTCTCCTGGGCTTTTCAACCTCAGTGCATATAGTATTTGTCACAATGTCTAATTTTTGTGCTGTGAAACGCTGCTCCTAACTATGTTTAATAAGACTTATAAAGGCAGTAGAAGTTCCGCTTTCTACCTTTGTTGCATTCGGTCATCTTACATACACCATAGAGTAGGCACATCTGTTACGTCTTATGCTTCTGTTTTTTTTTTTCTTAATTTTCTTCTATTTTAAAATTTTTTTTATTTTTTCATTTCAAAGTTTAACCAACAAAAATCCATTATTTTCTCCCATTATATAGAAATAGGGTTATTTGTTTTCAAATTTTGTCTTCTCATTGGTAAACTAATAAAAAAAACAAATTTCAAATATTCTCCATGTCAAATATAAACTAGCATTTTAAAAATGTGCTAAAATTCTAGTGATTGCATTTATTTATGGGAAGAGAACTTTGTAAAAATCAACTAAAGGAAATGCTTTTTATATGAGTTTGTCAGCATCTTTGAAAAGTTTAGTAATCTCCACTTAGTCCGAAAATACAGATTCAATCAGAATTGTCAAATCCAATCAATTCAATAAGCTGAAGTACCTGGCCTTGCTCGAGTGTGCCAGTGCTTTTTTTTTTTTTTTTTTTTTTTTCGTTCCCTTTACCCCCAGTACTCTAAGAGCAAGTTTCAGGACCATTGTGCATCCATCCAACACAAGCAGTTGACAATTTGATAAGAATAAAAAACAAATTAATCATTTACACACAGCGGAAGTACCTGGGTTTATTTATTAAAAAAAAACGTTACTTTTTTTAAAAAATTTTTTTTATTTCTTATGTCCTTCAGTGTTCAATCTTCAAGTTCGCAAAACATTGAGCATTTGACAACTCCATGAAAATAAAATTTGAACCCACCAGACTCAGACATGTTTTTGTCATTAGTAGGGAAATATATACACTTTTTTTTTTTTTAAAATTCTTCATAAATTGAAAATATGTACTGTAACACCGTGGAATACCCCCTTTAACTGTGTGTGTAAAAATTCATGAATCTGTATTTCATGCATATGTAATTACATAAATGTATGGAGAGTATATGTGTATATACTCATATATATATATATATATATATATATATAGCAGTGGTACACAATGCTTTGTATCTTGGGTGTGCTACAGATGCACAAAATTGTAAAAAAAATTATTTTGGTTTCCATAAAAAGCAACAGGCATTAAAACCATTTTTTAGTGCTGATACAAAACTCCATACACTGATATAGATATATGTATGTGCGTATTTCTGTGCATGCGCGTGTGTAAGTATATTTATATCTTATACTGCAATGTAAATGTATATTCTAACGCACATTGAAATATGCAATAGCAAAACCATAAGCTCTAAATTCATGTTGGTGGATGTTGATATCAAAATATATTTTCAAAATTTTTGAAAAATCAATGGGTGTGATAATAAAAAAAAAATCACCTGAAACTAAGGAGATACTTTCAAGAGGCAAATACTAAAACAAAAATTATGGAATGTATTGAAATATTATTGGGCACTACTTACATTTATGTTAAAAAACAAACAAAAAAATTTAGGGGGGAAAAGGGCTGGGTACTTTTCTGCTAATGATGAGTAGACATTTTCAATATTTTTTCTCAAAACAATAATGAGAGAGATAACTCTTTTTTTTCGAATTTCTATCGATTTTTTTTTTTTTTTTTTTGTGAAATTTAGGGGGGATTGGGTTGTCTCCCTTATATTTGTCTTGATAAAAATTAAAACGGTCCTCTGATAATGCCATATAGCCCATGACATACTCTGTGAAAAGATGTACCTATATTCCAAATTCCAGCTTCTTAGGTGCAAACTGTGGCTTACAGTTGCTTCAATTAGCTATATATGACCTTGAAAGACCCTCGAGGTCAACTTTACATAGTCTATAACTTTTGCTGTGAGAAGATGTACCTGATGTGTGTGTGTGTGTGTGTATATATATATATATGCTCCAGATGCTGTAAGGCATTTGATAAATATATTTACCTGTGCTTTTGGAGTTCAGGAGAAACGGAAAAAACTGCTTACTTAAAGATTCGATACTTTAAAGCTATTAATAATATAAATAAATGCTTGTCTGAACAATTTCATCTTGAGTTTTATTAAAAATTGACTGAACTCGTTGAAGTAGAAAAGTCTATTGTTTCAAATGACTAGTAGGGTATAACCTCATCAGAACAATTGTTCCCATTCAATGGCAGAGTCCATCGTTACGGACAGAGAAACTAACAGAAAAAGTAACACTTTATATAGATAGATATTTTGCGGCACTCTAAGTGAGGAAAAAAAAAAAGATTCCAACCCGAACCGTTTCATCTTGCACCATATTGAGAATCATTACCTTGATTGAATTGAATGTTTCCAGCTGAACGTTGCCCAGACCATTACATTGCCACCACAGGCTTATCTTCCTTCAGTGCATTGTTTTTCCATCGTTTTCTCTGGGATACTGTACACTGTCGTCTCTCTTATTCAGTTGGAAGTGAGACTCTATGGACCAGGCAACCTTTTTTCTAGTGATTAGAAGGTCCAGTTCCGACGCCTGCGTTCCCATTCAGAACGCTTTCGGTGATTGGCTTTGATTAGTACAGTTACTTTGACTTTCCTGCAGCTATCCTGCTCCATACACGACTAAGATAATGACTAAAGCAATTTGTGCCACAGTAACCCTTCTACCTGTTCGTACTCGACCGGAAAGCCTCTGTCTACATCTCGTATGGATGAGTCTCGGTTGCCCAATGCCTTGTCGGCAGTTGGTGATTCTTCCTTCCTTGGACCACTACCGACTAGTGCTTACCACAACAGAACATGAGGAACAAACAATCTGTGTCGTTTTGCAAAAGCTCTGACCTATAACAATTTGGCCCCTGTCACAAGTATTTCTTCTTGCCCATAACTAGCATTCAACACACACCAAAATGAAGTGCTCGTGGTCGGTTTACCTGTCCATATACCCCGGCCCTAACTAGCGCAGTTGTTACGGAAGGGTAGCTGTCACTCTAGCCACAAGTTGCCGGCTATAATGTTTTGGTTTATCAGTGTAAATCTCGATAGTGTTGCCTTGTGGATAGCGATGAATCGTCCCAGACGGAAATTCCATTATGATGGAACATCGACTCTGATCTTTGGCACTGTAACTGCATGATAAAAATATCGCAATAAAATAACTCTACGACCATTACATCATCGTTGGCTCGCGCATCCTAAGAAATTCCAATTGAAAAACAAAAAAAAAAGAATGATGCGTAATTGTGTGCGAGTGTTTATTGCTCACCGGTGACCTCTATTTCTCTTGTTTACCGCGCTGAAAAGATATTTTTATCTTGTGACTACGATAACATTGGTTATATCCGACAATTGCCCGAACAGATAACAGAGAAAGTCTAGGACATCATCTAATTAAGGTTGGTACTATTTTTCACACACTGTCCCATTTTTCTTTTCTTTTCTTTTTTTTTCATTTAACATTGAAGAAAAGTGATAACGCATTTCACCTCCTGCGTATGATGGGGCACTCTAATTTTCAAGCAAACATTCAGTGAGAAGAAGCAAAAATACTTTAAACGTTTCAATAGAAGAAATTAGATATAAACATTCAAGTCGCAAAACATATGACGGAAAAAACATTATCTATTTAAGTTCTCTCATCAATCTGTATCAGACTGGTTTGACCAAATGAATTGTTATCTATCTACTGGATGCGTATGTTTGTGCTTTTATTTCAGTTGTTATCACACTAAAACTACCCGACCGATTGACCTTATCTTTGGTATGAAGACTCGCAAGACAACGAGTTGTGACATAGGCTACGTGTGGTTGACCTCAAAAGTCATTCGAGGTCACCATAGGTAATTTCTAGCCAACTGAAGCAATTTCTTGCATAATATCTAGTTTGCAAATGGTGGGGCGGATGGAGTCAAATTCGATAGGAATGCTGACCTTGAAGGTCACCAGAGGTCAATTAGGGATTAAAGTTACCTTTTTCAGCCTAACGAAATAACTAATAAGAGCTAAAATAAACTTGATTTTTTTTCGTTTCGTTTTTGAGATATTGAAAACATTTTTCAAGGAGGTACGAAGATTCTAAAAAAAACAATACAAAAAAAAACAATCTTTTATTGACACCCAGTGAGAGAAGTATTAATGTTATGTAGAAGCCCTATCAAACTAAGAATACTTCATTTGTTATGTAGCATTTCGGTATTTTCATATTTATGAATAAACCCGAACTTCGTCAGTGATGTAGAATCATTGGCTGGAAAGACCAGTGACCGTTAATATCATTTGTTTTATTTTGTACATCAGATTTTTTTTTTGGTAACTATTATTTTTTTAAATGTATTAATAATATAAATAATCTTTTCTTTTAATTTGTTGCGATATATATTAATTCATACTTTCCTGTGGCGACGCTGGGTAACTTTGCTCGTACACAGTATTATAGACAATGTTTTAATTCTTAATCAGTGATGCTTCAACAGTCGTTGATTATATCTTTTAAAAAACAACACGCAGATGAATTTTACAGCTGAAATCTTTTTGCTACGAAGCCATGCATCGACTTGCGCCTGGGTTACGTTCTGGTATAATGGATACAGTTCGATCTGGGCGTAAGTCGATCATTATACGGTGAAGTGAGATATACGCACTAAACTATATAAGATGACATAACGTCTACATTTTTACCTAAAAACTCTATTCTGTACATACGTCTTCCTTGCGTTTCCAAAGATAACGGAACTAATGTCATTCATTACGTTTCTTTCCCTAAGTGGTCCGCTCAACCCAGCAATGTGTCTGCTCATTACCACCACCCTTTCTCACGTTCCTTATCTGGAGAAATTGAAACAAACCTGGCGTATGCACGTCGCTTTCATTAGCAAACAATAACATTACGGAAACTTTCGTCATCCACTCTTTGACGATAGAACTGCGGTGACTGAAATTTCCGTCATCCGCAATGGATGTGGACGTATCTGAGATCGGACGGAAGTTGGTCGGGCATTAGTTAACGTACGGCTGTATTTCCAATTAGACTTCTTTTTGTTTCTCTGTCTAAGGTTATTTCATGGTTACTATACTAAGGAGAATAGCTTGCAAATCTTCGCACTACGACAGTCTCCTGAAAGTACTGTTTTGATTATTTGATGAATCATACACCTCGGAACTTCGGCGAACTCCTGAATGCAATGAATGATTAACTAAATAACACTAATTAGGAAAGTTCTCCTCTGTAGCTCAAGTATCCGTGATGTCCTCTCCTCTGTACCTACGCTAAGTGCGTGTAATTTTATTACAAAAATCTCATTAATTTCAGGAATCAATTTTCAGTTATATACAACAGATGAATACAAGATCGTTTTTAAAAAGATAGTCAAAACAAATTTTCAACAACTGCTGAGTATTGCTTCTTAATTTCAGGTAAGACCTTTATAGGCTCTCTCTCACTCTGTTATTTACTAAGTATTGGTTTGTTTGACACAGGGTCACAGCCTGCTCACAGTTCCTGTGGTTCCTGAACGGTCATCTTTTTAGGTACTAACAAGGTCTGAGACTATGCCCGACTCTTCATTATTAATGAATTTTTCTTGCAAACCACGCGTATACAAATGAGTGCGCGCATAAAGCTTCGTTAACCGTGTGTGTGCTTGTGATATTTATCCCTACTAACGACGTTGGAGAGACAGCGGCATAGGAAGGGTTCTCAGTGTCCGGGGGTACTTCCGCTATATCCCAGGGGAGGGCATGATTATTAATTATCAAGTATTATAAGCCATGGGGAAATTTTGCACCCCTTACACCAGCGCCCGAGGGCGACTGCCCACTCCTACCCCTCCCATTACGCCTCTTTGTTGAGGTATATATAACTGGTCGTGTCCGTCTTTCCACACGATATCTCCATAAGTTCTCAATAAATTTCCATAGTGAAAGGGTGGGCAATATGCTATGGAAGAGTTGATCAAAATTTTTGGTCTCCGATACACAATTACCTCCCCTCCGTCATAGTTATATGCCTACATCACATAATACCACCCAAATATCTGTCGACACTATAGCTCCAAAAGTTTCCCTAACGTGCTCCCGCAGAAGTTAGCGTTACCACTTTAACGCGGAGGCGCTTAAACATTTCGGCTATTTTGTGTCCGTGTGTTTTTTGACTATTTTTTAGCAACTTTTCGCTGTATTTTGGCCACTATTATTATTTTTTAAAATTTAGCGCTCTTTAGCAGTCAAACTAGTGCAAAATATTTTTTGGCGTTGGCAACACTGGCTGAAGTATGTTAAAGGACGCCAGTTCACAAGTGTAGGTCACTGTCAAGGGTCAACACTTAATATCCTCTTATCTTTCAAGTGGAAAGTTATAGCTTTGTCACTCGTTACTCACTTTTGCTTATCATCAAATTCCTCTTTCTTTTATTGGTAAGATTAGACGGTACCTAGAGAATACCGTACACTAGCACAATCGGAAAAGAATAACCGGACCCGCCCCTGAATTCAATCACTTCTTCCTTATCCTATGGCTCACCCATTCACAAAATGTAATTACAATTCATTGAGAACTTTTGGAGATATTGGGGTGAGATACATGAGCGATTGCATTAATGTCTGAAAATAGAAAACGAATCCCTGGATCTGCCCCTGAATTCAATCACTTCTTCCTCATCCCATGATTCGCCCATTCACAAAATGTAATTACAAAAAATTAATTGAGAACTTTTGGAGACATCGGGCCGAGATACATTAATGTCTGAAAATAGAAAACGAATTCCTGGATCCGTCCCAAATGCAATTACTTCTCCCTTCGTTCATTTCCCACCCTTTGGCTAGATTTTATTGAAATTCATTGAGAACTTTTGGAAATATCGTGTGGACTGACGAGAAGACAGAAACGATGTAATAGTAGAGGTGATTATAATTTAATTATCTAATAAATGATTAGATTTCAATCTTCCCTTAAAAAACCAGGTCTGGTTAGTCACTCATTAGTAACTGTCTTATGGCCAATGCCATGTTGGGGTTGATCAATCTAAAACTATGGAAAAGGGAGCATCAATGAATCTCTCATTTTTTTTTGTGGGGTGGTGATCCAGTAATAAAAAAAAGTCTAAATTAACCCCTTCCGAATGAAAAAAACAAAACAAAAAAAACAACAAATAACAAACCAGTGCAAACGTTGTCGAAGATAAACTAAGGCACCAATTTAGCATACACATACATTGTAAACCCCACTAAAAACTTGGGAAGGGGATAACAAAGAAAAGAAAAGATAAATAGCCAAAAAAAAAATTAACAAGCGCAAACGTTGTCGAGGATAAACTAAGGCACCAATTTAGCATACACATACATTGTAATTGTAAACCCCAGTAAAAACTTGGGTAAGGGGGCTAAAAACAAAATAAAAGATAAACAGCCCCCCCCCCCCAAAAAAAACAATATTTAGGTGACAGTTTTGATTGTCGGTTTCTAAATATGCAATCATAAACTTGTCCTTTTTCACTCGATAAGATAAAACTGATTTTTTTTTCTCTTCTCGGTGTTTGTTACTTAATATCGTTCTATTAAATTACAATCCAGCTGGTGATATGATAGACAGGGTTTCGCTAGAGCCGCTTAAAGATTAGATAAGAATTATGAATTGATAAAAAAAACAAAAACATTATCTTGTTGGCTGTTGTCGTTCTCCCCACGAAGGACACAAACTCAAAGCCGACAGCTAAGAGCAAATTTTTTTTTGTTTTTATGTTTCACACTTAACAAAGCCTGACTTGAGAAATTCATGCCAGAGCATCAGACTCGGTGGTTTATATTACTTTTCAGGATTATCTCTCGCAATAGATCATTTGAGGAATTAAAAATGAAAACGATCAGGCTATAAACATGTCACTACAATAACGCGATTATTTCTATATGTGAGAAAAAAAGCATTTTACGGAAATTACACAGGGATTACTTCATTGGCTGATCTCCGCGCAATAAATTGGATCGTCTTTTCCTATTAGTAAGATGAACGTTTTTAATTATTTCTATACATTAGTACCTTGAATATTGCAGTTTTGATTAGTACGGTTATGGTACTGTAGCACAAATGAATATAATTGGTTTTGGTTTGTGTAGGTTTTGGTGTAGTACGGTTATGGTATTGTAACATACATTATGTAACAAAGTAAAAAAAACCATTAAATCATAATAAGGCCTGGACACAGAGCGATTCTTAGATAGTGCGGGAAATTTTGGAACGAATTAACCGCGCTAATCAAGGTATAATTGATATACAAGTTTCCCTGCAATCCGAAAGTGGACTGTTACTATAAAAGCCCAAATGGCGTAATGCGAAGAAGCAGTTAACATTGATTTATACAAGAAAGGTTTTTGAGCGTCCCCGGGCCCTCAAAATGGTTAGGATGGTATGTCAGGAGGTTGCAATGGTGAGAGGTTTAAGGAAATGGTATGAAGAAAGAGAGGATGGGTGCGCTGCCTCTATAATGGCTCGCTGCAAATCCAAAGCTGAATGGTATTGTAATTTTCCGCATTTTTTTTCGAAAAAGTGAAAAGGGACCGACTCCCTGTATTCGGAGGATTTTTTTTTTTTTTTGTAAATAAACTAAAAATAAATCGTCTCAGTGGAAGAGCCCATTGTTTAAAATGGTGAGTAGGAAATATTTTCATCAGGAAACTTTCTATCTTCAAGTGGAAGAGTCCAGTGTTACGGATAGAGAATCAAGAAAATCACCCTGTCCATTACATAGGTAGATTTGAAAGTATCTGTTAAAATGATGGAATTATTTATGAATGAATAAATTCTATTGTTATGATATTTCTTTTAGGATAGATGTATTTCTCGCAAACATAAAAAAGCATGCGTCGAATGAACTCTATTTTTTCTTTCGATTCTTTCATCATCATCAGTCTTTTAACGTCCGTCGTTGGACATAGACCTTTCCCAGGATTTGCCACTATTCTCTATCATGTGCATCGCGGAGCCAGTATTTCCTGAATCTGACAAGTTCATCTCTCCATCTTGTGTTCCGTTGGCTACGGTTTCTTATGTGATCTCTGGGGATCCATGTTGTGAGACGTGATGTCCATCGGTTGTCTTTCATTCTTGCAACATGGCCTGCCCATTGCCATTTGAGTTTTTTTAATAGTTTCCATGATGTCACGAACACATGTTTTCTTCCTTATATACTGTGCTATCTTATGGTCTCTCCATGTAAGGTTGAGCATGATTTTCTCATGTGCACGTTGCATACTTCTCAGTTTGCAGGTCTGTCTCAACTCATTAATATTTTCTGTTTCTTTTAGATGCGTCCATACATCTCAATAAGACGCTTTTCAGTCGGTCTGTTACAGTTACGTTAAACAACGAACAGGAAGGAGAGGGTTTCATGTTTTATCTGTTAGCTGCTATTATATCATGAAAGGTGTGATGTCATGAAAAGGGTATCGATAATTTTTCTTACCAAGTGCTTTGTTGTCAGAATAGAATGTTCGACGTCCACATTTTTGTATTTAAAAAAGCTGAAAATTGTCCCCTAAAACTGAGAAAATTGCCGTTCACGATTTTCATTGAAAATAGAATTTACAGAACATTCCCATTTAAATATTGCGTGAAAATAAATGTAAAAGAATTCAAAAAGTTGAATGTTTTGGGGTTTTTTTTTTTTGTATTAATTACAAGTAATTGATTTTTCGTGTGTCACTTTCATCAATATGTCACATGGCGGTCAAACAGATAATGTGCCATTGTAAGGCACTTTACAATGAAACGTACCAAGTTTCGGCCAAATATATTTGAAACCGTCAACCAAAACTGTCACCAACACTTAATTTTTTCAGTTTTTAAGTTTGTCTGGCTAGCAGGCTGGCTTTGTATGTATGTATCCATAACGCGCACAGGCTGCACCAATGGAGCTAGAAGGCTGGAAATTTGAACATTTACTCTTCAAGTCTATAAAAATGGATTTTTTGTTCTTTCAAAAAAATTGATCCTCCACAACGCAGCATGCAGCTGAAACAAATTGGTCTCGTGACGGTTTCTATTGAGTGACTAATCAGACCTGTTATATATTTCTGTTCAAGCCTCTATCACAATGATCCGATTTCTGTACGTTTGTTTGAGAGTTGATGAGTTTGTTACAAAAGTACAAAGAAAACGACACATTCTAGCGCAATTTTTGTTAGAACAATACCGGTAAATGCTCTAGATTTGAGAATAAAGCAATTTCCAGTGCGATCGGGCGACCAGTTCAAGATCAACTAGTTTAATTGAGTATAAATTGACTATACTGTCTGTCCAAGGGAAATAACTCAAGGTCAATTAAGTGCTAATTACAATTCTTTATAAGAAAATAAGAGGAATAAGCATATAATAAATTCAATTGATAGAAATTGACTCAATATCGAACTTAATGGCTTTGAAGTAAATTTTTATTTATCAAAATGAATCAAAATGAACAATTGTGGTTCTTGTAAATGGTGGATATTTTTCAAGTATCGAGCCATTAGTTATTATTTTTAGCTCTTTTCATTATGCACAGATTTCAACCAACTTTTGTGGAGAGACTCAATTTTTGAAATTAGTCTTATACACGAGTACATATGGTACCTCTTTAATTGCTATTGGTACCTTTACTATTTCTGTTTTGTTTTTTCCAGCATTGATTTTTCTTGTTGGTCGGTTTTGTCTGGGGCAACAGCTATTCTTGAAAATAATCTCTTACCAGCCTTGTTGCTCGAAAAACATCGCTATTGAAAAAATTGTCAAGCAATGGAAACTTCTACAGAAGTGGAAAGGTATGTATAAACCATATAATGAGCTTATATGCAAATTTTCCGTCCCTGGCGCATCTTATTGGTTAATTTTCCGTTCAATTATGACATAACAATTACGTCAGAGAAACTCTTCAGACGTCTGAAAGCAAATCAAAATAACTTGAGTTGAAACTTGAAGTTAAGATACTCAAATAATTGAAAAATAAATGACCCAATAGCTAAAGGTTCCTTAGTGTCGATCCGAAAATAAATAAGCCCGTCATTTCCGACGGGTATGTTCTAGTTCTAATGCACTGTTCATACTGTTTTTGCCAAGGCTGGATTAAAGCCACTGGATACCCTAAGCACAGCCCGAAATTCCCCCTTAATCTCGGCCCTCCCATTACTTAACTGACAAGATTTTCAAAATCGAAAAATTCTGTTAACTATTCGTTAACAATCTACCAAAGGGTATCCGTTTGATGACTTAATGACGCAATTAACTGCCGTCAAAAAAGCTTATTTCAAGTATATAATTCGATTGATCGGTTTTGAACACTCGGCTTAGTCCATTATGTCTGGATACCATCCTGGGCTCTTCATGGCATTTCTTGGGGTTCTTTGGTCTTGGTTGTATTGGGTTACAAAGTATCCGCAACAGGGAGTAAACTTTGAACTGATCAATTTGTAGAGGTGTATTCAAACATTAGTGCAATGTGAATATCAACCCCTTCAGAACCTGGTTCGCCGATTCCATTTATCCACGTCGCTAACCGTTAGGTCAACTGTCCACCTCGATAATTGTAATACTTTTAAGAAAAATAAAGGGGAACGGAGATAATTCAACAGCGGAAATAATTCCACAGCGAAATAATTGCTAGCAGCTTTCTTGAATTAAATGCTGACTCATATCACTACACCTTGCCGATAAAAAATGACGGCAAGAATTAGGTAATTGGGCAATTGTATTTTACTTATTAAATATCAAAAACATTACGTTGCACGGTATTTATTTTTATGTTCAATATCTCCTGAATATCAAACTATTTCAAAGGTAATTTTTTTTCTATTTAATCACTGCCCCACCACAGCAATATATGACAAAAGGTCGAGTTTAATGTGGGGAAGATCAGAAAAACTCTTTTAAAAATTGGCTCCAGCCGACGCGGCTACGGTTGAAAAGCGCATCGTAATGGCTAGACAACCTCTTCCACGAAAGAGTCCACCAGGGGACCTGCTTCTTTAAGTGCAATGGAGCAGTGCTGCCCTGGGGTAACGGATTCCCCGCAGCTGGGCCGAGTAATAATTGAATTAACCTGGAGATCGGGATTAACCGCAAACCAGAGTAATTTCAAAGGTAATATTGAGTAGAGATATAATCTATCGAGTTTAATGTAACATAACATTCTCTTTCTACTAAGTTACGTCACCAAACGTCACTGATGACGTATGCGTGACAGACGACAAATACATATTGCTGATTATTATACGTGTAGATAAGAAAAGATACTCTATCAAATGTCGTATTTCTCTATTCATAAAATTTGTGAAACAATTGTAAAATAATATTTTTATGCGTTTATAGCAAGAATTATGCAGAAGTTTCCTGATGCCACTAAGCACGTTCTTTACAGAATTTAGAATTTTGGTATATTTATCACACACATGTGTATAGTATACGTGTTATGTAAATGAAGTCTCTTTCGTTTTATTTTTGGGTTGTAAATTCCGGTGAATTCTATTTTTCTTTAGAAAATTTGATTTGTGGAATTATTTCCTGGGTAGGATTATTTCCTGGGCCCCAAATATAAGTAAATCTGACATAAAATTTGAGTATCATCATACAGCTCCCATTTAATATCGACTTTTATGGCAAGGGTCAAAGAAAAAACATATACGAGTTTCTCCCGCTATCCGAAAGTAGAGCGTTTCTTCAAAACATCTTTTATAAGCTGAAATGGTGAAAAGTGAAGAAACAATTACCATTAATTTATAAGGGGGGAAAACCCTTGAGTAGCCCCAGACCCCCAAAATGGTGATGGTATGTTAGGCAGAGCTGTCGGAGGTTGAAGTAGAGAGTGCAGAAGAGTACATGTTGGAAAGTGAGGACAAGAATGCACGCCGCCTCTAGCACGGTTCGTTGAACGCTATTCTTGCAATTAGCCTTTTTTCGTAAAAGTGATAAATTGGCGTAAAGCGAACGTTCGTAAAGCAGGGTATACCTGCATAGGTCATTTTCTGTCTGAATTTCTGAGATGAGGAATTATCATTACCAGAGCATGTCCATTCAAAAGGTGCACATTTGGACGGCTACTCCACCGGTATGTGGAGTACCCTGCCACAATTGTCATGCAATTAACGAGACGGTGTTCTTTGTTTATGATGTCGTTAATAGCAACGATCAAAATAGAAATAATGTAGTAAAAAGTATTAAAAATTAAAACAGATTTTATTAAAATGCAGCCACGCCAGCTAAACTATGATTTGATTTAATCCTGTTTTATTGATAAATTCGACTGAAAAAACTCTCTTTTTCTCATTCTCAAAACAGAATTTAATTAAATGCTGTTACATCATCTATCTATAAACACAGATTTCTCAAATGTTAGCAGATTATCGTATACTGATTCATTCAAATATTTTCAGCCGATAGAAAATACTTCATTCTTTTTTTTTTCAAGAAATATATTGCCCTGTAACGTAATATTTCTTTTATGTATAAAAGCTGTAATTAATAAACATTTCTTGATCATTCGAAGTTCTTTTTTTTTCGAACAATCCAGTCTCTTCTTCCTATTTTTTGATGTTAACACAACGTTGCATCCAAATCATTCTACAGCCTTCTTCAGGTGTAATCTGCGATATCCGTAAAAAGAGATTGGATTGTGTAAAAAAAAGCCCGAATCTTAATGACTCTTCTCGGAGTTATAGACAATTTCTTGTTAATTTCAAAGAGCTTTATTCTGGTCATTGTCAGTCGTTTTTTATGCTAAACTCTTACAGAATTATTTAACATTTGCTAATAAGCCAATATATAATTTAATTTGGCTATAGTGTAGACCTTCAGCGTCTAAGTGATGGTCTCACAAACTACACCAAACCAGCCGTGGTACTTGGTTAGTAAAAGAAGGCAACAAGTCGAAGTTCCGTTTAACTGTTTTATATAGAGTATTGATTATCAATATCTCTGGAGACAGGAAATGCTTATTCGCAGTTGAAAAGAGAGGTGGCCGATTTTCATCTAAGTCAAACTGACTGGTCTCTCATGTCACGAACGATAGTTTACTTGATGGTAGCAGCGGTTGACGGTTACAAAGGCGGACCGGCTGACAAGAGAGACTGGTAGCGTTCTCTTCTCGAACCCTCAACTGTACTTGCACTGTTACGAAAATCCCTCCTATTTAAGCCCCGGGCAACAACACTGCCCCCTCCGTGACGTCACTTTGTCCAAACAAATCAATTAACTTCCTTTCTTTCTTTTCCTGTTGACGTTATCTCGATCCTTCCAGAAAATCCCAAATATTGACCCTCATCCGTCTCGCGACGCAAGTCCGTCCAAGATCATCAATTAGCCTCCCCCTCTTTCAAGAACTCTGCAAATTACTTTTCTTTCAAAACCCCAGACATTGGCCCCTATCTGGTCATCGAATCAGGAAGAGAACTTCTCTAAAAGTACTTGTTTTTGCAACCCAGGAATTTGACTGAACACATTAAATTGAGAAACTGCAGGTGCCCGTACTTGGAAGCACGTAATTCTCAACTTCCTACAGTATTTCAAAAACATATCAACCCTTTACTTTTCAGTTGTAGATTAACCTTTTAATACAGATAACTCCTTTGGTAATAACCATAGTAATTTTTAGGACACGGGGGACTCCTGGTCCCCTAGTGTCACAATAGTATAAATGTTTCGCTGTCCTCTCTGTCTGTCAGTCTATATCTCTCTCTGCAACAGGTTAAAGCCAGGAGAGTTACCCCCCACGTATATCGCAAGTTTCCATTACGAGGACTGGGTAAGATGTATGGAATACCGGATGCTCGGGAAAACTGGTTTCTACGCGTCCAAATTGAGTCTTGGTAAGTCCTCTCCACATTAAATTAAAGTAAAGTATGTTCAGTCTGGAGGGAGCACCTCTCCATTGCGCTAAAAGAGGAAGGATTGTCTTCGAGAGGGTAAACTGTACTGTAAATAAAACGGGCTTGCTTCGTGGCTGGAGCAGTTGTTCGAATCCAACCAAAAGCCAGGATTTCGAGTGCTGAGTTCGAAGGCAGGTAGGCAGTCTCTCTTTACTTGGAACATTGGTGCAACATAATCTTCTTACTCTGAATTTTCTCCTCCATTTGTTCTCCTATGCTTAACTTGTTTATTTTTTCTTCTTCTTTTCCTTCTCTCTTAGGTACGTCGTGCCTCGGAGGCATTTACAATGATATAGATGAAAACGAAGGGATAGAAGTAATAAGAGAAGGGATTAAGCGTGGGGTCAATGTTATCGACACCGGTCCTTGGTACGGAGAAGGAAGAGCAGAATGCTTGCTCGGAAAGGTACTGTATTTAATCATTATTATCAATTTCGTTACTATGAATACGGGGGTCCAAGTATAATATACGTAAAAAACTAAAACTCATTCCCCATGATCTTTTATCACGAATTTTCAATAGTACGTATATTAGTACACTAGTTTCTGGCACATTTTTTAGTAATTATTTGTTAGGGAATAATCTTGGCTGCAAGCTTAAATTGTATCTAAAAAAAACAAACAAAAAAAAAAACATCCAGATTGTTGCTGGTTTTCCTATGAATTTTAAAGGCAGCCATTCAACTGTGAATGTACATTTCTTCCTATTATATATACGCCTATGAATGTCTACACAATATCTCCCAAGTTTCTTAATGTATTTCGATGAAATTTTGAGGAAGGATGGACAATGAGTTATGGAAGAAGCAATTGAATTCGGGGTAGATCCATGCTCAGTTATCTCCCCTACATCGTAATTATAATAATATTGTTAAAATTTCATATCGGTCCAAACGATATCTCCAAAAGTTCTCAACGAATTTCAATTTTGTGGATGGTTAAGCAATGACCTACGGAAGAGGTTATTAGATTATAAGGTGAATGCATGAACTATGACTCTCCCTGGCAATAGCGTTGGCTGAGGTATACGCTCTCCGAGTGCAACCTAGTTTTAATGTGTCGACTACATTTACACGATAAGATTTCTTGAAGCTTGCCACGCTACCTTTGTTGCATACCACGTACTTCAACATTATGAAAGACTTCGCCCTCCGCCCCTCATGGCAACCGTCCTCTACACTGGCAGTGGCATCTTTCAGCAGAACAATGCACCCTGCCACACTGCACCAGTTGTATCGTACGAGAATGGTTTCAGGAAGAAGACGTACATCCTGCTTAGTAGCTTACGCAGTTTCGATGTTCGAGCCCAGGTAAAAGACAGAATCTATAATGCTTATTTTAAAGGTTTGAATTGGTTTATTAACTGATTCTAATTCATCTTGCGATTCTATTTCAGGCTTTGTCGACCATTCCTCGAAAAGCTTATTTCCTCTGCACAAAAGTTGGCCGTTACAATCGAGACAAAACCAAAATGTTTGATTTTTCTTGGAAGAAAACCCTGGAGAGTGTGAACCAAAGTTTAGAGAGATTAAATGTCTCTTACATCGATCTGATACAGGTAAATGTCGTACGTACTCTCCACGTGACTTAGAGTAAATGACTGGAAAAAGTTCGTAAATTATCAGTAACTCTAGTTTACACCTTGCCATCAAAAAATTATGGCATTAATTAAGTGACTTTGCAAAAGCATTGTATTTATAGAATATCAAAAACATTATGCAGTCTAATATTTTCTCATTTGTGTTTGATATTTATTGAATATTAAAATGGTAAAATTAAGTATATATATATATATATATATATATATATATATATATATATATATATATATATATATATGGAATGCAACAGACTTAGGAGTAAAAGTATATGGTGATTTCACACACACACACACACACACACACACACACATATATATATATATATATATATATATATATATATATATATAAAGAATGGCTTAGCTTCGTGGACGAACATTGTTGGGAGCAGTAGGACCATATATGGCGAGGCCTATGCGCGGATTTTCAGTACAGCATAAGCAAAGGGTTTTTAAGGTGAGGTCAGCTTATATATGCATATATCATCAATGGATATATGATCCGACTGAATGATCATAAATTGCGTAATATCATATTGAAACTCTTTCATTTGGCCTAGACAACGTAAAAAGAATAAACAATTAAGGAAAATGTGGCTGCTGTAAGATTGGAACCTGCGACCCATAGGATAGCCGGCTCAACGTAGTGTTGCTCATACCATTGAGCTAAACAGCCGCCAGTAATGCAAAGGCCCAAAACAACTGTTTCAACAATGAATTTTCATTTTTCTTTATTCGCGGTCAATATCTTCTCTCTCTCTCTCTCTCACTCTCAACCTCTCTCTTTCTCTCTTATGTATATATATATCTTCAATGCTGATCCATTATCATCTTTGCTCCCCCCCTTTATTCAGCATCCTTTACTATTACCTGCCATCTTGATTCATTGTCATCCTTACTCTCCCACTTTATTCTTTATTCTTTTTCTTCAATTGTTTATTCTATTTAGCATTTTCTTCCAAATTTTTATAGCGAGTTTCAATTCATCGTCGTCCTCACAGCCCGCCCTTTTTCTTCTACCTTACTCTCCTTTTTTTCTCTTTGTTGTTTCTCTTGATATTTTCTGAAGTCTTCATCCGTCATCTCCAATTCTCCTTCTCACCTGTTCTCCTTTATTGCCTTTCTCTTTCAAAAATGACATGATAGTGCATTTTCATTGTCATCCTTGCTCTCCCTCGGATAATCCTTCACTTTCATTCCGTTGTGTAAACTGAAGCACGAGAAAAAAAAGGGGGTGTACGAAGGAATAGAAAAATAGTTTAACGAAAAAGTGAGCAGAGAGAGAGAGAGAGAGAGACAGAGAGAGACAGAGAGAGAGACAGAGAGAGAGACAGAGAGAGATAGAGAGAGAAAGGAGAGCAAAGATGGATGAAGAACAAAATGGTCTAAAAAGGAAAGAATCTTGCATAACAATGGTTTTCGAGAATAGGCTGCTACTCATTGTACTACTATATATAGACATCGATGTATATTTACTAATCTCAACTGTATTGCAAAGGGCCACAAGAGCAAGACAAGCTGTGAGAATCAAACTCGCAACATTAGCGAATATCCTAGCTGAACGAGCTTGCCAACTCTCGTTCTATCCTAGATATCCAAATGCTTAGTCGAGTCAGACAAAAGGCCTAAAAAGGTGAAGATCGAAGTCACCAATGACAACAGTGTGCTAGAATAGCTTGTTACCTATTACGTGACGATAAACGTCCATATATATTTTAGCTTAGTTGTATGGCATAAGGACATGGAATCTGAGCACCTGCTGAGAATACAATTCACAAATAATCTCGAGGCTTAGTAAATGAATAAAGGGAAAATGCGTTATATGTTATTTTCATTTGTGATCATTTTCTCATCAGTAATAAAATGCGTACCTGCATCATATGTTAGTATGATTGTAAAAACCTGACGAATATTGGACCAGAATATTTCAACATAAAATAGACAAACAAATATTTATATGGAAGCACAAAATGCTATTTATAATTGTCTGTACCCACATGTAATTAAACTTTGTATAATAAGATTGTTCATTTTTGCCACTGCATTTATAGTTTTTGTTTATTTCATTTCAAAATATTATTGTTCAGTTTTTACAATCAGATTAACACATTGTGCAGTAACGCATTTTTCTTACTGGTCCTGTTTTCTTAAATATTAATATGTACACAAAACGTCCATCAACTATAACTATAATTGTTTAAAAAAGTACTTCCCGGGTGGATTCGAACCACCAATCTCTCGTTTACAAAATAAACATATTAACCAACAGCGCCATGGACACATTAATTCCAGGAATAATTTATTTTTGAATATGAACCATTTTTGTCTGATTCTCGAAATCCTTCTCATTTTCAACGCTAAGACTCTTGTTATATGTTTAGAATTGGAGAATCTTTGTTTTTTGTTTTTTTGGGGATAGGCATTCGCAGAGTTAAATTAAGGGTGTATGGAAGGTTTGGTGTGAATCGCTTCTACAGTTAAGGCATACATTGCGTTTTACCACATTAGAAGAAAAAATCCCCTAAAAGATTTGTGTTAGATTTTTTTCAAAGCAATTTTCATGAGTTAGCAATTGTAAAAAAAAATGTTAATAACGGTCTCAAAGATGGCATACATTTTATCAAAATTGGTTGAGTTTCACCAAAGTTATTACAAATTTAAAGCCGTCAATTTGTGTAAAAACTTAACAACTTACTCATAACAAGGACAGGCAAAACATTGGGGTCTACCTATACATTGTAATAATTTCTATGGTTGGAATTCAAAATGAAATATATCTAAAGATTACCAGCAAACGAATTAACGGCCGACCTGTAATCGAGATCGATTTATACCTTGGATATACAATAATTTGCAACATTTGGGACTTTTTTCAGGTTCATGACGTCGAGTTTGCCCCAAATCCAGATATCGTCTTGAATGAGACCCTTGTCACCCTCGACCAGCTGAGAGCTTCTAAAAAAGTGCGTTTTATCGGAATCACAGGTTACCCATTGGAAACCTTAAAGTAAGAGTAAAAGTATTATCTTTTGTTTGAAAATTGCAACTTTAGTTAAATGAAAAAAATAAAGAAACAGCTAAACAGTATTTGTATTATGTGCTCGCACAATACCGCTAAAATGCCCAAACCTGGGCAATAAATCAATTTTCGGTCCAGTCGGACCACCCGAGTAATTTTTAATTAAGTATAAATTGACAAAAATGTTCTTCCAAGGAAGAGAACCCCAGGTGTATCAACTGGTAATTACAGAGACGTTTTCATTGACTTTATTAATAAGAAAATATTAGGAATAAGCAGGGAATAATCCTTGACCTATTTGCACTCTTCGAATCAAATTAAAGGAAAATTGTCCCTTGTTCGATTTCTCTTTCCTTCTCTAGTTTCTGTTTGAATAATGTGATGGCTGTCGACCACAGAAAAGCGAGTTGTGTTGTGTTTTTTTACTACTACCACTGCGCCAGAAGATCACTAACAGTTACACAACCCGTTGATATTATTACATAATTGGAAATTGAATAATCCAATCTTTACAAACTTCCTACATTTCTACGTAACATTTTCTTTTGCAAGGTACCTTTTGTCGAAAAGTCGTATAAAAATCGACACCATACTGAGCTACTGCCATTCCTGTCTACATGACAACACACTACTAGATTATTTTGACTTCTTCAAGGTAAATATTTTAATATTTTTCTTCAAGCAGTAATTAGTTAGAGACCTCTCTCTTAACGGCCACTCTCGGTGACCATTAATCTTTATGTCGAGTCTCTTCATATCTATAGAATTTATATCATAGTTAATTGTAAATACGATAGATTTTTTATTGGCATCTAATAAACCTGGTGTATTCTCCCTTGAGAAAAGGGATCATTATAAAATAGATCATCAGGATGAATGCGAATGGAGATCACCGTGCAATGAATATCAAGTTGTTAATTGAACTGGAAACAGCTATATTCCACAAATTAGAGCATTAAACAGTATTGCACCAACGAAAATCTCGCTACAATGTGATATTTTATAAGTACACAAAGTGATCTGCCAGAGCTTTAGGGATCCGTTCTGTATACAGTACGTCTCCGAAGTAGGGAAGTGCTGTACGCGGTGCAGATCCTAAATACTCAAGGTTATGATTAACCTGCAATATATACGGAGTTGACACATACTTTTATTTATTTCTGATTTTCATGATGAACGACCATAGCCAGCAAAGATGGTGACGGTTTCTGTCCTAATTTATATTTTATATGCACTTGTATTTGTTCGTGTGTTCCAGCAATCCTGGTCGTACCGTTTCGTCTACAGACCTGGAAATTGGCATTAGTACTTCACTAGACCCCTCCTTTTTTATTTTTGAAAAAAAAAAACTAATTTGGTCTCTATGGGGCCTTATTCTGGCGGCTTTATTAATAACACCAAGATGATCTTTTACTCTATTTTTGACGTTTTCCAGTGTAAAACGCTATAAATAGAATTTATTCCGACCATATTTATTATCTTTTTTACACGACTTCATATTTTGACGTTACGGTTGTTCAATTATTTACTTTGATGGCGAGCTTACTTCTTATTTACATGAGTTCGGTTGGAAAAAAATACTGTTAGAAATGATAAAAAAATTACTTAATCATTTTATGGTATCATGTTCAACTGTATTCCTTTTAGTGTTACAAACATGAAGAAAATATTTCATCTTGTCTTATCAAATGCAACCCCAACCGTAACCCAAAACGCTAACCCTTAGGCAAACCCTAACACTAGTTCATGTTTCTAGATGCTTTGTTTTTTGGGTTTTTTTTAACTCTATTTGAGATGTTTTTTTCAGTGGATAACGCCAGTGATGTTATAAATATGACTTATCCTGACCATATCTATTTTTTGACGCAATTGTTTTTATATATGTCTTCGAATTTTGACGTTACTGTAATTCAATCATTGTGTGTGATAGCAAGTCTTTACTTAATTTTATGAGCTGACGTCGGATTTTGTCTCACAAGGAAATACAAATAAATATAATTTTCGTAACCCTAAAACTTTTCAGGAAAAAGAAGTCGGTATCATAAGTGCTTCTCCCATGAGTATGGGTCTCCTGACTGATAACGGACCACCGACGTGGCACCCGGCGGGCGAAGACATAAGAGAAGCTTGTGCAAAGGCTGCTGAATATTGTAGGGTAAGTCTTGAGAATTTTTTGGCCCCCTCTTTTATCAACTTCTGTCACATGATATCTCCAAAAGTACTCAACGAATTTCAATGAAGTGTTGTAGAAGGGTGGGAAATGGGCTGAGGAAGAAGTGGTTAAATTTTTGAGCAGATCCAGGATTATTTTAAATTTTTGATTGAGAGATATTTTTCCATTCTGTTTTTTATTTTATTTTTTAATTCATTTATGTATTTGCTCCTTGACTCACCACACGGTATCTCCAAAAGTTCAGAACAAATTCCCGTGAAATTCTGTGAAAAGGTGGACAATAGACTGAGGGATATGCGATTGGATTTTGTGGATACATGTGTGACACTAGGGGGCCAGGAGTCCCCCGTGTCCTGAAAATTACTATGGCTGTTACCAAAAATTACTATGGTTATTACCAGTAATTACTATGGTTATTACAAAAGGAGTTATCAGTGTTAAAAGGGATAATGTGTTTTTCGAGATATTATGAGAATTGTGTGCTTCCAAGTAGGAGTCACCTGTGCTTTCTCAATCTGGTGTCATCTGTCAAATCCTGGGTTGCAAAAGACAGATGCTTTGGAGAAGGTTTTGTTCCCGATTCGATGACCAGATAAGGGCTTAATGTGTTTTTCGAAATATTATGGGAAGTTGAGTCACCTGTACTTTCTCAATCTAGTGTCATCTGTCAAATCCTGGGTTTCAAAAACAAGGCCAGATATGGGGCCAGTGTCTGGGGTTATGAAAGAAAGAGTAAAGCTTATGAAAGAAAAGTTATTTGCAGAGTCCTTGAGAGAGGGGGAGACTAATTTATGATCTTGGACAGACCTGCGTCGCGAGATGAATGAGGGTCAATGTTTGGGGTTTTCCGGAGGGGTCGAGATAACGGGAAAAAGAGAGAAGGGAAGTCAATTACAAAGAGATACAGTGTTGATACCAAGGGCTTAAATAGGAGGGATTTTCGTAACAGAAAGCAGAGTAAAATTTGGGTTTGGAGAAGAGAATCGTTGCCAGTCTCTCTCGTGTTAGACACCGCCCTTAGTAACCGTCAACCGCTGCTACCATTCAGTAGACTACCGTTCGTGACATGAGAGACCAGTCGTCAGTTTGTCTTAGATGAAAATCGGCCTCCTCTCTTTTCAACTGCGAATAGGCATTTCCCGTCTCCAGAGATATTGATAATCAATATTCTATATAAAACATTTAAACGAAATTCCGTCTTGTTGCCTTCTTTTACTAACCCTGAACCACGGCTGGTTTAGTATAGTTTGTGGGGCCATCACCATAGCGAACACCCACACATGCATAATTATCCCCTTTCCGTTGTAATTATATGTACACGCCACATAATATCACCCAAAGTTCATATCTGCCCACACGATATCTCCAAAAGTTCTCAATGAAAAATTGTTGAAGGTTGGATTATAATAGGCTACTGAAAGAGCGAATAAATTTTGTTGATGATCCATGCACAATTACCTCCCTTGGCAATGGCGTTGGTGCGACACAATGAAATACGAAGGGCCCTGAAAGGATTTGTTCAATTAAATCAATAGAACATGGCCTCTTTCTGTCTCAGTTGATGACCGAACTGCACTGAAAAGACCTCTTCAGGACTCAAGCCTACGAAGATAGTAGATGTTCAATCGGCATAATCTTATAATTCATTTTATCACTTAATCAATCTGTAGCAAAATGGCGGCTTTTTTAAAATTACATTTACTATTAACCGACCGCCATTATTTGAAAAGTGTATCTGAAGTGTTGATTCTGTAACGAAATTTAATTCAGAATTTGACGTGCGACTTTTACACAATATCGACTTGTGTAGGCTTCACTACAGTGTCATAATTCGCATGAACAAGACATTTCATTTTCCATTTCAGTCGAAAGGAGTGAATATTTCCAAGTTGGCAATGCATTATAGCCTATCCCTGTCGAACCTTGATACAACACTGGTTAGTACTGACAAGTAAGTGCGTGTTATTGCTTCAAACTCTGAAGCAAAGCCTTATATAAGAGTCTGATGTGCCATGCAACGGGCAGTCAAGTTACCAATATGTATAAGAAATTTTAAAATAAGTTTTGGCCAGAACAGCAATCTGCCTTAGTAATAAGGTGCAGGGAAAATTACAATACGGACGTTAACGATGAAAATTCATTAAAAATGAAGATGAAATATCGATGCAACCATTACTGACAAAATAAAACTATTATGCGTATAAGGCGAATGTTTTGAAAATAATTTTACTATAAGAGAGTATTGCAAATAATTTTCATGCAGTAATGCATTGCAAATGAATTAATCATGAATATGCAGGGTAACTGATTTTACAATAGGAATACGTTTGAAAACAGGGAGAGGAATTGTTATATCTTTGGTTAGCTGTTTTTTTTTTTTTTTTTGTTTTTTTTTTGTTTTTTTTGTTTTTTTTTTTTTTCTAGTTATGATGGTTAAAGGGACTGACCCTAGCTACCGAAAACGAGACTTCCCCATGTCACTTCCGTTTTGGACACGAGGCTTGTCGTCTAAGCTCCCGACATGCTATGATCGGTCGAGTTGGTTGCCCTTTATTTAACATATATAGCAGTTGAAAAGAACACATACATACATTACAGACAAAAGGAATTTATGAACATTGTAGGATCAGCGATCAAGAATTTATGTAAAAGTTATTGACAGACAAAATGGGGCAATTGCAAATCAACCAACCGACCAATCAGCCTTTTAAAGTCTTCTGGACATCGGCATCCCTCTATGTCTATCAGTTTTTTCACTCCCTAGACTCACGGTGCCAAAACATCCTGAACCTATCGAAGTCATCACGCCCTCTCTTTTTTTTTGTCGGCCACTATTTCGCGTATCCTGGCAGAGCAAGCTCAACCTTCAAAAATAAGAAGATCCCATTAATCCTAAAGAGAAGGGTATATAACCAATGCATCCTCCCAATAGTCACTTATGGAGCTGAAACATGGAACCTAACCAAGAGACAGATTCACAAATTGAGAACTATACAACGTGCATATGAAAGAATTATGCTCAACCTCACACGGAGAGACCACAAGACAGCACTATACATCTGGGAGGAGACAGGGACATCATAGAATCCATTAAAAATCTCAAATGGCAATGGGCTGGCCATGTTGCATGAATGGCTTACAACAGATGGACATCACAACTCACGACGTGGATCCCCGAGATCACATGCACAACTGAGGCCGGTAGAATATTAGATGGAGAGACGAACTAAACAAATTCAGAAAGTACAGGCTCCGCAACACCCATGATAGAGAAGTGTGGTGAATCCTTGGGAAGGTCTATGTCCAACGACAGACGTTGAAAGACTCATGATGATGATGATTTCGCGTATGATCTCGAGAGATCTGCGTTGTGGTTGTCTGGTATTCTTGCAACATGGATTGCCCGTTGTCATTTAAGTTTCCTGATTACTCTCAAGATATCTCTGACATCTCTTTGCTCTCTAATATTTTGTTGCAGTCTTTCGACGTGATGTTTAGCATAATTTTTTCCCTGTGAACATTAAATGGTTCTTCGAGAGCTGATTTCTTGTGTAAGTTCCATGTTTCAGCTCCGTGGGTGACTATTGGGAGGATGCATTGATTGTAGACCCTTCTTTTAAAGAATAATGGGATCTCCTTTTTTTTAAATATTGCCTTATAATAATAATAATAATAATAATAATAATAATAATAATAATAATAATAATAGAAACACTCGATCCCAAGACTTTAGAAAACAACTTTTAAAAGTTTATTGTTTAAAAACAAACTGGCTTGTCATCTCACTACAACTGAAGAAATCGCTGTCTATCTCTGAATGTTTATGCACCGCAATTACTCAACAACTGACCTTTGTGCGAAGTTGCCAGATATATTAGTTAGCAGACAAGGTGCGGAGTTTGAGGTCGTTTGGATCACCAGTTCTCAAGAAATCTAATGAAAATGAATTAAAAAATTATAGATTGTAGATCTTTTATCTGAAAATTATAGATATAAATTTTGATACAAAAAAAAAATATTTTGCCCTAGCATGTAATAAATACAGGCACAGGTCCGTTTAGTCATTCAATAGAAACGGTCACGTGACCAAGGTCTTTTGGTAGCATATCATGTTGGGGGTGACAGATGAATAAGTTACTTCTCTCACCATTTGCTTGGGCAGTGATCACTAAAAAGCGGACCCAATTTGAGGAATCAAGCACAAACATGCATTGAAATTTGACCCTATTTAAGGGGAGTGCTCAAAAAACAAAAATGAACTATTTTGTAGATATATTAAGGAGTGAATGTACAAATTTTCAACCCTCTAGCTCAATTGGCGCAGCCTGCACGCCCGATACACACACACACACACACACACACACGCACACATACATATATATACACATATATATATATAGAGAGAGAGAGATAGATAGATATCCAACCAGACCAATTAAAAAACTGAAGAAACTCATTTTGCCTGCTCTGGTGACAGTTTTGGTTGATGGTTTCTGATAATGGGTTTATTTGTGGTTATCATGTATTTTGTTAGTGTCAAGCCGTATGGTTTTCTTCTTCACACATGTCCACTCTTGTCACAATTTACTGTTTTTTTTATCCACAGACTTGAATATCTGTACGCAAACCTGGAAATAAATAAGGGATCTCTTACTGAAATTGAATCTGAGACCATGTCTTACATCCGTGAACAGTAAGTCGAAATTCATGTATGGTCAACTTTCTGGTTATTGCAAAAAGTTGGCTTGGAGATTTTTTCCCATGCATTACGAGAACAATCATTATACCAGCATTCAATTCAACCATTAGACTAGGCAAATGTCACAAAAATACTTTTTTGTTTAATGAGAAACGTGGGACTAAATCCCTTTCGTCGTATAGATATTTAGATGTAGATGCAGTGCATTCCTTGATGCCTACGTTTACAAAGGCGCCAAAGTTTTTCTTTCCAAGGATCACATTAAATAACAGACCTATCAGTGTGTGTGTGCAGTATCATGTGGAGTCACGGATTCTCCGTATTGAATGACTAACCTTGTGTCCCATGTTGCCGTCTAGGCTGAGTGACTTAATATCCGTGTAAAAACGGGAGATCATTTCAAATAAAGTTTCAAATAATATAATGTATTCATAAATATTCTGTCGGAATATATATCCATTCTCTAATAATGTAATTGTCTGCGTTAGAAACAAGTGCAGGCATGGACCGTGAATGAACAAGATAAGAGGATTGGAGAAAAAGCAGTAATTTGGGCCTTCGCCTTTCTATCAGGCTGTTTAGATCAAGGGTTAAGCGCGAAGCTACGTTGAGGCGGCTACCCATCAGTTGCAGGTTCGATTACAGCAGTTGTTCCATTTTCTTTAATTTTTTATTCTATACCGACACTGTCTAGACCAAGTGACTCTCCGTATAACAACTGGAGGTCATTTAAAATAGAGCTTCAAATAATATAACACACACATATATATATATATATATCAAAGTATAAATCAGTAATTTAGTGTCTGATGTGTGATGGGTTCATTTCATAAAGTGCTCTATGCATTCAACATTCAGTTTAAGTAGAGCTTTAAATATGATGGAATTATGGATCCGCTACACACACGTGTTTGTGTAGCGAATTAATTATTTCACTGATATATATATATATATATATATATATATATATATATATATATGCCTGTGCATACATGTAAAGAAACATGTAAACACATGCACATATTGTAATATATATATATATAAAATTCGAACAAGAAAGTGCTGTTCCTTGAAGCCTTCCAAATTATTTAAGAATGCCTAGTCAGCAAAAAGTCAAGAAATATAATCCGCTTCGATTTTTTTTTACTTTACCAATTTGATCGTCACAAACAATGCATTGAAATCATTCATAATTATGCACCAAAGACAAGATAGATAAAAATTAAAATCTTTTTAAACAAGTAAAATTTCTTTTTCCTATTTTTACAGCTTCTTGAAACCTCTCAAAGTAAAATCTTGGGAAGGAGTTGAAGTGGGAAAGTATAGAGCTGCCCTGATGAAACGGTCTTCAGTCTAGCTTGGAGAATGGTGAGCCTGCGGTTGCTGAGAGGGGCGGGGGTGCTGCCTGCCAACAGCAAGATCCACACCCAGTGAAGGCTGCCGCAACAGAGGATCAATGGCGAGAACCTTTTCGACTTTTGAAGAATTTCAAGAACTTGGAGGTAATTGTTTGGACGGAGTTCCAAGGAAAGAAGGGAGGTAACTTCTAATCACGAACAAATAGAAGCAGAAAACTTGATCATTCAAAACTGTATTTCATTGAATTAAGCCATAAAGGATATAATTTAGAATTAGTGTTTGGGGTTAGGGTCAGTATTCAGTTTTATGGTTACGGTTGGGTTTACAATTAATAGAAGATCAACACTTTTTTTCATATTTGTAACACTAAAATGAATACAATTGAAACTAATATAATTAGAATAATTAAATAAACGTTCTTGGTCATTTCTAATAGTATTTCTCCACACTATCCTATGTAAATAAGAAGTAAACAGCCTCCTATTTGTTCCGAATCGTCTACGTAATTTACGCTCTATGCTTTTATCGTGTACAGCGTCCATAGCAGTTACCTACCCTTTTTTGCGAACCTCGTCCAGACAATTACCAACTAGGAAAACGGATAATCGGGGCCTCGGAGATCGGTACCCGAAAAACTCAATTTCGGACATCATAACCTTGAAGGTTGAAATCCCGAAAGATCAAAATCACTAATGGTTGAGATTACGAAGGCCACGATGCCGAAAGTTTGATCTCTCGAAAGATCACTCTCTAGGGATTTCAAGAATCGGTTTTATGTCATTCGGGAGAGTTTTTCGGGATTATGACCCGGACCTCTCAGAGATATATTCCTTCTGTAGTAAATTGCTTTTTTTAAAAAACATCGCCTTTGTTTTTCTTTTTTTCTTTTTCTTAGATTGAGTTTTTTTCTTGACCTGAAAGATTTTGAGGTAATCTTTGCATTAACACACTATGAAGGATGGCTAGATTCATTTTTTAAATGGATAAAATTAAGTAGATATCATCTACAGGTAACTGCACATGCACCAAAAACTCATTAAAAAAGGCTTCAATGAGTATAAATAAATATGAATAAAATCAAAGTTTCTATATAGATACAAAGAACTGTACCTTTAGATCGAGATTAACGTTATTTGAACGTTTCGACCAATAGATCGTAGACAACGTTATTAAAACATTTCGACCTTTTGAGAAAAAACTCTATTTGAACGTTTTGGCCTTTCAGATCGAGAATAACGTTATTTGAACGTTTCGACCAATAGATCGAAGACAACGTTATTAGAACATTTCGACCTTTTGAGAAAAAAACGTTATTTGAACGTTTCGGCCTTTCAGATCGAGAATAACGTTATTTGGACATTTCGATCAATAGATCGAAGACAACGTTATTAAAACATTTCGACCTTTTGAGAAAAAACGCTATTTGAACGTTTCGGCCTTTCAGATCGAGAATAACGTTATTTGAACGTTTCGACCAATAGATCGAAGACAACGTTATTAGAACATTTCGACCTTTTGAGAAAAACGCTATTTGAACGTTTCGGCCTTTCAGATCGAGAATAACGTTATTTGAACGTTTCGACCAATAGATCGAAGACAACATTATTAAAACATTTCGACCTTTTGAGAAAAAAACGCTATTTGAACGTTTCAGCCTTTCAGATCGAGAATAACGTTATTTGAACGTTTCGACCAATAGATCGAAGACAACATTATTAAAACATTTCGACCTTTTGAGAAAAAAACGCTATTTGAACGTTTCGGCCTTTCAGATCGAGAATAACGTTATTTGAACGTTTCGACCAATAGATCGAAGACAACATTATTAAAACATTTCGACCTTTTGAGAAAAAAACGCTATTTGAACGTTTCGGCCTTTCAGATCGAGAATAACGTTATTTGAATGTTTAGATATCTAAATCAAGTATAACAATATCTGATCGCTAATATCAGATCGATACGTTGTATCTATACTTCTTGTGGTCTTTGTATGTGTATTTGGAGCACGTATAGTTACCTGTAAATGAAATCTAGCTCATGTTAGATATATTTTTTAAATGGTTAGCCATTTTTACCTATTCAAAATGGTCGTTCTCTTCAGTGCATAAGATTACCAATTTCAGAATTTACAAAAATAGTTTGGAGGACTGAACATATTCTTTATGTTGCTATTGTTGTTACCACGAGAGGTGCAGTTGGCTCAACGGTTAACAGCACTGACAATGGAATTGGTAAGTTCCGGCAGAGTCAGTTCGGATTCACTTCGCGCTAATTTCCCTGGGGAAAGACATGAATTCATCAATTAAATGCTTTTCGTTCTAAATCCCAGAAAAATACGGTGCGAAAAAAGAGCTAAATTAGCGCGAACAGGCGAAAAAAGAGCTAAATTAGTGCGAACGAGCGAAAAAAGTGCTAAATTATCGCGGGTGTGCTTAAACATTTCGGCAATTTTTTAATCAACAAAAAAAGAAAGCCTTTGCCTGTCTTGCTAGTTTGTCTTCCAAGAAGTCTTTTTTTTTTTTAGTACTGGATTGGAAGAAAAAAAATTAGCCCCCAAATTGCAAAACACATTAAAAAAGAAGCTTAAAACTGTCAAAACCTTTCAAGTATCTTTTCTGTTTTTTAGCCACTTTGGGGCTATTATTTTAAAACTTCAGCACTAAAAAGCACTTTCGGGCAGTCAAACTAGCAAGACAGGCGATTGCCTTCTTTTTTTTATCACCGGGTTACTATACGCCACGACTTCTAATCTTTTCAATCTACAGCGACGTCCCATATCTATATCTCATCCTAGACAGGGTAATGTAAACTCTTATCCTATCGGTTATAGCTTTTAATACCAGATTTTTCTACTTTCTCTTCCGAGATGGCTTATATTAATCGAGTCCGATTTACAGGGAGACTAATTCCTCATTTATTTTCTCTTCCACATCTGCAGGGGATATTCTATGTGCAGTTATTTGTCAGCCATTTCTCTTGTGGGGAACTAATTCTTGTAAGGAGGTCGCGAAGAGTGATTTTCCGACTGAAAAATAACCTTATTGTTGTAATGTCCACAGGTCCTCAGACAGGTTCGATCGCTCTTCCTAAATATGGTAGGGTTACTGCGGCCACATAGTTGATGTCTCTTTGTAGGGCCGGTAGAAAGGTTTCATGCGTTGTAGGTGAACCTTAAAATTTGTGCAAGGGTTTCATGAGCCCCAAGAGAGACTTGAAATTTGTGCAGAGGTTTCGTGTGCCCTAGAGTAGTCTTTAAATTTGCACCCCTAGATGTATTCTATCGACTATTCTTTCCAGTTTGGAGCGCACCCCTACGACCTTTGTGTCCTCTGCGACCACCGTGGTTCAACTAATGGACAGACCTGTCCTGTCTGACGTGGGGTTCGTCCTCCTATTCCTCGTCCTAGAAGCAATATAGGAGTGATAGTTTTTAATTAGGGGGGAAGGGATACTCCTTATGTACTTCAGTTGGGCTTGCATTATCGTCTGCTAACCGGAGTTCAGAATGCGTTTATTATAGACTGCAGTTTGTTAGCTGAAATTTTCGTTAATTGGCAAATCATGGTCAAAAATAGACGAAGATAAATGAGAGATGAAAAACTAGAATTTAGCAACAGAATACGAAGTTAGGTACTATTCCAAGGCGGTGTCACACTTCTAGCAATGGATGGCTTAGAGGCTTAGTCAAATTATCTGGTTTATTAGATAAACAAACATAAAAAATGACGGTGTTATTTACGACTGGGTGAATTATAGAAAAATGTATATTAGTATAAATCTATTTAATGCAAATAGAAAAAAAACATACATCGAACGAATTCATTTTTCTGTCGATCTTCACAATTCCGCGTATTTTCCGTTGAATTTTTCAAACAACAAAGCAACAGAATGGGGTATAAAACGAAACTGAGGTATCACCATCAACAGTAGAAGCAGCAGTAGTGATATTTCCAGCAGCAGTTGCCTGTCTATTTTTAGCGAACACACAGACACAACAGAAGCTTGTTTTACCAGCAGCAGCCCATTATGTGTCGCCTTTGAAGTGCCCTCTTCCCCTTTCTCTATATGCTTTAGCGTGATAGAAAACCAACCAACCAACAACCAACCCGCAGACAAAGATAGGGACAAGGCCTTATATATCATAAGATGATTAGACTCTCACACAAGTTGCATGGGATCTCAGTGCACAGATACGGTATAATTTACAGCGATTCTAGCCTGGAAATACTTTCTTATTTATGGACCTGAGGAACACCGTTTAAACCATGTTGACACTTAAAAATAAGATATGGCTGATCATCAGTTGAGGAGATTAGGGCGCACTGATCTTAAGGAAATAAAGTAAAAATAATAGACAGGGAACAGCATTTTCGAATAAAAAGCCTGAATGAATCTGCACACATCATACTGCATTCAGATGACCCGATCGGTAGACCAAGCATAGACATTAATAGCTTGCAGGAACCATTAATCAGGAGAGAACAACCGATATGAGGTTCCCAAAGCAGAACCCCAAAAGTGGAATAGCTCGCAAAGTTCAATAGGTTCATTCGAAGGTGACAGGCTTAGCATATAAACTACGAGAAGATTATTTCAATTACACACAGACGCAGATACTGGACGTAACATAATTTAAGAGAGGAAGCACACGCCCCATGTCGCACCTCCAATTGAATCTAAGTCAAAAAAACAAATAACACTTGATTCACCATTGAATAATTGAATCTTTATCACAAAACAACATTTAATTGACCATTAAATGATTATAGAGTTTCATTTATCATCTCCAGGTAAGTTTAATTCAAGAAACAAGCATGGATCAAATTTCACCTGAAGTCAAACTTGTGGGTTTCTAAAAGAGAAAAAAAAAATGAATGACCTGCATACATTCAGAAGAATGATGTCCTTACGGTGACCGTTCACACGTAACTAAAATTAGTGAATTTTCGGAACGATCAAAATTTAGAATCGAGAATATTTTTCTACGCCCGAATCTGAGTTGTTATAAAAGCCTAATTAACCGAATTTCTAGCAAATGGCTACTGCTCACACAAACACAGGTACAAGTTTTACACCTGCGCCCCGGACATCAACATCAAAACAAAACTTTTCAAGCAGCTGGGCAAGTAAAGAATTCACCTCTACACACATTTCAAGAAGAGACTTTTGTTTACTACACTCAAATACCCTAAAAGAGACTTCGCCTACTTTACTCATTCACAAATAACTTTCACACATAAAGTGACAATCTCATATTTTACACTATTTCTAACTTTTCTCACCTCTTTGATAAATCGTACGAACACATGATATATTTTTAACTCTCAACTCACATACAAATTATATGAACATCACCATTACCAAATCAATTAAATAAACCGTTGTTGTAGATTGATATGAAGTATGTGTCAGAATTTCATTTTCATTGATGTGTTCAGTGTTTTATTTTGACTACCCCCCCTTTCTCCACTTTGCTTTTCTTAAACTACTGTTGCCACCGTTAAACATTTGGTCCTGGTACTTCCTCTTTCTTACTACTACGAGTTGTTAGTCCTTACTACTCATTTCATTCATGAAGTAAGTAACAAGGCCTTCACTCTACTCACGGCAATTGTAAACGCACAAACTCTGAACAAGACCCACTACAGAAGTGCGCTACAACTCTCATAGCAAGATAAGGCATTCTAGAACACAACATAGTTCTGGTAGCCCGGAGAGTCCGCGGCTGAAATGTTGCCATTAAACAAAACTAAGAATACAAGAAAAAGTAGTCTCAAATAATTTATATGCAACGAAGAAAATACACTATATACATTTTTCTTGGTCAAGATTTTCAAATCAAGCTTTCATGGAATTTTTAGACCTTACAATAAAAAAGAAACTTGGATTTTTCATGGATAAAATGTTTTTTCTCGTTACAAAGAAGATATTTCTTTTTTTGTTGTCAATTTTGTTACCTTAAAAAACAGACAATATGGAAAGTTGTAGATAATTGACAGAAGAATGAATTCCGTTCGAGGCCTGCGTTTCTTGTTCGTTCGCAATAAATACATTTATGTACATACTATGTAATTTGTCACGAGAGATGACTGTTGAATGCCAATGAAAGAGTAATGACTTTCACTTATTTAATGGAAAATGCGTAAAAAAATCCGGGCTCATTTTGGTTGAAAATGAACAAGGAAATGTTGAGCAACTTAATAAATATTCTCTAAGCTCAGCGCTATTGCAATTAAAAAAAAATACTGTCGTCATTTTTTGACAGCATAGGTAAACTTGACTTGTATTTGTATATCATTATTATTTTGTATGACTATTTGCTACCTTCATCTCAAGTGCTCATAAAAAATAATCAAGATTCACAATACTTCTAGATAGGATAGAAATGAAAAAAACAACTCCCCTCCCAGAAAAACAGGAAAATAGTATAATTTACCCATGGCGTAAATAAATCCCATCATTTTTTATGGGGTTCTATGCTTTTAGTTTTACTTGCTATTCACAGGATGAAAAAGTAAAACTACTGATTTTCCTCAATTTTTGAAAGGTGTCAAAAATTATTCGGCAACAGAATATCCTTACCTAGTTTTATTGCAATTATTAGTTTGTTTATGTGTGTGTGTGTGAGTGCGCGCGCGCAGGTGCGTGTGTGTGTTTGTTTTTGTTACGTGCTTATGCATTGAAAAGTATTAACATTAAAGTGCTAAGAGTTGGCGCCCCTTAATTGGACATTTTCTACTGTCATTGTCTTTATGTCAAATTTTAGTAAACCAAAATGGAAGTTATCTTGACAAAAAATTAGTGAGATATAATCTGGAAGCATATACCAGAAATCCATCTCGAAGATACATTTAGAAAAAAAAGTCAAGTCCAGGATCTTTCCTCTCTATTATTCTCCCTTCGAGACACAGTCTGGTCTACAGGTTTCACGGATCCCAGGAAACTATTATAGTAGGAAGAAAGAGTCATTGATGAAAATTAAATGAATGGAGAAATTCAAGGGCAGATAACCCATGACTTAGTGTCCGCAAGATGGCACTGCATGTCTCTCCCTCTGCGATTGTTTTGCATTCTTTCGAGAAATGGCGTCAGTCGTCATCTTCTCTTTCTTCCTAGAATGCTGTTGAAGTTTTTCCCTGTTAGACCATCTCTTCCCTCCTAATTCCTTTTCGTCTTCTTCCCAGAACTTCTTTCCTATCATCTAGTGGCTATATAACCTCCATACTCAACCCAATGGCAGTCCCCGGAACAAAGTTAGATCCTCAGCTTTTACAGTCCACTCGGAAACTCTTGTGGGGAAATGGAGTCAAAGAAGAAGTCTTCGCCCGATGGTCACAGGGTAAAAAATTGAAAAAATGTCTTCTTATTTTCTGTAATATCCCTCCCATGGTGTTCATTTGTGATAGATTTATATGTAAATATCATCTTTAAGCTCTTATTTGTTGAGATTTTCTCTTAAAAAGACCCCATCATCTCTTTTCACAATGTACTGTTAGTTACTGTGCATTTTATTTAGTCCGAAGAGAAGAAAGTATACAAAATATATATACTATTAAGGCACAATTCACGAAATATCTAGATTACACGATGTTAAAACAAAGCATTTGTGGTATTGTATTAACTATCAAATCTTCTTAACTAAGTAAATAACAAGATATATAAATTCAAATCACAATATATAATATAATAATACATAATTCATTTATTTGTGTCTGAGTGCCTGGTTTGGGATTATTGTAAATAGAACCCCCCACCTCGTAAAACCTAGAAAAATATCTTCCCTCAAAACTGATGCATTTTTAGAGGTAAGTAAGATATTATGGATTAAAAGCTTCTACTATTACAAGCAGAATTTATTTATTTATTTATTCTTCGAATATTCGACTTGGGGGGGGGGAGTATACAAAAATATATTGTATACACTGGCACACATGACAAATCTAGTTTACTCTAGATAGAACCTTAAGCATTTGCGATGTTGTAATAACTATCATAATTCTTAAAGTAACAACAAGATGTATAAGTTTAATCATAATATATGATATAATGATACGTTTATTTAGCGAGAAAAAAGTATATGAAATAGATATATACAATCGCAGTTTATAACAAATAGATTAGTTCACACAAAAACCTTGAGCATTTGTGATGTAATTAAATTCTTCTTAACTAAGTTAAGTAACAAGAAGACGTAAATTCAAATCACAATTGATTTCATAATACATATATATAGTGAGAAAAAGTATACAAAATGAATGTATACATTCGCAGATCATGGAAAATAGACTAGTTTACACAAAAACCTCGAGTATTTGTGATGTAATTCTTCTCAACCTAAGTAACAACAAGATGTGAATTTAAATCATAATTGATTACATAATACATTTATTTTGTGAGAAAATTTATACAGGTTCACATCATGACAAATGCAGTTTACTTGATATTATTACATTAATTTAGCATTTTTGGTGTTGTAACTGTCATAATTCTCCATAATATATCCACATCTGATGAAAGAACTACATAAGCTGGTAAAACTATTTCCATAGACCTATTTTGGTTAAATCAAAAGCATATATAACAACAATCTTCCCTTGAAGAAAAAAATAAAATGAATTCTTCACATCAGTAGTTTCGTATGATGGATGAAAAGTAAGGGTCCAGTTCAGCATTATTGTTACATAGTAAATTCATAGAAGATTCAGTTTAGCTACAATCGCCCTTTTTGTTGGAAATCATTGTCCTCGGGTAATATTATAGGGCTTTCAATCAATTAGACGTTTGTTTCTTCCAGAAATTTGTCTGCTTTGAGAAAATTTTTTTTTTTCGATGGGGTGGTGGTGTGCAATTTAAAATGTTATTGTTGATGTAACAATGATGATGAAAACTGTATTGTTACCCCTAAAATCGCTGTTTGTTTAATTCCCATCAAAATACCTGCTTCATGTTTTTAAAAGGTGTATTAATGTGATCAGTAAGAAAGCAAGAACCATAAGTTCAATGATGCGTCTACCATCCTTGTACCAAAGCAAAATCAGTGATTCCCGATTTGAAAGGGACTCTTAAATGAAGTAGTAGTAACATCAGTAGTTGTAGTATTAGTAGCAGGAGGAGGAAGAGAAAAGTGAGGATGGTTCATCCAAAAAGCTGGTTATCAAAAAAAAACAAATAGTAAGATTAGAGTGAACAATTTTTATCAATGATTTGTTCTGGAGTCTTACTGTATGCTTATTTTTCATTCTAATTTTTTCTGATGTAGGCTCTAAATGAATTTATATAACATTTTTAGCCATAAAGTTATCATAAAATTATAAAGTTTAGCCATTTTTTTTAGACAGTTTCAGCTACCAATGATAAACAATATTTGGCAACACTGTAAAAACAAACGCTTGGTATGTCATCTATTGATCAGAATAGATACTCTTTTAAAGATGTCACACATTCTCCTCCTCCCTCTTTCTGTTGTCTACAAAGATAGAAGCAACCGTTCAAAGTGTTTGGACACATCTAAAAAAAAAACTGAACTTATCTTTATTCTGTGAACAAGAGATACTTTATTTTCAGCGGGATAACCCCAGCTAATTGGAACTGTCACATAAATTTTCATACCAGAGAATAATAATCATTAAACTTTTTTAGAACTGGCTTTTCTTTTTTTTTCTATTAGATGTTAGAAAGTCTTAGCATCAAGAAAGAAATGTTAGGCATAATTGATTATTTTATAACTAGAATATACCAAAATGACAGGCTTATTTATGTACGGATTGGCACTAAGTTGGATAAAGCTATTTTAATAGGTGATTTATTTTAAAAAATTCAAGTATTCAAATTTAAAATTTTTTTTTTCTTTTTGTTTTTTCCAACTCATTTCAAGCTTTTTAATGTGTGATGATCGCACATTAAGTCTTAGGAGTTTCTATGACGTAATTTTTATTGTTATGTCATAATAGGAAGATAAGTTAACCAATGAGATCATCCCATTTGAGCACAAACAAACAAACTAAATAAACAGATAAAATTTGCATTGAAATTAGATAGATGAAAGATTGTATTGACTGTTGAGAACTATTCAATTGATTACTCCTGATCGAGATCGGATAGAAGGCAATTAATTTGATGCTTTATACTTTTAAAAAAATTTTCTTTATGAAACAGGAACAGACAATAATATAAATTCTGCTCATGAAAAAACAATCTTGAAAATGAGCTCTTCTTTATTTAGGAAATAAAAAAATCAGTTGTTTTTTCAATTTCTCTTCAAACCCAGTTTGAGTAATTGCCGAAGGGGTTTCATAATCATTGTAGTAATGTGATGCTGACCATTACTATTGTGATGAATTTGATCCTCAATGGGCGCTTCAATATTATGGCCTTGTGTCAAGCTAAGTTAACTCTTAAATTCTCATTACGGAATTCAAATGTTAAATCAAGGGGGTATCTTCTGATTAAAGTTACTTCCCTTGCAGTTTTTGGTAATTTTTCTTCTATTTTTCTCTTTTTCAATTCACAAAAGAGTTCCATGGGTCAGGTTAAGAAAAAAACTAATTTTGTTAAGAAAGAATATCTGATCAAATTGTTTTGCTTTTTGAATTTTTATGACATCAGAATTTAAAAAAAATTCTCTGAACGACGTAATTTCAAGTGGCTATAAAGACAGGGTCTAGTTTTGCTTTGTAATTTGATAGTAAATTGAACCCTCATTTCTAATAACAGGCGGAAACTACCCAATTTAGCTTTATTCTCTAAATACATTGAAGATGCAGATTCTCTCTGCCATATGCTGAAAATCGATCTTTTAATATATTGGGGACAGATGACAGACTCTCTTAGAATTTTCTAAAAATTGGTATTATTTTTTTTTTTGGCTCCTGGTCATGAATATGTGTATCAATTCCTGTTCAACAAAATGATTTACTGATTACTGAGATATGGCCCTGCTATATTTCTATATAGCTAATGGCATAAGTTTACAAGTAGGGGGTCGAGAGAGAAAATGCCCTCCTTCAGCAAATCAGTAATTTATATCCATTAGGTCATTGTGTGACTGAAAAAAACAAGTTGACATTTTTCATTTCTAAAAACCCTTTATTTATTTGAATAGGTTTTCTTTATTTTTCAAATAATATTGATATGTTGAACTCATTTAGAATAACAACTTCTTGTTGGCCTTTCTCTCTCATTTGGGAGACTTCAGCTCTTTTCTCATTTGTCTCTTCTTCCCTTCTCCTTCTCGCCATTTCCGTATGTGTGTCATTCCTTGTTCAGGTATTTCCTTTATTCTTAGCTTGTTAAGGTATAATCTGTAGAAGAAATGATTGAAATTTATGAACAAACATTTTTTTTTCCTTTTCTTTTATGAAACAAAGCTTGGAATGTTAATTACTCTTCTCTAAGTTCTTGTGAATTTTTGAAATAATTGGAGAGGTATATGAAGTTTGGTCTTGTCTGTCTTTCTATCTGTCAGTCCACAAGATATCTTTCAATGAAATTTTGTGGCAGTGTAGGCTATGGGCTAAGGAAGTAGCTGTTAAATTTTGGAGCAGATATAGGAATGTGTTTTATAGGAGATATTTTCCCATACATTTATGTACTTACTCACGTCTGTCCACACAATAACTCAATAGATTACACTGAAATTTTGTGGGAGGATGGACAATAAGCTATGGAAGATGTGATTGAATTTTTGGGTGGATCCATGCACCCCCTTCTCCCCATCATAGTTATATGCCTACACTGCATGATATTACCAAAAGTTTATTTCTGTTCACACAATATCTCGGTTCTCTATGAATATCTATGAAATTTTGTAGAAGGTGTCTATGAGGTAAGGAAGAAGTGGCTAAATTTGGGGGCAGATCCAGGTATTGTTTTTCAATTGGGAGATATTTCATGTACATGCTCATGTCTGTCCACCCAATATCTCCAAAAGTTCTATGAAATTTTGTGGAAGGTTGGGCAATGGGCTCCTGGAGAAGTAATTCAATTTAGTAGTGAATCCGTACTCTATTACTCCCTCTGACAATTGTGTTGGCAGAGGTATACTCTCTCTGAGTGCTTTCTATTTTTCAAGGGGTTAGATTTATCCATGTTCTATTGAATGAAAAATCTACTTGAACAGATTTCAGTTTACCACAAAACCGAATAGTTCATAGTTTTCTTTCTCAATATTACAGGTTTAAGCTCATATGAATGGCATTTTCTCTGTTTAGGTATCTGTTTACTATTCTAATAACAACCAGGATCTTAAAGAAATTCTTCTGTGGGGACTGAACTCTTGAATGCATCTCTCTTTAACTTCATCACAACATAGTGTGTGAATCTATGAGTTCCTTCTGCCTCAAAGAGTTGACTGCTTAGTAAATAAATAATTTGGCTGACTTGTAGTTACTACCAGTCTTCCTTTTGATGTGCCAGGGAGTTATGACTTGAATCATTTGGCTTTTAGAAACATTCAACCAGAACTGTCAAAATAGGTTTCTTCAGTTTTTTGGTATGGCTGGCTGGCTGGCTGGCCATGTGTGTATCACAAGTACAGGCTGTACCTGTGGAGCTAGAGGGCTGAAATTTTCAACATTCACTCTTTATTATGTCTTGAAAAAACATGTTTTTAAAAGATCTTTTTTAAATCCCCCCCCCCCCCCCGGAATAGTTTTTTTTGTAGGGGGTTCAATTTGCAATGTAAATTTATGCTAAATCGATCATTCAGTTAGTGTCCAGCAGCATTCACATTTGTTCTTTGAAAATCCCTGCGTTTTTTTTTTTTTGTGATCACTACCTAACAAAAGGTGGGAGGAGCAACTTATCTATTGATTAACACTTTTCCCAATTTTATGATTCATCTCCCCCAACATGGCATGCTCCCAAAAGACATGGATCACATGACAGTTTCTATTTTTTTTCTTTTTTTTTCTTCCCATTGGATATGATCAAACCCCTATCTTGATTTGAAAAAAAAAATATATATATATATATATATATATTGATAAATAAGACTTATACGCAAGTTGATGCATTTTTTTTACTTCTATCTTCCATTCTATCATGAGATTTACCTGAAGGCTTGTTTTTTGTATTGTTTTGTTGAGAAATAAACTAGTTCTATTCCGTTTGGACATAATTAGCTTCAAAAAAAGAGGGTGACAATTTGCCCCATAATGAAGTAAAAATAGAAATATTGGTACAAATATCCTTCCATCTTTATTTATTTAGAGAGAAAATAAAAGCAGACTATAATCAGATGCTAGAATTGAGTTTTGTCTTTATCCCATAGCAACATCAACAGCAACAACAATCCTCACCTAATTTCAGGGGGTAAACTCTTCACTGTTTGTGTGTCGTGTCAAGTTAAACCTAATCAATGTACAAAATTATCATTTCCTAACGGGATCTGTAGTCACAGCCAAATGATTGGTATGGGGCTCTCTTACCGACTGAGTTCAAACTGACAAGTCTTACATATCCACAAAAATTTACGTTTCCTGTACACAAGGGCTTATTCCATTCTAATGAATAAATACATTCATACTGAATTATATATTTTGTATAATTTTTTTTTATATTAACGATACTAATGTTGCAGTAATTGTCTTCAGTTGGAATAGGAGTGGAGTTTGACCATGCAGCAGCCAGGCTTCTTTTTAATTTTTTAATCATTATATATATATATATATATATATATATATGTGTGTGTGTGTCTAGAAAGCTTTATCATTTTAAACCCTGAATATTAAGAAAACAAACTTTTTTCCAGAAATTTGTCGTTTCAGACAATTTTTCTTTATCTGTTCATGTAATGTGTGCATATATACATAAGGGCTGTGTCTATCATACTTATAGTATCATTGGCAGCCATCAGTCCCTGCCCTTCCTACTTTCTTATTAAACTGACTTTCTTTTCCTCCCTTCTCCTTATCATGTCTGTGATATGGTATCAGTAGTAGCCTACAGCCAAATCTGTTGCTGTACACACATGATAATCGTCAACAAAGCGCCGGGTCATGAACTAGTGATGATAATAACTGGTTTTTTGACGAGAAGAAATTGAAAAAAATATACCTTTATGCATTGATAATTGCAATGCCTTGAGCAAACAGGTCTCCCTGGTTTCTGCTCTGAAAAATGCAATGGCTGAAAAAGCTAGTTCACATAAAAAAAGGTCAACACTGAAAACAACTTTGAATTATAAAGTTTAAACCTCTACTTTGCTGGAGTGTATTGTTGTTATCATCATCACCAGAGAAAAACAGGCAAAAATTGAAAATGAATTCCTGTGTAGTTAACTTATATTTATTATTCATGAATAATTAATTTCTGATATTTTTAAGAATATTACTTAACAGTTAATCTGGTTTATTATGAAATCTTTTGGCTCATTAATAGTTTTTTTTTGTTTTTATTTGAGAAATCAGAATTTAGAGAAACATTGATGTATTTCAAAGTTTATTAGCAAACTAATGCTGTGACATAGCTGAAAAAAAGGACTAAAGTGGTATTGATTCCAGAGTGATCACTATGTGGAACTAACTCGGCTGAACCACTGTTACTTCAAAGAACATAACCTCCTTCAAATGTAACTTTAAAAAGGATATCAGTTAATGAAAATTTAACTATATTTTCTCAAACTAAAAGGAAGAATAAAGTTTTATTTCAAACCAAATTCGCTGATGGTCTTAAATATTCCTTCTACTTAAGTACCTACTTGGCCAAGGTTGTGATACATTATTATTTAATGAGTGAATATCAACAACAGTCCTGATATTAGACTAGTATCGAGCACGTTTCCCATGAGTTGTAGAAATGTGTTGACCTTCTATTGGGAAGGTTATGAATGCTTTCAAAATTTTGAAATAAGTAGCAATAGTAGCAATGTAAAGCGAGGGTTAAAATTCTGTTTTATAATTCATTTTTTTTTTTTCCTGAATATAAACATTTAGTGCTTGCTGGATAACCCTATAACCTGTTCGGTCATCTTTTGAGAGAAAATTAGTGCAATCTGATGTGACCAGAATGAACCCAGATTTTTTATACTCTTGCAAATAAATAGATAGGGGAGACTACTCTATAATTTGATATTTACCTCCCTTGAGAAATCGTTCATTATAATATAGATGATGGTGGACAAGAATGTAGACCTGTCACAATATCATAACGACGTTGCAAATCACCTGGATTAGTTTGAATCTTTAGGAGAACCTTATTTCAATTTACTACATTGTACCATTTCACCAGGCCACAAACATAAACAATAGACTCACAGTATTATATAGATTTATGTCTCATCATATATAAATTGTTCTACCCAGCTGTGTGTCATCCTTCTCATGTGACCGTCTTGTGTACCACCTTTTCAACCGCACCTTGTTGTTATTAATAAAAATTGACGTTTCAAAAACTTTTTCTGGTTCTGTCACACATATTTGGATCAGGTTGTTTTCCAAGTCTACAATGAAGGTACATCCATACATTTTAGATATATCAAGGACTTGCTGCAAGTTCCACACAAATAGCTTCTCAAGAGTATTAGCTGTGTGGAATAAACTCTCTTTGGAATTTTCCTGAGGAGTACAATCTTGACATTTTTAAACCCAGAGTGAACAAGTGCCTTACTCAGTCTTCATTTTAAAGATGTCATGTTTTAGCATTTCCAACTTGACGATTTCAACATCAATAAGCTGTTTTTACATTTAGAAAAATTTTCGTTCATTATTCTTAATTCTGTAGGCTAGATAAGTCCCTTCTTATGGACCTTTTGATATGAAAAGTATCTGATGGGCCTTGCTTAGGGTGATTAAAAGTAAGCTAAAACAAAAAAGGTTTTCTTTTGTCTCCCAATCTCATTAACAATTTGCTCAATAATTAATGAATTCGATATTGTTGTATTTATTTCTACCAGCATAGGAGGAAGACGTAAATGTTTACACTTTTGTTTCTTTCCACACAATATCTCAAAAAGTTCTCCGTAGAATTAAATGACATTTTGTGGGAGGGTGGGCCAAGGGCTAAAAGAGAATTGATTTAATTTTGTGTTGGATCCAGGAATATTTTTTTGATTGAGAGATACGTCTGCTTGTCCTCACAGTATCCCCAAAAGAAGTTTCTCAATGAATTCCAATGATATCTTGTGGAAAGGTTGGCCATGGGTTCAAGGAGACTTTGGGGTGGATCAAGGAATTCCTTTTTTTCTTTTTTTTTTTTTTTTTTTCTCTTATCAATTCATATATTTTTTTATCATATATTAAGACAACAATCCAAAATACGGAAGATAGAAACAGTTACCTCCTCTTCAATGTAGCTGTACATAAACTGATTTTTCATTCAGTTTTCGTTGGTGTATGGTGTTGGCAGGTGTACGCGCTCTCTGAGTGCTTTTTCGTTATTATTTTTAGAGACTGTAAATCAGTCGTCAGTCAGCTTTCATAGCAAATGCTTTTACGTCAGTCATTCTGAAACAATATCCATTGGAATTTTGTCCAGGAGGATGAGTTGAATTATAATGGATTTCGTCATGTTGCTCTTTTTTTCCTCTTGTTATCTTGGTGAAAAGCAACTTTTTGCTGATGTAATGCTAACTTAGCAAAGTTCATTTCTGCACTTCGGTGTTATAAATAAAAGATGTATGTTTTTTTTTTTTATTTCTCCTATTGTAGAGAAGAATGTTAATTAATGATTAATTATGACATATCTCTTGAATTTCTTTGGTATCTAAAAAAAAAAAAAAATTCCCATTTATTTATCATCAATAAAGACGGACTGGTGAATGTATAATTTCATATTATCTATGTGTCGGACTACAGTGCCAAGTCTGGAATTGACTTTGTAGTTTTGGTGAAAAGATACTTTTTGCTGACGTGATGCTAACTTAGCAGAGTTTTTTTCTGTCCTTCTGTGTTATGAATAGAAAGTGTATATGTTTTTCTATAATTGTAGCACGGAATATTAATTAATTAATTATCATTCTTGAATTCTTTTGGTATCTATGAAAATTTTTCCTTCATTTATTTTCAATAAAGACAGACAGAACATTGCTATTTTATCTTATTTTTTTAAAACATTATTTCATAGTCAGACTGCAGTACAAAGTCGGGAGTTGACTATGTTTTCTTACCGTAACAACTAGAACAATCCTCACTAAAATGGGGGGGGGGTGTAAACTGATTTGTGAAACCCAAACTTACTGCCTGTGATCCGAACTTGAGACCATTTGATTGCGAGCTGCCAATCTTATTCATCATCATCATCATCATCATCAGTCTTTCAACGTCCGTCGTTGGACATAGACCTTCCCCAGGATTTGCCACACTTCTCTATCATGGGTATCGCGGAGCCAGTACTTCCTGAACCTGTCTAGCTCGTCTCTCCATCTAACATTTTGCCGGCCTCGGTTGCGCATGTGGTCTCGGGAATCCACGTTGTGAGTCGTGATGTCCATCAATTGGCAATCTTATTAACAGAGCTAAATTAACAAGTTTAAGATATTAACAAAAATCTATTGTACAGATACTAACAGGTTTATTTCATGTTAATGAATACATCCTTACAAAAAAAAAAAGAAGATATTTTAATAATTTTTTATTCGTTATATATACAATATAAAAGTTGAAGTAAATCACCTTCAGTCGGAATAGAAATTGGAGTAAAGTTTTACTATGTATCTGCCAGTTTTGTTTTGCACTTCAAATTTCAAATTTGAAGCCAAATACGTTCTGGCTACATTATAAATCTTTTTTTATTCTTCAAGACCATTTTATTTCTTTTATATTCATCATCATCAGTCTTTTAACCCCTGTTGTATGGATATAGACCCTCCCCAGGATTCGCCACACTTCTCTATCGTGGGCGTTTCTTTTGCTTGAATTGTCAATTCTTTTATTGCTATGTAATTTTTCGTATCATGTATCAAATGCCAGACTAGATTTTTTTCTTTTTTTTTTTCCCCAGATTTTTGATGACACTAGAAACTTAATTTATTTATTTGGCTCGGTCATCACACGTAATAATTAAATTCTATTTTTAAAATCTCTTTTATTTATTTAATCTTTCAGTAGTTGAAATAGCCGTCTATGTTGGGTCAAGTATTTAAGGAGTGAGAAAAAGGACTGAAGCTTTCAGACTCGTAAAAAGAGTTTCCCTTCACTTTTGACCCTCTAAAGAATTAAGTATGAACAACATATAAGATAAGAAGATAGGCACATATATATATATATATATATATATATATGTATATGTGTGTGTGTGTATATATTGAAAATAAAATAAAGGTCCAATTTAACATTATAGTGACATTGTAGATGGAACCCCCACCTCAAAAACTTTTGGGTTTAAAAAGAAATTTTCTCAAAACTTTCAACTTTGAAACCTTCGCCTAGGCTCATTAAGTACTTCTGTAAAACTTTTGGCCTGGCTGTCCTCATGTTTAAATGATTTCTATAGCGTGACTGACAGAGGGTGACCATTCTCACTCTCATATACAGATTTATTTCTTTTGTATTGTTTTTTTTCCAAACTATTTCCCTCATCTCGGTTCATTCTTCAAAAGCAATGTTTCACCCATTGTACCTCATGGTCTTCTTCAGGTTGGTGTCATAGTTGGGTATTTTCTGGTGGCCAAGAAATTAACATTCATTTATTTTGCCATTCTTTCTTCTGTTAAGTTAAAATACAAACTTGAGTTGATGATGACTTATAAAAAATAATTAGCCGATCTAATTTTATTTTAGAAGATCAACAATCCCAAATAAACCAGGACTTTCAATCTTTTCATTGAAGTGCATAATGGTAGGATTCATTGTGTATTAAAATAAAAATGAATGTTTTTGTGTTTTTTGTTTTATCCTTGTGGGACATGTGTTGGGTAGTTTTAGCATAAAATACAATTAATGAAATCCAAGATAATATTGTTTCATCCAGAGTTTGGAAAAAAAAATCCAATTAAAGGTTAAAATCTTTTTTTTTTTTTTTTTTTTTTTTTCCAATTTAAAATCTCATTAGAAATCTTTGTACTTGGCATAAAAGAATAGAAAGAAAAGCATGCTATCTTTTTTATCTTATTTTATTCCTGATTCTATTCTTTCTGTGATATATGGTTCACAATAAAACCTTTATTCATTCAAATTTACAAAAAAAATACTAAATCAAATTACAAATTCTGTCATGATATTCGTGTTACAGTGTCGACCTTTTTTCGAGTGATGCCTTTTTGACTGAACGCTATTGTAATTTGCAGTAGTCTGCACTACACTGCTTTCATTTTGACTGTTGTTCTTTAGCCCTGATGCTTTCTATCTTGGATTCGTATTTTCATCTGCGTAAAAGTGTAACTGAAAATTCAAAATCCATCTCGTCACTGGTAACATGACTGATTTGTATTAAAGAGTTGACTTTCATTATTGTCATTTTAGAAAGGATACATGTGAACTTATAGTCAGATCAATGTACTTTCTGAGATTTTGGGAAAGTAAAACGTAATAAATCGTTTTCGTGCTTTTCAATTCCAAAATTGATTTGAAAACGGCAATCTTTCAACATTCAAAGGAAGATGAATCTAATGATTATTGAAAAATATTTGCTCTTTATCCCAGTGGACCTAGGGGAAAGTTTTAAAGTTAGAAGTTTTGAGAAAGTTTCTCCACATTCCCAAAAGTACTCAATAAATTTCACTGAAAGTTTGTAGAGGAGTTTTTTTAAATTTATGGCAGATCCAGGAAATAGATTTATATTTTCTGTTTTTTTTTTCTTTTTTCTTATATATTTATGCATATGCTCATGACTGACCACACAATATCTCCCAAAGTCCTCAATGAATTTCTGTGAAATTTTGTGGGAGGGTAGACAATAGGCTAAGGTAGAAGTGATTGAATTTTGAGGCGGATCAATGCGTAGATACCTCATATAGTTATATGTCCATACCGCATAATATCACCAAAATTTCATGTCCGTCCTCACGATAGCGCCTAAAGTTCTCAATAAATTTCAACAAAAATTCGTGGAAGAGTGAGCAATGGGTCATGGAAGAAGTGATTAAATTTTGGGGTGGATCCCAGCACAATTACTTCCCCTAACAATGGCATAAGCAGAGTTACATGTTCATTTAATGCTTTCTAGTTTTTCCTGTGATGCTATAAACAAGGCCTGATTTCTTTTGCTGTGAAAAATCAATACAGATAATCGTTGTTGGTGTATTAATCAACTACAGTTGTGTTTAAGTCACAGTAACAGCAGGTTATAAAGTTAGAAACAAAGAAACCTCCGTCGAGGGAAAATTGATCTGACAAAAATCATAACAGGACACAAGTGAAATCAGAGCTTCATATGGAAAAAAAGACAATGCTACCCAGTTGTGGGGGAAAAAATGTCATAAATTTGGTTTCTGGCAAGGAAAAAAAGTCTTTTATTTAAGTGAGAATTTTTTGGTTTGCCAGCTGTAACACTGTGAGCGATTTAAAGCGAGTGAGTGTTGTAAAAAGCATTGATTATCTGGGAGTGTGGTGAGAGATGGAAGAGAGTCAACTTTAATGGACGTGAGACGTGATAGGTTAATGGAATGAATGTAGGGAATAAAGCTAGTGAAAGAAAGATGGTCCTGTGGCCAAATTAAAAGAAAAATTCAATTACATGATAATTTCAAATAATTGATAAAATGTATAGAACAATACGGCCAAAAAAAAAAATGATTACTCTATGAATAAAAGATACCTCTATGGGCTTGTACATATGGAACGTACAACTATCAGGGAAGTAAATGTGCATGGATCCACTCCAAAATTCAATCAGTCCCCCCATAGCTTATTGTCCACCTCTCCACTGAATTCAATTCAAATTCATTGAGACCTTCTGGAGATATTGTGCGGACAGTCACATGTGTATACATAAATGCAATTGAATTCCTATACTCATACAATTAGAAGCGTAATTTTTCGTGAACATTTGACTCTCTTATTCAGGTGTAAAATAATTGGTGATAAAAGTACTTTCTTCTGAACATTTGAAACCTTGACTCTTCCACTGAAACAAATTTTTTATTATTTTTTTCTTGGAAAATCATTCATAGAGTTTCAAGTATATCTGTGTATCTTTTCATGAGTATTAACAAGTATCAATGATAAAATGACTGGGCCAGAGAATATTGTGATGGAAACGAAGATATGAAAGAATATGAGTCCAAATAAATTGGAATTGTGACAATGACTCATCGCAGATTTTCAAACAACGTTTACAATCGGAAATGTTTTGTCTATTTTGAGCCTCACTCCAACACCAATCCTTATAAGGTGTGCGTGTATATACATGTACAAGTTTTCAGTGTATATAAAATGTGCATGTGTATACATGTAAAAGTTTCCAATGTATATGAATTTTTGTATGTGTGTATGTGTGTGTTTATACATGCCAGAGTTTCTGATGTATATAAAGTGTGTGTATGTGACGTCTCGGGGGGGGGGTGTCTTTGTTCCAGCACTGCAGAGTCTTTTATTCGACAGCAGCACCCCCTCGAATCTGGATAAAATGTGAGTGAGGTAGGGGCAACATGAGGCAGAAATACGGCGGCGACCAGTTAACTACGGCCTGACCACCACTGCACTTTATTGACCTGACAAGGTGGGTGGAGACCGGTGAAGGGGGTATCGTTACAGTTGTGGTTGCAGACTCGGAGGCAATTATTGGGTTACTGGAGTTGGAGTCAGTAAAAATGTGTTGACTCTGAAGGGTTAGAGTCGAAAGGTATTGTGTACTGACTCCTCAGCACTTGTGCAACCTGTACTCAAATAATAACAAAACCTTTCTTTCAAACTTTTATGTGACATGAAGTGGGCAGTATTTAAATATGAACAAAGCTGACTTCATTTACCCGAAGTATACTCAGCTATAGAATGATTTGAATTGAGAGAACTACACCCTCTTCTCCTCTATAAATGATAACTTATTTGATGTTTAATTTGGTATTTATTTTTTGAAATTATTTGTAGTGGCTCCTAGGATGATTTGCCCTGTGCTGTCTATATGTATTCTTTGTTTTGTCTTATGTGATTGATACACACTAAGATAAGATACAACAGTCTTATTTATCTCTGTGCTTAGTAGAAAGTGATTTGAGGACGAAAGTATTAGAAGATAATTACTTTAAATCAGTGGTCTCCAAACTACTTAGGGAACCCATTAAAAAAAAAAGCAATTTTCCTTTCCACACATATGTATTTACATACATATATATATATATATATATATATATATATATATATATATATATATATATATATATATATTGGATTTTGGCCTTGTTTATGGAATTATCTGATTATGTATTGACCCAAACTGAAAATGCATACTTGAATGGAAAGGTTAAAACAAAGATTACTGAAGAAAAATGGACGTATGAATGACTACTGACTGAATAGAGTTCATGTCATGTAAGTAACCAGGATGTTTCCTAAAGTTTTAACATGACTGTTGAAAATGTATATTTGGAATTTAAGTCAAGTCATAATGTGTGAGTAACATTGTGAACACTCATTATACAAAATAGATAAAATAAGAAGACTTGTAAATATACAAAAATATTAATTGCATTGCAGAAGCCCTGGGAAGGTCGCACAGAACACAGTTCAAATGGCCAACTTAGAAAAAATATTTTGCCAAAACCGAAATGGAGATAGAAATTAAATTGAAAGAATCTTCTTTTCTCTCTCTCTCTCTCTCTCTCTCTCTCTCTCTCAACTCAGTCTCCTCTACTCTAACTGCCCTAACCTCTAATGACTTGGATTAACATACAATCGTCATCATACATATCATAGAAATGAATTACTTTGCTCAATTTCTCTCTTTAATTCTTCAAATATACTCTTAAACAGAATTATTGCTTCTTTCAATCAGATGAAGTGCTCTACTGCAGTTTTGAAAAAAATAGCTAACAAACTTATGCCTTTACTGCCGTTTTGAAAAAAATAACTAACAAACTTATGCCTTTACTGCAGTTTTGAAAAAAGTAGCTAACAAACTTATTCATTTATTTTCACACCCCCATAAGTTGTGAATGCAAACATCTTTTCTCTACACATAAAAACGATTAAAAAAAAAACAAAAAAAAACGGGGCAATTTGGGGGGTGGTAGCTCAGTAAGAACATCTGGGTACAAACAGATACAATGAAGGCGAATGAAATAGAATTGTGGACATTTCTGAAAATTAGCAAAAAACACTCGTCATTATTTCACTCAAGAAATGTTTTGTAATGAACTACTGTAGCCACAATCACCGACCTGACCAAACTGCTAAAAACATAGGCTACAGATATCTTCTCATTTCATTCATCTGTCCGTTCCTTCCATTTTGGTGCTACTGGTAACATTTTTCGGCATAGACTCTTGAAAATTTCTATGCGTAGTTCAGTAGCTACCTTCTAAAAATGGCTTTTCATTTTTCGAAAATCATCTTTTTTTTTCTTCTATTGTTTTAAGGAGGTGCTCAAATTACAATGAAAATCCATTGTGAAATTGACACTTTTATTTCACCTCAGCCATAACCTATCATTTATGATGTTTATGCATTTGTCGGAATGCTTGATTGGAATGTTAGAGATGGAGAGAGAGTATGAGAGTGAGATAGTATATGGTTGAATTTTAATTAAAAACAAAAAAAAAATGACATCCTGGTTCTGTTAAACTTGTTTTCTTGAAACTGACAACTTTTTTCTGTTCTTTTTTTTGTGTATTTCTTTTCCCAAACTGAGTTTTCTTTTTTTTCTTCTCTTTCAGGTTTTGTGTTTAGTGAACATGAGGCAACTGCCCTTATCCAGCATGAAGGGGGTCCTTGTGCTGTAATTGCCCCTGTGCAGGCTTTTCTCTTGAAGCATGCCTTATTTTGCTCTGAGGAAGCTAGTGAGAATTTGGATGTCTCTGGTAAGTGTTAACAAAAGAGAAGTGTGTGTTTAGGCTGGGTATTTGGACCCTTTCAAAACTAATCTCTCGAGGTGCTTAATGCCTGAATCAAAATGTCCTAGTAGAGATCCTCTGGTCATATATAAGCCACAAACTTCTGGATATACATATATATATATATATATATATATATATATATATAGTAGAATGTGGATTTGTTACACAAACTAGTTCATGTTTCTGCCCTCTCCAGACCTCATCAGGTGATTCGCCTAATGAGGCCCGGAAAGGGCAGAAACATGAGCTAGTTTGTGTAGCGAATCCACATTCTATTATTTATTTCCAGCTCTACTCTAAAACAACTTAACTTCAGTAGCAAAAAGTTGTATGTATCGAGCACTCTATAAAATAAATCCATTACATTTCAGAAGTGGCTTTATATTATTAATATATTATTATTATATTATGTTATACTGCTAGCCTGATTTGTACCACATATACATATATGTATATATATATAAAGCTGATGGTCACCTCCAACACAAACACTACACCCTATCATGTACAATTTAGGATTCAATTTGAATTGTGAAAGAGAAGCTGTGATGTCAGAAATTCTATCTCATGTTGTACATTACCCTAGACTTACTAAGAAGGAAAACGCTTGACTTAATGTCAATCAAAAATTAAGTCAACTCCAAAGAATAACTATTATTATTTTTTTTACTAGTAATTTTTTTTTCACTCTGACTTGTGTCCTCAGCTTGGTTGTTATAATGACAACATTTTGGCCATCGTACTCTCTGGCCGTCTTTAGGTTAAGTTACTGAAATCATCAGAAAGCTCTGAAAATTGCCCAAAAGTTATCTAAGTTATTATAAGAGTATCAATAGCTATATTGAGTATCAGAAGGAAATTTAATTTTTGGTTATTTGTTTACAAATTAACTCATCAACTGCAAAAGATGGGCATGTCCATCTCTGTATTTCTGTGGCTATTTGTGGCAACACGGTTCTGTCTGTGAGTCGGGGCTTTTTATCTTTCAATAGATAACCATTTCTCTTCACCAGCAGATGGTTAGTATACAAGGCATTTGATAGGATAAATAATGTATTTGGAGCCAACATTTTGATTTCTGAATATCAAGACAAAGATTCTTTTTCTCTTTTCACAGAGGAGCTTGCAATATCCTTCCTGATTCAAGGCCTCATTGAGATGCTACTGCAGTTATCAACAGAGCGTTATATCATTGTGACTTTAGATAAGGGCTTTCGTACAGCAGCCATTTCAGACAGCAATGGGTCCACAGGTAGTGTTGAGTCAGAGGCTGGAAGCACGAACCCTAAACGAGCCAGAATGGACAAGGAAAACTTTCATTCCTATTTAAGGTAAGTTTCACTACTCCTACCCTTTGATTTCAATGTAGGGCCCTTTAAGCTCTATATCAAATCACTTTCTATTCATAGAATTTATATTATTATTTGTTTTTTTTTATTGTTTTTTTTTTAAACATAAGAACTATAATTAGCACTTAATGGACCCAAAGTTAGAATGGGATAACTTCAATCAGTAGGTATTTCCCTTGATATTAACATTTGAATTTTATTTGAAACTAAGAGCTAGATTAATCATTTTGAAACTGGTGGCTTGATTTCATTCTCCTTGTGTTTAACTGTTAGGCCAACTGCGCCTCCAATCAATCCAGCCTTATTTCTTACAAAATGGACTGTTTTACATGAGGGAAGAATATTGAAATCAAACATCATTTCAAACTCGTTTACATTTCAGATGTCATGAATGTTCCGATGCAGAACAACTAAAGGCTTGTGTGAAAGAAAAGGTTTCCTCATTCACTTCTGACTATGGAGTCTTACTTTTCCTCTACTCTGTTGTCCTCTCTAAGGTAGGTTTTGACCATTTGACCCATTCAAGCCAATCGATGCCCAATGTTTAATTGTATAATTGTCTGTTTTGTCCTGTCCTATTAAAACCTAAAACTTATAATGGATTGATCCATGTGAAATAGATTAACAGAGCTAAAGAAAACAACAATTGGATGTATTTGTCTGTTGTCATGACAAGAGACAAGGTCACAGGGATGCTGGATTAAAAGAAAAAAGAGAGACTATGTGAATTGGTCTCCACTTCTTTTTCTTTTGTGTTCTTTTTAGATGTAGCCAATTCAGTGACAAGTCACAGACAACAAGGAAGTTGCTAGATATTTGGATATGTTCCTTGCCAAAAATGCCTATTAATGGCCCAAAATAGTCAAATGCAAAAATAATAACGATTGTTTATAATCTGCTCACTCAAGAAAAAATGGAATTTATTAGAAGTACTATTGCAACAAACTCAAAATGACAATACAATATTGGTTACAGTAGTAGATTAGATTAGGCTGAAAGCCTTTGATCTGGTCTTTTGACTATGTCTATTACTTCTAAAATACTTTATGGGTACGGTCATATTGGTAAATATGGCCAAATGCTTATTAAAAAGGCCAGATTTGTCAAATTTAGCCATGTTTTTTTAATCTTTTTCACCTTTTAAAACAGCTTGAGAAGTGTTAAGACTTAGAAATAAACTTTGAATTATTAAAAATGAATCAGCCTCTGCTCCTCAGTGAATATCCATACATAAATAACTCTGTCATTTTTTTTATAGGTATATACAAGTAAAAAATATCTAACTATTTACGGATATTGCTCATTGGTATAACAGAACACTGGTGGCTAGCCTATGTTTTTTGCAGTTTGGTTGGTTTGGTGATCGTGGCTACTGTAATTCATTACAAAACATTTCTGAAGTGAAACAATGACGAGTGTTTTTTGCTAATTTTCAGAAAAGTTCACAATCCTATTTCATTCTCCTTCATTGTGTCTGTTTGTACCAAGATCTTCTTACTGCAGCAACCACCTAAAACATAATCACAAATTCATGAAATGAGATTTCTAACTAAAGTAAATGTGTGATAGCCTATTATACAGAGGAAGCCACTCATTGTAATCACTATAGGACAGGGTCTTTTAGATAGCAATAGCAGGTTGATAACATTGAGCAAAGGATATAAAAATTGGATCTATATACATTCAATGTTGTAAAATTCATTACGTCATAAAAATTCATTGTTATAAATGACTTCACATTATAAAAAAAAGTCAATATGAAATTTTAAACTTTTTAATTGATTTTCAATATTGTGCATAGGACTGACTGATTTTGATAACAAGTACTGTTTGATAACTTTATCAGTGATTACAATGAATGGTTTCTGAACTTCCAATGTAGATGTTTTCTATACTTATGTTTAGAACGATTAGAAAAAATATTGAAAACTCTTGGTACAAAAACAAATATTTTAAAAAAAGAAAACAGTCAAGTCCACCCAATTCATCTGTATTGTCAAGGAGAAAGAACCCTTAAACTTTAACTTTAAGTTTATAGAATTTAAATGTAATGTCATTTGGGTGACCTCTTTTAGACTACTGACTGAAAAAAAAAAAAAAAAAAAAGTATCCTACCTAAAATCATTTTCTTGTTGGTTTAAGATAGAGGTTCCCGACCTGGTGTACGTTTACACTTCTGAAGAAGAGATACATAGGGTTCTGAGAGTATGAACATGGTATTGTGCAGTTGTATTAATGAACTTGTTGCCAGAAAACAGGCTACTTGTCTCACTTTCTAAGACTGACATATGCAAAGAATTAATTACTGAATATCCTTTGAAGCTGGAAAAAGATGTTGAAGGATATTCACCAGACCTTTGGCTAACAATTAAATAGAACTCTAATAAAGATCAATTTTAATTATTTTTGGTCTGTAATTCTCAGGAATACATTGGAACCTGTTGGAATGCCCTTTGAGTTCAGAGGAGCTAGAAAGTTTGGAATCCCTAGTTTAAGATATTAATAACTCTAAAAAGAGATTCAAAACTTGAGCGAAATTCATTAAATAAGCATATAGTTTTATTGATTCTTTTTTTTTTTCTCTTTTTGTTTGCTCTGATATCTGTTGGTTGAAATATTTCTTGATTGTTTTTCAGGGAATTGAACAGATAAAAAATGAAGTGGAAGATCCTAATGAAGCCCTCATTGATGGAACTTATGGACATGGCAGGTGAGTCATGTACCAACTGTGAAAACCTTTAAATATTATTGCCCAATTGTCAGAATACCTCATCAATATGGAATTATAATAGCCTGCTCTCATTTTTAATGTTGTAGACATGGATGTTAGATCTCCATCTTTGACAAATATAATGATTTCCTGAGACTAATACAAAATGCAATAATTCTTTTGGCCATTATTTTGACCATTTTAGGCAATTTTTTTTTTTTTTTTTTTTTTTTTCTCGGCTATTTTAAAATTTTTTTTTATCCAGCACTTTCTGGCAGTCAAACTAGCACCAAACATTTTTTTTCAGTTGGCAACACTGACTTTCAGTCTTGGCAAGTTTTTTCTACTATCACCCATGGGTATATCAGTTTTTTAAAAATTATATATATGTATCAGTAACCATTCATTCCAAGTGTTCATCTCTTGGTACCAAAAAAGTACATTGTACTTCTTTAATCTGGCTAATTTAGGATCTGGCCATTCTTGGTCTATGTAAAATGGCAGAAAACAGAAATTTACCTCTAAAAGAACCCCCTATGTGAACATAAGCCCTAAAAATTATGGTAGAGCAGCTATACAATGGCAGGCCTCTTGAAGTAAAGGGGATATGAGTTTGATTCTTGCTTAGAGCTTATTCTTTATTTCCAATCTGTGCTGTTTACTAATAGCCGTTGACTGAGTTTTTGATGAAATACTGGTAAAAAAAAATAAAAATGGTTAACAATGCTTCATCTAATAAAAAAACAAATTGAGATGAATTAATCAAGCATTAGTATTGAGCAATATTCATCTGACAAAAATTGTTTATGTATAAATTATGTTTCTTTTACTTTTCATAATTTTCAAGGCTTTCTTGAATTCTCCTAGTTTTTGCTCTCTGATAAATACTTTTTGATTTTTTCTCTTCCCACAGCCAATCTCTTATCAATCTGTTATTGACTGGCAGAGCTGTCTCCAATGTCTGGGATAATGACAAAGAAATCTCTGGACTCAGTAAGTAGTTTGTTTTTTCTCAGCAAAAAGATATCTTTTTAAAAAAATTGCTTACTCTTATTTTCATTTGGGAAACTTTTTTAATACTTTTTAAATAATGCAACTTTAATTCATAAAAAAAGTGATTTCAGCAAAATTATAGCTTCTGGAAATTTTTGTTGTGTCATGTTTAATTATCTGAACTGCCTCGGTTAACTGTCCTAAGACTAACTTATTAAGATGCTTAATGCCTGGATTTTAAAATACCCCAGTAGACTTCTGAAAGAGATTTATGAATGTCCCATGAGTCTCAAAGGGGCTAAATTAGTAATTTGAAGGGAAAAACTGTACAAAAATGTTCAATATGCTCAGGGGTCATTAAAAATTTTCTATAGCCCAGATTTTATTTTTAAATGTCTTCTAAGATAATTGTGACAATGATTCCTTTCATGACTGGTCTCCTATTTATTTGGTTATAAGTTATTGAAACTGAGTGGATTGAAAAGGTTTTTGGTTGCTTTAATCTGTGAGAATTGAACTAATGGATTTAATTTTTCTTTCAACTGTTCTATATAACTGGATGGCTTAAGAATCAACTTATCAGCTTGTGAACCAACTACAGGTACATAATCTCTCGACCAAAACTCTGAGGAACAGACATGTTCCAGAATTTGGAATTTTTCCGATTTTTCTCAGAATGGTAGTACTGTAAGTCCCCTCATCTGTGGACTAAGAAAGTGAGCAGATGTCCATTATTACCAAATTATGTATAAGAAAACTGAAATGCCCCCCTGCTGCCAATGGCACAAATATATACATGATACAATACATAGATATAATAAACATTGCAAGGGATTATAAGTGAAAGAAATAAGACCTATTTGATATACACTGTTCTTGTCTTTTTTTTTTTTTTTTCCTCTAGTCATATGTATGTCTGACACCATTTGTTTCTGAACACTGTATCTATCACACATTCGTACCACTGATACACTAGTCTTCATCATCTTTATCAGCTCTAACTTCTGGAAAACTAATAACCCCACACGTTTCTTGGTAATATCAGAATCATCCCTTTGTTTGGAAGCCATTGTGAGTGGTAACTTGAGAAATTAGAATAAATCCAGGGGGTCTTGAAGAAAGTGAATTGATAGAATACTGCCTCCAATGAGAGAGTAAATAAACAGTCACTTCATGCACTAGCAGGCAAGATTGGCAATTTCAAATATTCCTATGGTGGATGAAATATTCGCAATGGAAAAATTTTGTCTAATATTTTTGAGATCTGGTGGTAAGAGGTCCATGAATGAGAGGGTTTGCAGTATATACATAGTGTATATCCTTGAACAAGCCACCGATACACCATGATCAGGTTTCTGTAGCAACTCAACTTTTAGGTGTATGGATAATGAGAGATACTTCCTTGTCTGTTTCTCACTGTTACAAAAAAAATAAAAATATCAGCAACCAACAAAGATACATCTGACTTGAGCAACTGATTCAATAGTGGGTCAAGTATGGATTGTCTTGGATCAGGTTTCGGGTGCCAAATGTTAACTTAGGTGAACAGAAAACCTCCACGAAAAACTTGACTTTTGGAGATTTATGGGTTTTCCGAATTTTGGTTCAGAGATTGTGTACTTGTGGTGTGTTTAAATATTTAGAACTTTTCAAAAGAACTAGCACTGAGTTCAATTCAATTTTTGTTTTGAAATTATAATCTGGGTTTTTTAAAATTTTAAATGTTGAAAAACTGAGTTGGAGTGGAGATTTTGTGTTAAAGTGAACGTTATTCATTTTCAGAAATGCGAGGTATCCAGAAACAATCATATATTGGATTCCTGACCTTGCTTGAACATTTGCGTTATTGTGAGGTAAGCAAGATGTTTCAATTTATTTTTACAAATTTCATAATAAAATAAGATGCACATTTAAATTGGAAAAAAAAATGCAAATATCACACTGAGCTCAATGCAATGGTATTATGACTGGGAGGTTGTCTACTGAAGCTCATTCTGTACAGTGATGGGGCTTGGATGAGTTATAGTGAACAGTAGCTCCCCTGAATAACCTTGTAAATACCTGTATAGACCAGCAAATACAGTATACTTTTTTTTTTTTTTTTTTTTTTTTTCAATCAGAAATTGCGGTCAAGATTTATTTGCTTGAAGCAAGCAGTTCTAGAGCAGTTTCATATATTTCAGTTTCAATTGCCTTCAATCAATTACCCTCTAGAACCATCCAGAATATTGTTAATTATGAGAAAGAAAATTTTTATTCTAAGATTTTACACGGAGGATTCTATTTACTATTTCTTTTTCTGATTTCCGTAATGGTAAAGTGGCCACTCTTTTCTGTACTTTGTATGAAAACGAAAATCTCTTAGTCATAAAAATGTATTTGTTTGTTCTCCTATTCACGTATACCATGTCTTTTTTTTTCTTTTCTTTCTTTTTTTTTTTTTTTTTGTTTTGAAAAAAAAGATAGAAAAAACATTTCCTAAAGTTAGAGCTATTTCCTTTTTTGTTTCTACAAGGTTGGCTGGTTCCTAAAGAATCCAAAATGTCCCATTTGGTTGTTGGCCAGTGAAACACATCTCACAGTCCTCTTCTCAAAGGTAATATTATAATCATCTGATTATCTCTGCCAACACAGTTTTTGAGGTATATATATTCAGTTTTGTCAGTCCGTCTGTCTATCTGTTCACATGATATCTCTAAAATTTCTCAATGAATTTCTATGAAATTTTGGGGGATTGTGGGAAATAGACCATGGAAGAAGTGATTGAATTTGCGAGTGGATCCATGTAAAATTACCTCCTTGACAATGATGATGGCAGGGGTATGCTTTTTAGTTTCTAGATTTGTTACCATAATACAGTAAAAGCTTCACATTCAAACATAATTTTTGTTTGCTCAATACGGTTAAAATGCATGAACTTGAAGAATAAAGCAAATTCCTATACAATTTATAACTTGATGATAATAGTGTCAGCTCAGTTTTTGTTGAGGTTTAATGGAATAGCTTTTTTATCACCTGTTGTATATAATTATCACTGTCTGTATTATCTTACACAAAATAATACGGGCAGAGATAATTCTACATATATTCAGATATCTATCATAGCTGCAAATATTTTCATTTTTCCTGAAAATTCTTCTCATTTTGGAATATGTACTAAACTTTTTTTTCTATTGTGTTTCCATTTAGGAAAAAGGTATCGTGTTTCCAGCAACACAAGAAGTGACTGCAAAACAAATATTTCAAAGATTTGACCACGAAGGTGAGTCAGTCAGATGATCTTTATTTATTGTTCCCTAATTCTCTACCGAGGCTTTCAAGCAAATGGATAAATTTTGCACTGCGTGTTGTCTGATTTTGAATATCACTATTCATTTCATGTCCGTCTCCTTGGGGAATTAGCGTAAATTCAATCTTTACTTGAGATGCAGAGTTGCCAAAAGTTAAACGGTATGGAGAATGGAATTGGCAAGCTGAGTCCAAACTCCAGTTTGTGTTCACTTTGCATTGATGCCCTTGAGAAAGGCATGAATCTATCTCTTCTTCCTCCAGCTATGAGTAAATAGTCAAACTGGGCTCTCTAGCTATGGTTTCCAAACCAGCCTGAAGAAGGATGGACTGTTAAGTTATCTCGCCTTGACGCATGCAGATTTTGAATAAAGTGCTTTATCTCAATTGATTTTGACTGAACAGTAACATGGGTATTAAATCTCTGTCTCCGGATGGAATTCTGTCTTAAATAAATTAAAATTTGGCAGTGCAAAAATTGCCAGATTGGCTCTGAAGTGCTTAAACATTTTAGCCATTTAAGCCATTTTTCAGCCGGGGGGAGCTTTTTTGGCATTTTGTGGCCATTTTAAAAAAATTTAATGGTTTTTATCAGTCAAACTTGTGCAAACATATTTTGGGATGGCAACACTGAATTTCCATCTTGGCTATTTTTTCTGCTAATACCCATGCAATAACCATTTAACAACAAGATGGTTTCCAAAAAAATAAATCTGATTCTAGAAGGCCAAAAGAACATTACTTTACAGTCTATATGTAGTCTTCATATTGGAGAGAAGTAGGGCATGAGGTCACTAAACATGTTTTGATTATTCCTTGACTTCCAAGGTATTTGCTAACAGGTTGTTTCCTTTTAAATTGTTTCTAACAGGAGGTAAACAGGAGATTATCATTCCAATAGAAATTATGAATAAAAATAGTGGTGGTGAAATTAGGTTACATTGATAAAAATATACTACCAGTATGGTTTGAATCATGAATTTCTGATTAAAAAAAAAACAAGCCAGGACATGAACCAAGAAACCAGTTTGTCATAGATTTTCATTGTAAATTCACCCCTCCCCCATAAAAACCTATTTAGGGGAGGAGAAATTTTCAGAAAGCCAAAATAAAAAGCATTGAGAAGAGTGTGTGTGTAAAATTTTGAGTCTCTACTTCGGACGATTAGGGCTGAGCAAAGTCCGGATAGATACATATAAATGTCAAAACACATGAATAACCTAAACCCTGTGAGTGTTGTGGGTTGCAATGATTAATATGATCTTCTCATCTCACCTTTTCTCACTAATATTGTATCGTTCTCCCCTTTGCAGGGAACGGTTTCATTTCCACATCCTCCTTGGCTGAACTGCTACAAGAGCTGGATCTGGGAACAGAAAAGGAATAGTAAGTATTGCAATCAATGTCTTATCAAAATCGAATAACATCCTTTTTCTCCTATTGCAGATTCATGACAATATCTCCTCTCATAATAGCATTTCATGATTTTATATACTTCCAAGGAATAACTTGTATGTTAGCAGAGAATAAATGATAATGATATTAGCTTAATGTAATAGGATTGTAAAAAAAAACATTTTTAAAAGGAAGTGTGAGAAAACGTTACAAAAAAGTAAACTATAATTTCTAATGAGAAGTTGAAGTAGTATTAGTTATAGAATAAAGAAATTTAAAGCAAGATCTCCATTATATAAAGGCAAGATAAACACTTGAATTCCTATCTTATTAATCAAATTGTAATTAAATTTGAAAAGGAGTATGATTATGAATATACTTTAGATTTCAGACATTCAAATTAGAGATGAAACGGTGTGAAAATTTCATATCGTGATTATAGTGACCAAGATGATTATGGTTACGGGAATTATTGTGGTATTTCTAAAGTGTGCTGAAAGTGTTGAAAAAAGGTGCTGATAGATATGCTGAAGAGTACTAGGGCATTTGCATCCTGGTCATCAGGTTTTTATTTTGTAATCTATGAAGTTATTATTTTTAAAAATGTTTTATATGCCGTTATCCATGTTGCATACATATTTATTAAAGACTTGAATTGGTAAGTCTAAACTTGAAAAGTATGTCTGTTATTGCTGTCCCCTCGTAACAAAAGTGGGACACTAATGTAGAGGAACACCAATGACTGGGACACATTTAAAATAACCCATGAATTTTTTCATTTTAAACTAGGTGCTAAATTATATTGATTTCTTGGGAAAGCTTTCTTATTACCTTTAAAAACTCCGAGAGGCATAAATGATAGTGTTTTGGTTTGAGTAATTTTTTCAATAAAATAAGTTTTTTTGTTTTTTTTTTTTTCTTTTTTTGTTATAATAATTACCTGCCAAATGGTTTCTCCAGAAGTTTTGAGTAAAAGAAAATTCTCTATGGATACCGATTTGATTTTGTATTTTCCTTTTTTTTTTTCCTTTTTTGAATTGAACTAATATCCTTATTGCAATTTGTACTGTATCCATTTGTTTTTAAATAGAGTATTCTAATTAATATGCCTTTTAGTTTTTAGTATTGTTTCTATTTGTCTAAAATTAACTTTTAAAAAATTCTGATTCTGATTAAACTGATCAGTCAGGAAATAATTGAGCAGATATTGATGGTCGGCAATGGGTTTTGATTTATTTTTGTGCTAATTAAGAAGCTTCTGCTTTTATAAGATTGATAATTGTTACATCATAGTATTGGTAGGCTAACTTACTTTTACTAAGTGAAGGATCTCCATTTCCAACCTATGGGTCACATTATCTGCTGGGTAGCCAGACAACGCAACACCAGTATGAAATTTATCAACACTAAAATGAAAGCTTGGCTTGACATTATTGACAAGCAATTAGCAAGTTGAACGAAGAAATATGATATTTTTCCTCATTCCAGAGTTGCAACATGGTGCATTGAACTAAAAAAACTTGCCTTCATTGTAATAATAAGTGGTAATCAAACACTGTCACAATATTTACAATAAATGTAATTTGAGAGTGTGAACCATGAGGACCCGCTTACCATTCCATCTCTAATATATGACATAGTTAGGAAATATGAGACATAAATAACCCCTCAGAGGATAAAACTTCATTGATTAGATAAAAGTGGTTACTGTATTCTGATTGAGCCTGAACCAACCAAAGACGTAGGTAAATCCATTTATTTCTGCGTCAAATAAATGAGAAGCTTACCCAGTGCCGAACTTGTATCCATAAATGAATCCTGTGCCAGATATGTGTAAAGCATATCCAGGGCCATATTTGTATGTTAATGACTTTTCTGTCAGTTATATGTGAAGCGTATCCAGTGCTACAATCATATTCGTTGAAGACTTCTGTGCCAAATAAGTATGAAATATACCCAGTTCCACATTTGTATCCATTAATGACTTCTGTGCCAAAGGATTACAAAGCCCATTCAGTGCCAAGTTTGTATCTCTTAATGAATATGGAACCTACCAAGTGCCACATTTATATGCGTTGATGAGTCCTGTGCCAAATGAATAAGAAGCATACCCAGTGCCAAGATTGTATCCAATGATAAATACTGTGCCATAGGAGTATAAATTGAAATCAGTGCTACTTTTGTATTCACAAATGAATCCTGTACCAGATAAATACAAAGCATATCTGAGGTCACATTTGTATTCTTTAATGACATCTGTTGCCTTCTGTGCCAGATACGTATGCAATTTACTCAGTGCCACATTTTTATCTGTTAATGACTTCGGTGAGAAATATGTAAAAAGCGAACCAAGTGCCACATTTGTATCTGTTGATGACTTCTATGCCAAAGAAGTATGAAGCATACCCAGTGCCACATTTGTATCTATTGATGACTTCTATGCCAAATAAGTATGAAGCGTACCCAGTGCCACATTTGTATCTGTTGATGACTTCTGTGCCAAATAAGTATGAAGCGTACCCAGTGCCACATTTGTATCTGTTGATGAATTCTGTGCCAAAAAAGTATAAAGCGTACCCTGTGCCACATTTGTATCTGATGACTTCAGTGCCAGACAAGGTTGATGCATACCCAGTGCCACATTTGTATCTGTTGATGACTTCTATGCCAAATAAGTATGAAGCGTACCCAGTGCCACATTTGTATCTGTTGATGACTTCTGTGCCAGATAAGTTTGATGCATACCCAGTGCCACATTTGTATCTGATGACTTCAGTGCCAGACAAGGTTGATGCATACCCAGTGCCACATTTGTATCTGTTGATGACTTCTATGCCAAATAAGTATGAAGCGTACCCAGTGCCACATTTCTATCTGTTGATGAATTCTGTGCAAAAAAAGTATGAAGCGTACCCAGTGCCACATTTGTATCTGTTGACTTCTGTGCCAGATGAGTTTGATGCATACCCAGTGCCACATTTGTTTCTGTTGATGACTTCTATGCCAAATAAGTATGAAGCGTACCCAGTGCCACATTTGTATCTGTTGATGACTTCTATGCCAAATAAGTATGAAGCGTACCCAGTGCCACATTTGTATCTGTTGATGACTTCTGTGCCAAATAAGTATGAAGCGTACCCAGTGCCAAATTTGTATCTGTTGATGAATTCTGTGCTAAAGAAGTATAAAGCATACCCAGTGCCACATTTGTATCTGATGACTTCAGTGCCAGACAAGGTTGATGCATACCCAGTGCCACATTTGTATCTGTTGATGACTTCTGTGCCAGATAAGTTTGATGCATACCCAGTGCCACATTTGTATCTGTTGATGACTTCTGTGCCAAATAAGTATGAAGCGTACCCAGTGCCACATTTGTATCTGTTGATGACTTCTATGCCAAATAAGTATGAAGCGTACCCAGTGCCACATTTGTATCTGTTGATGACTTCTGTGCCAAATAAGTTTGATGCATACCCAGTGCCACATTTGTATCTGTTGAAGACTTCTGTGCCAAATAAGTATGAAGCGTACCCAGTGCCACATTTGTATACGTTGATGACTTCTGTGCCAGATAAGTTTGATGCATACCCTGTGCCACATTTGTATCAGTTGATGACTTCTGAGCCAAAGAAGTATAAAGCGTACCCTGTGCCACATTTGTATCTGATGACTTCAGTGCCAGACAAGGTTGATGCATACCCAGTGCCACATTTGTATCTGTTGATGACTTCTATGCCAAATAAGTATGAAGCGTACCCAGTACCACATTTATATCTGTTGATGATTTCTATGCCAAATAAGTATGAAGCGTACCCAGTGCCACATTTGTATCTGTTGATGACTTTTGTGCCAAATAAGTATGAAGCGTTCCTAGTGCCACATTTATATCTGTTGATGACTCCTGTGCCAAATAAGTATGAAGCGTACCCTGTGCCACATTTGTATCTGTTGAAGACTTCTGTGCCAGATAAGTTTGATGCATACCCAGTGCCACATTAGTATCTGTTGATGACTTCTATGCCAAATAAGTATAAAGCGTACCCAGTGCCACATTTGTATCTGTTGATGACTTCTGTGCCAGATAAGTTTGATGCATACCCAGTGCCACATTTGTATCAGTTGATGACTTCTGTACCAAAGAAGTATAAAGCGTACCCTGTGCCACATTTGTATCTGATGACTTCTGTGCCAGACAAGGTTGATGCATACCCAGTGCCACATTTGTATCTGTTGATGACTTCTGTGCCAAATAAGTATGAAGCGTACCCAGTGTCACATTTGTATCTGTTGATGACTTCTGTGCCAAAAAAGTATGAAGCGTACCCAGTGCCACATTTGCATCTGTTGATGACTTCTGTGCCAAATAAGTATGAAGCGTACCCAGTGCCACATTTGTATCTGATGACTTCTGTGCCAGATAAGTTTGATGCATACCCAGTGCCACATTTGTATCTGTTGATAACTTCTGTGCCAAAGAAGTATAAAGCGTACCCAGTGCCACATTTGTATCTGATGACTTCTGTGCCAGACAAGGTTGATGCATACCCTGTGCCACATTTGTATCTGATGACTTCTGTGCCAAATAAGTATGAAGCGTACCCAGTGCCACATTTGTATTTGTTGATGACTTCTGTGCCAAATCAGTATGAAGCGTACCCAGTGCCACATTGTATCTGTTGATGACTTCTGTGCCAGACAAGTATGAAGCATACCCAGTGCCACATTTGTATCTGTTGATGACTTCTGTGCCAGAGAAGTATGAAGCATACCCAGTGCCACATTTGTATCTGTTGATGACTTCTGTGCCAAATAAGTATGAAGCGTACCCAGTGCCACATTTGTATCTGTTGATGACTTCTGTGCCAAATAAGTATGAAGCGTACCCAGTGCCACATTTGTATCTGTTGAAGACTTCTGTGCCAAATAAGTATGAAGCGTACCCAGTGCCACATTTGTATTTGTTGATGACTTCTGTGCCAAATAAGTATGAAGCGTACCTAGTGCCACATTTGTATCTGTTGATGACTTCGGTGCCAAAGAAGTATGAAGTGTACCCAGTGCCACATTTGTATCTGTTGATGACTTCTGTGCTAAAGAAGTATAAAGCATACCCAGTGCCACATTTGTATCTGTTGAAGACTTCTGTGCCAGATAAGTTTGATGCATACCCAGTGCCACATTAGTATCTGTTGATGACTTCTGTGCCAAATAAGTATAAAGCGTACCCAGTGCCACATTTGTATACGTTGATGACTTCTGTGCCAGATAAGTTTGATGCATACCCAGTGCCACATTTGTATTTGTTGATGACTTCTGTGCCAAATAAGTATGAAGCGTACCCAGTGCCACATTTGTATCTGTTGATGACTTCTGTGCTAAAGAAATCTAAAGCATACCCAGTGCCACATTTGTTTCTGTTGATGACTTCTGTGCCAAATAAGTATGAAGCATACCCAGTGCCACATTTGTATCTGTTGATGACTTCTGTGCTAAAGAAGTATAAAGCATACCCAGTGCCACATTTGTATCTGTTGATGACTTCTGTGCCAGATTAGTTTGATGCATACCCAGTGCCACATTTGTATCTGTTGATGACTTTTGTGCCAAATAAGTATGAAGGGTACCCAGTGCCACATTTGTATCTGTTGATGACTTCTGTGCCAAATAAGTGTGAAGCATACCCAGTTCCACATTTGTATCCGTTGATGACTTCTGTGCCAAATAAGTATGACGCGTACCCAGTGCCACATTTGTATCTGTTGATGACTTTCGTGCCAAATATTTATAAAACTTACTTAGTTCCACATTTGTATCCGTGCGCGTTGAATATGTTTCCATATATTTTTGCCAGATAAATATGTTTTCCCATATGTTTATGCCCGATGAATTCATCCCTCATTTCTCTTGTGCCAGTGTAATTTTCTCCATGCTCCTGTGCCAGATAAATATATATCTCTTCACTCAAGTTTCAGATAAAGATGTCTCTCTGTACTCGATAAATGTTTTTCCGTGCTCCTGTGCCAGATAAATATGGTTTTGCGTACTCCTGTGCCAGATAAATATGCTTTTGCGTACTCCTGTGCCAGATGAATATGCTTTTGCCTACTCCTGTGCCAGATAAATATGTTCTTCCATTCTCCTGTGACAGATGAATATGTTTCTCCAGACTCCTGTGCCGGAAAGATACGTTTTTCCATACTCCTGTGCCAGATAAACATGTTCCTCTGTACTCCTGTTCTAGATAAATGTTTTTGAGTACTCCTGTGCTAGATGAATATGTTCTTTCATATATCTATACATGATAATTATATTTTTCTTTACTAATAAATGTTTTTCATTTACCCTTGTGCCAGATAGATATGTTTTCGCAGACTCCTGTGCCAAATAAATAATTTTTCCCATACTGCTGTACCAGATAAATATGTTTCTCTGTACTCCAATGCCAGATAAATATGTTTCTCCGTACTCCTGCGCCAGATGAATATTTTTTTCCATACTCCTGTGCCAGATGAAATTTTTTGCTCCATATTCTTTTGCCTGATGAATACGTTTCTCTGTACTCCTGTGCCAGATAAATATGTTTCTCCGTACTTCTGTGCCAGATAAATGTATTTCTCAATATTCCTGTGCCAGATGAATATTTTTTTCCATACTCCTGTGCCAGATGAAATTTTTTTCTCCATATTCCTTTGCCTGATAGATACGTTTCTCCTGTGAGAGATAAATATGTTTCTCCGTACTTCTATGCCAGATAAATATGTTTCTCCCTGCTCCTGTGCCAGATAAATACGTTTCTCCGTACTCCTGTGCAAGATAAATATGTTTCTCTGTACTCTTGTGCCAGATAAATATGTTACTACGTACTCCTGTGCCAGATAAATGTATTTCTCCATAATCCTGTGCCTGATGAATATGTTTTTGAATATCCCTGTGCCAGATAAATACATTTCTCTATACTCCTCTGCCAGATAAATACATTTCTCTATACTCCTGTGCCAGATAAATACATTTCTCTATACTCCTGTGCCAGATAAATACATTTCTCTTCACTCCTCTGCCAGATAAATATGTTTGTCTGTACTCTTTTGCCGGATGAATACATTTCTCTATACTCCTGTGCCAGATAAATGTTTCTCCGTACTCCTGTGCCAGATAGATATGTTTCTCCGTACTCCTGTACCAGATTGATATGTTTCTCCGTACTCCTGTGCCAGATTGATATGTTTCTCTGTACTCCTGTGCCAGATAAATATGTTCTTCCATTCTCCTGTGCCAGATAAATATGGTTTTGTTTACTTTTTTGCCAGATCAATATGTTTCTCTGTACTCCTGTGCCAGATAAATTTTTTTTGCCTACTCCTGTGCAAGATAAATATGTTACTACGTACTCCTGTGCCAGATAAATATGTTTGTACGTACTCCTGTGCCAGATAAATATGTTTCTACGTACTCCCGTGCAAGATAAAGATGTTTCTACGTCCTCCTGTGCCAGATAAATATGTTTTTCAATATATCTATAACTGATACTTATATTTTTTTTACTAATAAATATGTTTCTCTGTACTACTGTGCCGGATAAATATGTTTCTCTGTACTCCTATGCCAGATGAATATGTTTTTGCATACTCCTGTGTGACATAGATATGTTGTTGCGTACTCCTTTGCCAAATGAATTTGTTCCTCCATACTCCTGTGCCAGATAAATGTTTCTATGTACTCCTGTGCAAGATAGATGTGTTACTACGTACTCCTGTGCCAGATAAATGTGTTCCTCTGTACTCCTGTGCCGGATAAATATGTTTCTCTATACTCCTGTGCTGGATAAATATGTTTCTACGTACTCCTGTGCCAGATAAATATGTTTCTCTGTACTCCTGTACCAGATAAATATGTTTCTATGTACTCCTGTGCCAGATAAATATGTTTCTCCGTACTCTTGTGCCAGATAAATAAGTTTCTCCGTACTCTTGTGCCAGATAAATATGATTCTACTTACTCTTGTGCCAGATAAATATGTTTGTACGTACTCCTGTGCCAGATAAATTTGTTTGTACGTACTCCTGTGCCAGATGAATATGTTACTCTGTACTCCTGTGCCAGATAAATTTTTTTGTACGTACTCCTGTGCCAGATCGATATGTTTCTCTGTATTCCTGTGCCAGATATATGTTTCTACGTACTCCCGTACCAGATAAATATGTTTCTACGTACTCCTGTGCCAGATAAATATGTTTGTACGTACTCCTGTGCCCGATAAATATTTTTTCGCCTACTCCATTCCAAGCTAAATTTGTTTTTCAATATATCTATAACTGATATTTATATTTTTTTTACTAATAAATATGTTTTTCATTTACCCCTGTGCCAGATAAATATGTTTCTCCGTACTCCTATGCCAGATGAATATATTTTTTCACACTCCTGTGTGACATAGATATGTTGTTGCGTACTCCTTTGCCAAATGAATTCGTTCCACCGTACTCCTGTGCCAGATGAATATGTTTCTATGCACTCCTGTGCAAGATAAATATGTTTTTATGTACTCCTGTGCCAGATAAATATGTTACTACATACTCCTGTGCCAGATAAATATGTTACTACGTACTCCTGTGCCAGATAAATATGTTTCTATGTACTCCTGTGCCAGATAAATATGTTTCTACGTACTCTTGTGCCAGATGAATATGTTTCTATGTACTCCTGTGCAAGATAAATATGTTTCTACGTACTCCTGTGCCAGATAAATATGTTTCTACGTACTCCTGTGCCAGATAAATATGTTTCTACGTACTCCAGTGCCAGATAAAGATGTTTCTACGTACTCCTGTGCCAGATAAATATGTTTTTTTCTGTACTCCTGTGCCAGATAAATATGTTTTTGCGTACTCCATTGCCAGCTGGATATGTGCCGGATAAATATGTTTCTCTGTACTCCTGTGCCGGATAAATATGTTTCTCTGTACTCCTGTGCCGGATAAATATGTTTCTATGTACTCCTGTGCCAGATAAATATGTTTCTACGTACTCCTGTGCCAGATAAATATGTTTCTACGTACTCCAGTGCCAGATAAAGATGTTTCTACGTACTCCTGTGCCAGATAAAGATGTTTCTCTGTACTCCTGTGCCAGATAAATATGTTACTACGTACTCCTGTGCCAGATAAATATGTTTCTATGTACTCCTGTGCCAGATAAATATGTTTCTACGTACTCTTGTGCCAGATGAATATGTTTCTATGTACTCCTGTGCAAGATAAATATGTTTCTACGTACTCCTGTGCCAGATAAATATGTTTCTACGTACTCCTGTGCCAGATAAATATGTTTCTACGTACTCCAGTGCCAGATAAAGATGTTTCTACGTACTCCTGTGCCAGATAAATATGTTTTTTTCTGTACTCCTGTGCCAGATAAATATGTTTTTGCATACTCCATTGCCAGCTGGATATGTGCCGGATAAATATGTTTCTCTGTACTCCTGTGCCGGATAAATATGTTTCTCTGTACTCCTGTGCCAGATAAATATGTTTCTACGTACTCCTGTGCCAGATAAATATGTTTCTACGTACTCCAGTGCCAGATAAAGATGTTTCTACGTACTCCTGTGCCAGATAAAGATGTTTCTCTGTACTCCTGTGCCAGATAAATATGTTTCTCTGTACTCCTGTGCCAGATAAATATGTTTCTCTGTACTCCTGTGCCAGATAAATATGTTTCTCTGTACTCTTGTGCCAGATAAATATGTTTCTTCGTACTCCCGTGCCAGATAAAGATGTTTCTACGTCCTCCTGTGCCAGATAAATATGTTTGTACGTCCTCCAGTGCCAGATGAATATGTTCCGACGTACTCTTGTGCCAGATGAATATGTTCTGACGTACTCTTGTGCCAGATAAATATGTTTCTCCGTACTCCTGTGCCAGATAAATATGTTATTCTTTATTCCTGTGCCAGATGAATGTATTTCTCCATAATCCTGTACCAGATAAATATGTTTTTGCGTACTCTTTTGCCAGATAAATATGTTTCTCTGCACTCCTGTGCCAGATAAATACGTTTCTACATACTCCTGTGCCAGATAAATATGTTTCTCCGTACTCCTATGCCAGATAAATATGTTTTTCCATTCTCCTGTTCCAGATAGATATGTTTTTGCCTAATCTTTTGCCAGATAAATATGTTTCTCTGTACTCTTGTGCCAGATAAATATGTTACTACGTACTCCTGTGCCAGATAAATGTATTTCTCCATAATCCTGTGCCAGATAAATATGTTTTTGCATATCCCTGTGCCAGATAAATACATTTTTCTATACTCCTATGCCAGATAAATATGTTTCTCCATACTCATGTGCCAGATAAATATGTTTTTTTCGTATATCTATCCCTGATAATTATATTTTTCTTTACAAATAAATGTTTCTCATTTACTCCTGTGCCTGATAGCTATGTTTCTGTGTACTCCTGTACCAGATAAATGTTTTTTTCCGTACTCCTTTACCAGATAAATATGTTCTACCATTATCCTGTGCCAGATAAATACGTTTCTCTATACTCCTGTGCCAGATAGATACGTTTCTCCGTACGTCTCTGCCAGATAAATGTGTTTCTTTTCACTCCTGTGCCAGATAAATATGTCTTCCCATACTCTTTTCAGATTAATAAGTCTCAATATTCCTGTCTCAGATAAGTGTGTTAGTTTGAATATATGTTTGTTTAATATATCTATTTCTCTAAATTGCAATATTCTACATCTTTTTCTGTAAATTATCCCATTACTGATAAGTGTACCTCTGCAAATTATCCTGTGCCACATTGCTGTTTCTCTTTCCATTGCTTTTCCCCCAGATGAATACGATCAAATTATAATTCTTCTGCATAAACATTTCATTCTTACTTTCATTTCATTGGTCACTGGATTTTTTTCACCAGCCAATTTTTCAGAGAATGTATCTTCATAATGTTTTTATATTGCTAAACTGATTCAAACATTGCATTAAGTATCCTAATTCTTATTTTTCAGGTACCTGGGGAATTAACCTTTTTTACTCTGCCAAAACTCGCTTTCATTTATGTTCTACCATCAGATAAATATGTACATTTTTCATTATAATTTTTTTTTGCTCATTACCTTGAGCTAAATTCCTTCAATATGTTCTCTGTACATATCCAAATGTATGCATTCTTATCTATCTTATAGCCATTCTTCTGATCGCTGTTTGATTTGAGCTTCATTTTTGTTTATGGAGTTTAGAAGATTAAAAATCTGAAATCTTTATATCTAACTACAATTGAAGAAATCTCTACATGTATGCATCGCAATTACTCAAGAATCGGCCATTGATATTGGCCAGATATATTAGTCAGCTCACCAAGCATGACAGTGTTGAGTTTGAATTTTTTTTTTTTTTCTTCTTTTGGATCAGTGGTTCTTGAGCAATCTGATGAAAATGAATGAAAAAATACTGATTATACATCTTTTATCTTGAATTATAGATATAAATATCTAAATTGGCAATAGATATAAATTTAAATACAAACAATTAAATTGACAATAGATATAAATTTAGATATGAACATCCAACTTAGGAACACTGAAGATAAGTAACAGAAATATTTCAAAGCCGTAGTTTGGTATGATGGATTGAAAATTATTTTACATGACTGTTATGGGAGGCTGCTCTACACACTGTAAAGTCTGGTTCCTTCCAAGCATGCACCTTTCGAACAAGTATTTCTCTTCTTCTTTTTTAAATTACGTATCATTTTGAAATAACCGATCTGTATGAATGTGTACGCAGATTATTCAATTATATCGTAACTTCTCTATTGATTTCTCATCCTCAAACTTTCATAATTCTATATGAATTGCATGTTGCAATACGGATGTAAATAGGCAACAGTGCTGAAAAATATTTTTGCAATATAAAACTTAAATTCTCATTCTGTTTAACTGTTCATCTGTGCTGTCAGAATGGCTGAAGCAGTGCATCATAGCTATATATTTTCAATCAAACTGATCCTAAAATGTACTAACTTGAAGAAAGCGGAAAAAAATCTGGGCGATTTGTGACTTAATGAGTGTAGGGTCTGCTTGTGCACTCACTCGTATAATAAACTGGTTTTGCAAGGGAGATAACTAAATAATCAAATGCTAATCATGGAGCAGCCTTATTTAAAAATTTTTTTTTATTGCAACTGCATAAAAAATCCAGGTCCAATTGGGCCTTTAGATTGAATGTTTATTCTGGTCACATCAGATTGCATTATTTTTCCCTGTAAAGGTGACTCAATAAGTTGTTTAATATGAACTACAACTAAGAGGGCATCACTGTTTGAAATAATTCATTTGGTCAGAATGATTACTGTTACTCAAATATTCATTATGATTTAATTTGCCACTCTATTCTTATATCATTTCAACTAATGTAAGTTGGCTTTTCATTCAGCTCGAAATTCACTCTGTCGGAATAACACTATGTAGTTTGGAAATCCATATTCTCTCCTCACTTTCGTTGTTAATTACTTGAACATCAATGTGAGGTAAGAGTGACAAGAGCAAATTTTAATTTTGAATAGGAAGGAACTAAAAATATCAGCATTCCATGGGAAATTATGAATCACCTCATAAATTAAGCCGTGGTGGTGGTAAAATTGAGTTACCTTGATGAAAATGTACTTCCAGTATGGTTTAAATCATAAATAATGATTGGGGAAAAAAAAAAAAGGAAAACATGGACATAAATCAAGGAACCAATTTGGCATCGATTTCCTTCGTAAATTGACCCCCCCCCCATAAAAGGCTATTACGGGACAAATTTTCAAGATAGATAGCATGTGAATAACGTAAACCCTGCAACAGTAATCGAACCGTTCTGTTGTAGGTAGCAGTGATTAACAGAAGCATATTTTTAATTATTCGTTTTTTTTCTCTTCCAGCATTGATGTTGTTCGTAACAAGTTGGACGCAGAAAATCTAGGAATCATCACCCTGAGCAGCTTCATGCAAGAATTCTATCCTGATGAAGGGAGCCAGGGATGCCCAAATCATTTCATAGTGTTCCATTACAATGGACTGTCTCGGTCGTGTCCGCACAGCAAAGTAAGTAGAAGATGGAAGATCAAAATCACAGCCATTATTATTATTATTATTATTTATTTATTTGCAATTACACAACACTTGCCTAGTGGTTACCGCTAGAGGTTGAGTGATAGCAAGTCTCCTCAAGTCTCCAGCCCTCCTCTCCACACTCACATAGTCCACAGCAGTACTGTGGTTTACAGTTTCACACCAGTTGCCTGGTGGTCATTGCTGAAGGCTGAGTGACAATAAGTCTCCTCAGGTCTTCAGCCAACATCTCTTCTCTCTCTCACCTATCATACCAGTGCTGTGGTTCAAACCTCTGCTACCACTTGGGTGTTTGTTTTTGTTTGTTTGTTTCTTTCTTTTCCCTCTCCCTCCCCCTCTGTTTGGCTACTGCTAACAATTAGGGTCATAGATCTGATCTTTCTAATACTCTCCTCAGTATCCTATGGTGATCCATGTATGCAAGTCACCAACACTGTAATCAGTTTATACTACTATTGTCCTTCATCTCAATTGGTTTCTCTAAATCACAACCTAACCCAGGCCATCGATCTATGGCAGTGAGTAAACAGCATGGATTGGAAATAAGGATCAAGCTCCCTAGGTAGACGGGATATGAGTTTGAATCCCAATTTCCAATCAACACTTGACTCACTGCCTTAAGCCAACAGTCAAAATTTTGATGAAAAGCAACTAATTCAGATAAAGGAAATTATTGTCCATAACTTCAAGAAGAATTTTTTATGTATCAACTTTTGTTTTGACATTCTAGTCTTCTCTTCCCATCCTTGTTGTTAACACAACTTTTTTCGGGTGTACTTATGAATATTATACCTGAAGAAGGCTGTAGAATGAATCGGGCCAAAACTTTGTGTTAACATCAAAGAAGAGATTAGATTGTCCAAACAAAAGTTGATATGAAGGAAATTAGTTGTAAGAATTAATGATACTGAAGAAATATCTTATAATCATGATTGATAAATTTCCAACTTCAGATGGACGTCTGTCTTTGACAAATAAGGTGTGAAAATTGCTAAATTAGTGCAGAAGTGCTTCAACGTTTCAGCTATTTGTTGACCATTTTAAGCCATTTCAAGCATATTTTTGGTGTTTTGGCTATTTTTTATTATTCAACACTTTTTGACTGTCAAACTAGCACCAAAAAATATTCTTTGAGTTGGCAATTTTTTTTCCCAACACCCATGTTAGACTGCATGACAAATTGAAGAAATCTTTAGTAGCTTTCTGTTCTAATTGTATGTTTTCTATTTTTGCTCTGTTCCAGGTGAGTTTCCAAGAAGGCACCATCACACTATTGGTTCAAGAAGAGTATGACATGCAGATCGTGGTGGAGAGTACACCTATCAAGACCTGCCTCGAGACCAAATGGCCATTTATGGAGATCACTTGGAAAGCCAATATAACTCCATCATTGAACTAAATAAACTCCATCACTCTGTCTTGTACATGTTTGAATGAGCTGGTGCATAATGTTCCACAGGGTATATAATTGGTGTATATACATGCAGGCTGTGTGATCACCCAATCCTGCTTGTTTTGAAGACTCCTCCTATCCTTTGCTTGAGACTACTTTGGTGGTAGGAGGGGAGGGTTCCTCCGTGGGTCACAGCTCCCAGCATTTGAGCCCTGGCCCTTAGTCTTCTGTCGTGAATGTTTATTGTCATTCATGGTTGATTGCCCCGTTCTGCACGGGGTCGGTGAAAGTCGTACAGAATGCATCTCTGTCTGTCTGGAACTGACAATAATCACCAGTTGGTGGTTGAATTGGTCCTCAGGCCGTTTTATCTGTGTGTCGCTCTGTCAATGTGTTTACACATCAATTCTCTTTCTCTCTCTCTCTCACATCCATAAATAAACCCTTACACAATAACAAAAATGACAACTGGTTCCTCTCCCTCATCTACAAAATATCTCTCAAGTTATACATCCAGACACATGCACACACGGATTACTTGTTTACCATCCGCTTATCCCTGAACAGAACCACTTATATCCTAAATATAGGTCATTTCCTGATGTCTGCTGCCTGCCTCTTCATTTCCTCTGGTATCTTTCTTTAGATCTCACCGTGTCTACTTTTTAGCCCATTGTACTCAAGAAGTGCTTTATAGCACATTTTTAAACGGAATAATTGATATTTATTGTAATGGACATATGAGATATGGTGGGCTTATCATATAAGTTGAATCCTAGTGTGCATTGGTCAACCCTGTGGAATAGAGAAAATAACGGGCAAGTATAAACCATTCCTTGAAACTGCAAGCCAACCACGCCTTCAATTACACATCCTTTGGGGTAGACATGTTTTTCTGGTGTGTCGCGAGAATGGTCAGTTCAGAAATCAAGCGATTCATGAAACTCTTGTACCACTCAAACACACGTGTACCTGACATGCTTTCTATCCCATAAACTTCAGTTAGCATATGAAAAGATTCAGTAGCCGTTTTGTTCGATTTTAGCAAAAAATTTCAATTGTGGTGCTTCAATTTTGAACTGACCATTTTTACTACTTGATAGAAAAACATGTCTCTTTCTAGCACCGTGTAACAGTTAACTGAAGACGTGAGCAAATTGAAACTTCCAGGTCTTGTTTACGCTTACCTATTGGTCATTTTATACTTCATGGTCCACACATGCCTGCTAAGGTTCGATTTACGTAAGCCCATTCTTGTTACTTAATAGACGTATGTCGTGTCCCACCATGTCTACGGTTTAACCCATTTATAGCGCAATTTAAAACTGAATAATTAATATTTATTGTTATGGACATAATGTAAATAGTACTATCCACCTAATCACCCCTGGGACTTACTCTATGAAATATTTCAGATGAGGTCTTAGAGTTTTCAAACTTACAGCTCAGAAGCTACAATGGGGTTAAAGGCACACAATGACTTTAATTATCAATCTGAGTTTTCTCTACACACTCACACACACACACACACACACACACACACAAATAATGACCGGTTATTTTCCCTGCTGTAGAGTCTCTCTATGCAATACATACAGTCATTTCTTGTCAAGTTATTTGGTCCTTCAGTAGTTATAACTCTGATGATATGATGCTACCTTTAGTGTACAGTATGCATTTATTAATCCATAATTCAATTAATACCTACATATGTGTATCAAACCTTGTACTGTGGAATGTGTCCTTCTGACTTCTCTTCGAGCTTTGCCCTCAGTCTCATCTCTCTGGCTCATCTCTTGGAATCCTAAGTTCCTTCTTGATCAATGAGGGGAGGAAACCCTCCCGAATCACAAAAAAAACAGATGTGATGTGTATGGAAGGGGATGTGCATGGTCCCCCAGAAAAAAAGATTCAATTTGTATTCACAGAACATAACAGATACCTGAAGGAGGCTGAAACATTGTGAAAAACCAAACAGCAAAGAAAAGTAAATTGGATGGATAAACCGCATGCAATGTCAATATTGTCAAAATGACACTCGCCATTTTGGGGAAATTAAAAATTTCGCTACAATAAGTCCACAATTCAATTTGCCAAACAAAACTTAAGACTATTCAAGATGACACGCCATTTTAAAAAAATTTTTTTTTTTTCGTCACTTGCTGCCACCCATGAAAATAATGTTTCAAGGGCGATAACTCGTAATAACTTACAAACAAGGGCGATAACTTCAGTACCCTTAAAAATCAACCTAACTAAATATAATTAAGTGTTTCCATCGCATGAAGATAACCGAGATAAAATAAATTTCACATCCACTTCAAACTTAAATACAGCATTTCAGTTCAGAAAACAGAATCTGTCCTGAAAGTATCCAGCCATTTCATATTGACAAGAAAAAATAGCCTTCCTAGGCCAATGGCACCTTATTCCGTTCAGTGTACTCTCCTTGGGACCTGATACACTTAATCCAGTATCCTTTCCGCTTTTTGAAATAGTCTGAACAGTGCTCTTTTGGGATTGCCATCAGTTGCCTGGTTGTGTTTTCATGCTCTGAAATCTTTTTGGGGAAAGCCAGGATTTGCAGGTAACCAAACTGACAGACCTGGATGATGTTCTGCTGTAGAAAAACCCAGCACAAGATGTGAAGATTGATTCGCTCAGTCATTGAAAGAACAATTTCCACACAGTTCACAAGCTAACTCAAGGGCATCTCACTGCTGACTGAATAACATTCATGGGAGAGTTTCTGTTAACACTTGCTAGGTCCCTACTGAATGGTTGTCAAGTTATATCAAGGTCATAGCACTGGTTATTGAGATATTCAAAATGGTTAGGTACTTCCCAGACGAACAGCTACATACGGATGACTTGTGGTTTCTCGCCTCCATCTGAAATATATCTATTAATTTATACTCACACACACACACATATACAAATGTTGATTGTCTAACCAATTATGGTCTGAGAGCCATGATTCTACTTGGCAAAATTCCAGGGTAGTTTAATTAACTACTTTCAAGTATTCTGTAAATCTCTAAGTCATTGATAGCCTTAGTTATACTAATTTTGCGATCCTTGGTTAAAAGTTACTATGCAGCTATCTTGAATCACCACTTGTTGATTTCTTTGCTTCACTAGAAGCAGCAAGTGTAAGAAAATCCTCAACTCTTGTCTGATGTTCAGAAGCAGAGAATCGAAGGATTCAAACAAAACTAGATTATCACGTGACCTTTGGATCACTTTTTAAGAGAAAAGTATTGCGATCTGATGTGACCAAAATGAACTTTGAGTCTGAATGCCTGGTTGCACCTGGATTTTTAACCCATTTTCAAATGAGAGAGACTACTCTATAATTAGCATTCAACAGTTATCTCCCTTGAGATATCCATTCATGAGAGGAGAGAGCACGGACTCTGACCCCACACTATTGTTAAGTTGCGAATCACCCTGATTTTCTACCCATTCTCTAAGTTTACGCATTTTGGAAAACCTTGATTCAATATATTCCAGCTAACTTGAGGTTATAAACAGAACGAGAACTTTTAATTTTGGATAGATAATGCAAGCAGAACAGTGGACTCGTAAACCGATCAAGAGTTTACTGGTACTATTTTTGCGTTTTTTTTTTTTTAGTCTTTCTGGAGGTTGTTAGGACCACTTTGGCAACTGCTGTTTACTCCCTAACATTATTACTCCTAAGATCAACCAATATTAAGGCATGCCCCCCCCCCTCCCGTGCATTAATGTGTCCCTCTTTATCTCCTTCTATAAAGGTTCTTGCACCCCTGACCAGTTGTCATTCCAGTCACTCTGTCCCTCCCTCTCTCTCTTTGTCTACACATTAACAGATATACAGGCACACATGTGCATAATATAAGCTTTTCAGTGTATTTTGTTGTATGTTATAATAACATTAATAATTGTTTTGTAAAGCGTCTAAGTGTTTGTATTGTTATTGAAAGAACAATTTCCACACAGCCATTTGTGTTTTGGTTTTTCTTTCTGAGTACACATTCCGCTCTGCATGCATATGTGTGCATATACATACACACACAATATATATATATATATATATATATATATATATATATATATATATGAGAGTGCCAGCGCATGATTAGTGCCCAATAAACCATTATTAAAAAGTTGGTATTTTCACTATTTTTTTGAGCTACACGATTCAGTTTTTTCATTCTGGAGCTTGAATACTCCGCATCATGATTCATAGTGTTCAGGCTTCTGAATGAAGGAAACTGATAGTTGTAGCTCTATAAATAACAGAAATTTCACCTTATGAATTTAATGGTTAATTGGGTACTTATATGCAGCCACTCATATATAGAATATGTTGGTGTAGATAAATATGTTCACTGATGATCCAAAACATAATGACCAATTGCTCAAAAAGGCATTGGTTCTCCACGTGCCCACAGACGGCTTTTATCACAGGTTATGAACAGCTTTCACCCGATCAGGCATGTACTATACAAAACCTGTGAAAGTTTCCTCTGGGATATCGTGCTAGGATGTTAAGAGCAGGTCTGTTAACTTTCAAGTTAAGTGGTGGAGATTCTTTAGAACAGAGTAATTTGTACATGAATTATTGAAGCTAGGTATTTCCCAGTATACTCAAACCATTACACAGCCTCCACCTGTTTGTGGTTTTCCCCAGTCACCACAGTAGATGTATCAGCGGCAGAGCTAGGTGAAAAATTTGGTGGGGTCTAGGCAGTGTTGACTACTCAAAAATTTGCACTAAGTAAACCTCAGAAAAGCATTTAAAAAAAAAAGCTGAAATGTGCTTTATGAAAAAGAAAGACATATTATGGCTAACAATGACTATATATATATATATATATATATATATATATATATATATATATATATATATATATATATATATATATGTATATGTATAAAAGAATTAGCAAAAATTGCCAAAACATCAAATTTAGTATTAAAAATGCTAAATTGGCAACACTGAATAGCAACAGATATCCAAGTTCTGTCAAAATGTTACCTGGTGAGGTGTAATTTTTGTATGTTTTTTTCTGTCTCCCTGCTCGACTAGCTTCACCCTATGCTTACCCTCACAGGTTTTTTCTTCATTTCTGCACAAATTGCAAGGATCGGTCATGAAGTTGGGTGAGGGGGATGCTGGCTCGATCAGTGGCTGTGACATTGTTTTTAGAATGTATATACTGAAAAAAATGCAAAGTGATCTGAGACGTGATTAATGATAAAGGGATTAAGAGCTGGATAGGATCTATGAAGCCCATGGGTTCTTGGAATAGCAGGGGCTCCTTAGATTTTATTTATTCAAGAATCAACCAGAGATGTTGAAAAAATGGTTGGTTGGCATTGGGTCCAATTTTCAGTCATTTTTAAGTCTATGGTATAACTGATAGACATATAAAACTCAAGGACCCCTACTATAAAAGAAATATTCTGTTCAGCATTTAGTTTCTAGACTGCTATCAATGAACTACAAGAGTAAACAATTTTTTGCCTCTAAAAATCATTAATTCTAAATGGACTACATTTATTTGAATTCTAATATACAGTACAGGTCTGTCTACAATGATTATGTTTCTCAATAGCTGTCTGATGGATGATGATATTTCTCTGTCTTGAGATTCACAATGTCAGGATTAGAGGAAAAACCGCTGCAAACCCTCAAGTATTATTTGTTAGAATCTCCAGGGGTCCATAGACCCCAGTTTTGTAACCACTGTCTTTGGATAATGATGCATACCTACCCTCCTGTTCAGGCTATTCAAAAGAAAGCGAGACTCCTCTGACGAGACAACCTTCTTCAATATATACCAGGTCCAATACAGACACTTACGTATCCCATGGAAGATGTATTCAGTGATGAACATTGGTTAACATGAGTACCCTGGCCTGCTGCTATACAGTCTTATACGCAAAATACGATTGATGTACTTGTACCCCCCCAAAGTTGCTTCCTTTTTCTTTTAGCATTTAATGAATTTTTTACTGGGTGTACAAACATTTGCAAGGTTTTCAGCCCAATGGTGAATCATGTTGCGCTGACACGAGATTAGAGGGGAAAAAAAAGAAATCTCCCCTCCCCCAAATGTTCTAGGTGTCTAGTGGAGTACTCCTTGCAAGGTTCTAGGCCAAATTGTGTGTCCAGTAGTGTTGACGCCACAGAATGAAAAGGGAGGGATACCTTGCCACCTTGCTTACTGTTCAATTGGGTCGGTGATCATTGTTACGGCAATGCAATAATTAAAAAGGAGCACCATAGTGAATTGACATTGAGCGGTTAGTGCCAAGCAGGGTGTTAGTGTATATTCAAAGTTATACTTGTTGAAACCCCACGGGCTACTCCAGTGGTTGGCTCTTTTTACACTCTAATCATGATACAGAAATTCAGAAGTCCGTTATGCACAGAGAAGCACCATTGTCAAGCAAAATGGCCGCAACCAAGGCATGTGTCAAATAATGGGACAAATACTGTTTCATGTAACATGCGTTCAGATATTCCTAGCAACAGGAATTACAAAATTACAGTTCACGGCTAAGATTGTCATCAACAATTATATAATGCTATGAAAATCCTGCAAGTCGTTCAGGTCAGCAGTAGTAAATGTGATCCTTCTTGTCAGAATTTTGTTAGACAGGCTGTTTTAATCACTGCGTCTGATATAGTTGGACCGTTTTCCTAATCTAGGCTGATATTTCTTTCACAATGTTTCAACTGTTTACCCACAGTGTTTTTTGTTTCTTGTTTTCTTTCTGTCTTCTCCCATCTGATTTATCCTCTCTAAGGGCAAATCAACATCGACACCAAAATCAAGAATTTTGATTTGTTTTTAAGGAATACAAATGAGACGGAAGAAGACAGAAAGAAAACGGAGAACTCTCAAAGAAGATAGGAGGGTACACGGCTGAAACTTGGAGAAAGAAATTGCAGCATAAATGAGGAAAAAAAATCCAACACACACAATGATTCAATATGATTCTCTTTAGACCATTGGTTATTATAAGTGCACAAGAGAAAATTTATATAATATTAGGTGAAAAGTTGCTAAAACTGATATATTGTTTTAGGGGTAATTCATGAAGAGTTCAACCCTAATCCAACAACACTTTAATGATATCCTCTTACTTTGAATGATCATTATCTTTAGGCATTATATATTATGCTATTCACGTACATACATAAGAACCAATTATGTCTTTATTGATGACATTGCTTAAGGAAATTTCTTAGAACTTGGATCTTCTGACTCTAGCAGTGAATTGGACTGTGATTTGAAACTGTCTGTATATGGTGATGGAAGCAATGATTGTCCGGGAGCAGCTGATGAGATATCTTGAAAATTTCTTCGTTTTAGTCCCTCTTACTCTAACATTGAATTAGATAGAGATTCAAGGCAATTTTTAGATGGTGATGAAAGCAACGATTGTCCTGGAGCAGCTGACAAGATATCTTGAGAAAATCTTCTATATTCTGGGTCTTCTTTCCCTAACAGTGAATTGGATGATGATGGAGGCAGTTATAGCAATGAGTGTCCCAAAGTAACTGATGAGATATCTCAGAAATTTTTTTGTCTTTGATAATCTTACTCTTCAAACCCTACTAGTAGTACTTTGACCAAGATAACTTGATTTTTATCTCAACCACAGTTCAATTTATGAAGTAAACAGCAGCATATATGGTTGGCAGTGGTTCATAATTTCCTTTTGGAATGCTAGTTTTTATCACAACTTTCACTGGGGCCATCATTCTATGGCTACTAATTAACAGCACAATCAGAGGCTTACTCTCTATTTTGATTGTGTTCTTTGCTTGTACATAGAGAATGATGGCCCAAGTCAAAGGCGTAATAATTATACCACAAAATGACGAACTGAAGATACATTTAACAGATGTAATAAGGATTTGCATTTGAGGTGTGAGATTTTTTTAGACATTTTCATACTAGTTGGGTAAATCAGTCTCTTTTGATAGGTTGTTTCGAAACGTGTTAATAGGAATAGATTTTGTGGTTTTATCTGAAAGAGAGTTCCAGTATGAGAGAGATCTTGAAGACAACTAAAAATTAAGATGAAGGTAAAAAGTAATAAAAATTAATAGAATATTGGCTAAATGAATATATTTTGTGATTTATCTCTGTTCCTGTTTGTAGAAAATTTAGAATCAATAATGTCAAGTAGTGTATACGACAATAACTTTTACTGCAGGTATCTGAGTGCTATGTATATGATATATCAGTGCAACACCAGTCATTCACAACCATTGACTTTATTCTGCTATCTTTTTTGCATTTACTACAGAAAAGCAGGGTTTACTTTATATTTCTGGCTTCAAACATTTTGCTATTCTTGTTGCAAGCAACATTTTCTTTTCTCCTTAATGACAAAACAAAGAAAACCCAAATGAAAACAGTTTCAAAGACATTCTAGATGAACTGGAATTTTGCGGAAATCTCAATATAAAAGGATAGGAAGGAAGAGGGGGAGAAATGAAAGGTAGTTTAATATAAGGATAAGAATGGAAGTTGTCTCGAGAACATTTAGAATGATCTGGAATTTTGTGAGTCACATTATTACGAAGAGATCTTAAATATTATTGATTGTTCATGATTGTTGCTTTGCTGACGTTTATCAAAAGTGTACGACAACAGGCTTGGCTGATGGCTGCTACTGATATCATAAATGTGACACAGCTTTTATACATGATTTTGAAACAAATTTTTTCTTGAGAATTGTAATTTAAAATGGTCAAAATTTTACTTTGAGTTTTACCTTGTGGGAAACTTCTATGGCTTAGAGCAATCGGGGTTCTATAGAACCCTAGGCTTCAATGAGAGGTTATTAGGGGTTCCGTGAAAATCTTATATATGCGTGACTCTTATTTCTGTTAATATTACTAATAGATTTGCAAACTTCATTTTCATTAATCAAGACTCTATCTTAAGAAAACCATTTTTTTCTTTGTATTGAACCAGATATTTGATGAATGTCAAACTCCAAGTGTTGACTTTATTATCATGAAATTGTCAGACATAGGAATTCAGGATTTTATAATTTAAGACATGAATAAAAGAGAGGGAAAAAGTAAGAATGATGCCATGGCATTATGTTGTGTCAACTCGCATAGGCAAGCTCAGTATTTTTTTTTTTTTTTTGTAAATATTGAATTTCTGATATGAAAAATATTATCGTTAAACTCCTATTTGAGTTTTGACTTTGTCATTGTTCTGTACACTGAAACTGATGGTAAACTCTTTTATTGAGTTCAGGTCAACTTGTTTTATTACAGGAGCTACTAATAGAGAAGTTGAAATGGGATACATAGTTTGAGAATGATATTGTATAGAGAAATTAATTGTTTTGTTTACCTTTTTAGATTCTATTGAAGCTAGAGAGTTTGACCTTAGCACAGCCTAGCTTTTTTTGTAATATGTATGCATTCTAAGTTCTTATATTCTTTATATAAGCATGAAAAGTTTATGAAAAACATTGATTTTTATGTAAAATAACCCAAGCTTATCAAAGTTTTTTCATGGGATCTGGCTTCCTTTTTATTTTTAATCTCCTTTGGCTGAGATGGTTCTGAAAAAATAGATTTTCTTCACCAAAATGAACAAATATAGTGAAAAAGTGTCTTCCTGTATGGAAGCCTAAAAGGGAAAAAAAATATTTAAATTGAATTTTCTTTCTCTCACAAAATAGAAACTCAGTTTGCGGTGTTAGTTTGGGGTGAAATTCAACAGCAATTTGATCTTGGATTATCAAAACATTTCAACTTTTCTCGCAAGTGGTCAGTTTTGTATATCTTTTTGGTTGATTCCCAGATCAGTGAAGTAGTCAGATTGTCTGAAGAAGTGACCAATTTTGTCAAAAGTTGATTAAGAAGAAAATTGAGGATATATAGAGTGTAGCATTTTGGGGCTTTTTGTTAGTCACTACCTGACTATAATTTTCATAAATGATCAGAATTGATACATTTTTTCCTGGTGAGGAGTAATGAAAAAAAGGCTGTGCATTTTGGACCTTCTTCGTCGAGTAGAAGAAAATACAGTTTAATCATATTTTTTTCATTTTAGACTTCTATTCTTTAGAATTATTGACATTAGCTTTTAATGAGGACTGACAAAAAAACAAAATCTTTCTTTTATCTTCTTGTTTATAATGATTAGAGCCACACTTTAACCCTTTTGATATGAAAACCAATTGTAACCGGTTTTTCCAGTAATCAGTGTGTTTCATATTTGTATTGCGTCATTTAGAAAATTTTTTTTTAGAATGAAAAGATAAGCCAACAAGTCTGGTTAGTCATGAAGAAACCATCATATGACAAACATCTTTTGGCAGCATGCCATTTTTGGGCTGTTCAATTAAATACTTGGAAAATTGGAAGGTGTGATCAGTGGATGAATCACTTTTCTCACTTATTGTTGGACGGTGATCACTAAAAAAGCATGAATTTAAAAAACAAAACAAGTGGGAACGCTGCAAGACATGAACAAAGGAACCAATTCAACATACACTTACATTGTAAATTGATCCCCCCCCTAAAAACCTATTTTGGGGGGAATTTTATGGAAACCAAAAAAATGGTTTTCTAGGTATGATAAAGAGTAAATGTTTAAAATGTCAACCCTCTAGCTCCATTGGTATAGCCTATATGTGTGATACATGCACAGATAGCCAGCCAGACCAACTTAAAAACTGAAGGAACCTATGATGACAGTTTTGATTGACTGTTTCTAATAAATCCCAGGAAAAATGTATTTTTCTTTGAATCTTTGTTTAAAATTAAACCTTGTGATTTTGAAGGTATAAAAAGCCTTATATATTCACAGATAAAATATTTGATATAGCATGAATATATTAACAAGGAACTTGTTTGTCTCACTTTTTGCTGGACTGTAAACTGGACTGAAAACATACATCTAAACCGACTAGTCTGTTGGCCCATCTACTAATACCGACACAAGAAGAAATTTTTGCAATTATGTATATTTTTAAAGATTATTTCTGATACTTTTGTTTATCTATTATTTTATACATTCCTTATCAAGCACCATGAGAGGCTAGAAATAGATGAAGAATATGTTTCCAAAAGATTAACAGGGCTCTGGTTAAGCTTTGATAGGCCTAGCAAGTGGATTATGATAAATTCTCATGTGATATAACTCCACAACACCTAGGATAGTACAAGTGAATGACTGACTGATTATTTTATACTGTAGTGCCCCCTATACTTTTAGTTGGGAATTAAGTGCGAAACTCTTCTTTTAGCTGGATATCTAAAATGTCACTTCCTCTGACAACCCTTATAAAACCCCTGGATGCACATGGTCCAGTGCTCATTAGGTCCAGCACCCCTAGCCGGTTACGCTTCTAGGCCTGGCCTCTGCGGCCAGCCATTCTCTCTCTTTCCTTCTCCCTGGTCCAAACCTCATTGGCGCCAGTATTCCTAGCTGGCCATGCCTCTGGCTCCGGCCTTTGCGGCTGGCCACTCTCTTTCCTCTCTCTAAGATCGTTACCATTTCGCCGACCAACTGGCTGATCCGATTTTAACCACCATCCTCACCTCGGGAAACATGCATGGATAAAACTCCATGTTCTATGTCTTTTATAGTCTGTTCATCGAGAGTCTATCAGCGTCTGAGAATAGCCCCCCAAGTTAACTCACTTACTTGGCAGTAAGGCTCACACACTGAACCTGGTTTCCACATATTACTCTGGAGCTGAATTACCATACGGAACCCACACATTCAGACAACTCCGCTACATCTCCGACACCAATACTATCAAGACAAGAGAGCTCCCACCTTTTACTATCTCTTCTCCTAATATTACCTCTCACGATCAGTTGTGTTAATGTCATCTTTACATTTACCTCATCTTTATTCTTGTATTAAATGTATGTCTTTTCTCTGACCATAACATGAGTTCATTCCACATTGTTATTTCAATGCGCGTCCAACTTCATACTAGGTATGCATTCTCTTCCTAACATTTCTTTTCTCCCCCGACAAGAACAGGGCCGGCGCGTTACTCAGTCAACCACGAGGATCCAAAATCCTCGTCTCTCAACAATCCATCGCTGTTCGGATTTCACAAAAGAGACTACGCACGAAAATACTAAGTATAATACATACAATTCATTTAGAGGTCATATGCAGGGGTTCAGATAACTGTCCAGCATAGAATGCCTTTCCTTTGGGCAGTGATGGTGAAGCTAAGATATACATGTCAGCAGTGACACACCCTGGTTTTTTGGTGACACTAGATGGACTGAAAAAAAACTTTAAATTTCATTCTATTATCCTAGTTCCATAAGTGGTGTATTTTGAAATTTCAAGTTATATTTCATTTGACTACTAGTTTTATGAATATATTAGTAAAAGAGGCTGCTTGTCTATAAGCATTTATCTAAAATTAAAATACATGTATAATCAACATTCTGATCAAGGTTATTCAAAAAATTAAACTCACTGTGCTAAAAAGGTTTGAGGTAAGCCTGTGGAAAAAAAAAGTAACTTTTGGCCTATAGGATGCTGGGTAAATTTTCATAACTTATTTTTTGAAAATATGGTAAATAGAATTATCATTTATATGTTTTTTTTGTGGGACAAGAAAAGCTGTCAACTTAAAAAGTAGAGACGGTTAACTTTATCTAACAAATTCTGTGAATCACGATATGAAATTAGTAAAAAAATTCACTCATATGTAGAATATAAAGTTATCCACATCCAGTTTATTTTGAGTCCAGATTTTTATAGTTCTAATTTTATAACAAAAAGCTTTTCACTCATGATGCAAATGAAAAAGATACATTTTATTTATAACTAAAAACATTGATTAATAGTTCACATCTTTTTTTTTTCTCGGTTGGGAATCAAACCTTCCTTTTGCCTCAATGACCAAAATTTTTGGAAAGATTCTTTGTAAAAAGATTCTTTTTAAAAAGAATAGTCCATAACCTGCCATTTTGCTGAAAGTTACAGTAAATGCACAAGTGAAAATTTACATAATATCAGGTGAAAAGTTGCTAAAACTCATTTATTGTTTAAGAGGTAATTCATGAAGAGTTCAACCCTAATCCAACAATACTTCAATGATGTCATGTTTCTTCAAATGATCATTATCTTTAAGCATTATATATTATGCGATTTGCATACATACATAAGAACCAATTATTTCTTTATTGATGACATTTCTTATTAGTTTCCTCTCTTTTTTCCTCATTATGACATCATTGCATTTCTCTCATTTGGGTTATATATTTTAAAATGAAGGTTCTCCAAGTCAATATAAGTGTGACAGGCATGGTTTTTATTAGTGCTGCCATTTTGAATTTCACCATTTCTGTGTGGCTAAAAATGGCTAGATTTAAAGATATGCAACAGAAAAAAAGGAAAGCGGGAACTATAGATATTTGAAACTGTTTTTTTTATTCAATTTAACTAAAGGGTTATTTTATGGTTTAGTGTTAGGGTAAGGGTTATAGCAAAATACCCTAACCTACCTACTAATCCAATTCCCAAACCTGTCTATTAACCCTGACTACATACCATATGGCTCTAAACAGTATTTTTAGACAGAAAATAACATTTTATTAGTAGTAGAAATCTAGCCAATTTTAACCATTTAAAATGGCCACAGCATCTATCCTAATTTCAGCATCTTACCTATTCTAAACGGTTACTGATTGGTTATCTTATAATCACTATTCAATAAAAAAAGGTTGAGCAATGATCACTGGTTGAATAGTTTTGAGGGAATTTTAATTATTGAAAATTTTTGTTGTGACTAAACTTAAAATTCATAGACAATTGAGGTGGTGTAAAGAGTTTAAATTTCAATTCATCAATCTTTTTTTGTGCTTGTCAAGAACAGTGTCAAGTCTATTCAATATAAGGAAGAGACCAAAGTCAACAAATTTTGAATGTGGTAGGATTTCTGAACTCCAGATTCAGGGTCAATTACAATGTATGATAGCTGAGCAAATTAATCAAAGTCAGACAGTTGTGAAAATGATTTTTTTTTTTTCATGACCCAAATAGTTATAGAACCAAAAATAGAGATGGGAGATCCAAGAAGATGTTGGATCGTGATGAGAGGGCAGTTATCAGAGCACAGCAGCAAGACTCCTTTCAATCCATTGCCAATCTGAAGGCAGAAACAGCGCTTAAAGATCATGAACACACCATCAGATGAAAAATTTGGAAGTTATGATTCAGGCACAGAAAGAGATGGCGGTGTATAAATAAAAATATTCAACAAACAATGAAGACTGGAATTCACAAGACTTTATCGAAACATGGGATGAGGAGTCCAGCTCTAGAAATGATCCACAAACAATGTGAAGTGATATCTTTGATCTGAATAGTTAATTTTAACCACTTCAACTGCGACATAAGTAGACAGTTCTAAGAACGGGAGAAATTTCACGTCAAGCTCAGATCTGAATAGGTTAATGGTGTTTGTAAGGAATTAAGTGACTCAAAGAGAGAGTGGTTAGAGAGAGATAGTGTTTGTAACAAAGAAAGAAAGCTGTTACCCTCTTATTAAGGTAACAGCTCTCTTTCTTTGCTACAAATGCTGTATCTCTTCAAGAGAGAGAGAGACAGTGTTGGTAAAGAAAAAGAGATACGATATAGAGAGTAGGCAAAGAAAGAGGAATACTATGTTATATCATTCCTTTTTTTAAAAATCAATTCTTGAGATAAAAAAAATAGAAAGTACACGAAAGAAAGAAAGCAGATGATGTAGTATTTACACTTCATATATTCGTATGTATTTGAAAATTTTCCATTTTCCAATGAATTATGAAATGGTTTTATTCCAAAAACCAATGCTGTCAAAATCGTTTATACAAAGTTGCAGTTTTTGAACAGTCTGATCTTTTTTTTTAATGATTTATAAAAAATGCAATTGATATCTCTGATCTAAGTAGTTAATCTAACCCCCACCCCAATAAGAAATCGTGATGGCAACCTGTGTGTATGCATAACTTATGAACAAATGCAAATTTAGATCAGAGATGTCAATTTGTGCTGTTTGTGGATCATTTTCAGGGCTGGACCCCCCACCCCCTTCCACAAAATGATAATTCCAGAAGCATAAGGTTACTAGAAGTAGGGGAATGTGGGGCAAACATGGAGTTTTTAACCGTCGTTATTGCATCGTTTGATTGGAACTGATTTTGACGCTTCGCCGCCTTGTCACATTAATGAAAAGAAATAAGAGAATTCATGAGAGAAACGAATGACAGTGAAATGTTTAAATCAGTTCCATCCCAATGATCCAATAATTGTAAACTCCGTGCTGGCCGGAATTTTTTTTTTTTTGTTTTTTTTTTGTTACTTACTACGGAGACACACAGATAAATCGAAATAGATAAATGAATTCTGATCGATAGATGCTTATCTGAAAAAAAAGAAGAAAAAATCAATAAACCCAATCTGCCGTATTGATTCTAATTTTTTTTATCTATTAATATGTATCATTTTTTGTTTGTTTATTGATTGTTTTGTTTTGTTTTCATTTACGGGTGCAAAGTTTAAAGATGGGGACGGGGGGGTCACGTGATTAATTAACGCAGAAGATGGTATTTAAAAAAAACAAACAAATTAACTTGATTGTGTACACTTTTCAGTTTTAAAGTTCGTTTATTTGAATCTAAAGTCAACTTTTTATAGGTAAGTAGAACTAGGTCGAAAAATAAGTGTAACATGTGATTTTCTGGCTCAACTTCCTCTTTCTGGTTCAACTTCGTCTTTGAAAAAAAAACAAAAAAAAAAAACACAGCTAAACAGTATTTATCAACTTCATTGTTGGGAAGTCATTTGGAAGAGACACAATCAAAACCAGTTGCTCTCTCTCCTTCATTGATAAACTCCTAACATATTTTCAGTGAAGACTTTACCCTAACCTCTCGTGACAGGAAAGAGGGAGGGCATCAATTCAAAGCTGTGGACCCTCAGCTGCAAACCCGACTTAGTAGACAATCAGTGCTGTTTTGATGCTAGCAACATGAAGGTGAAAATCTTCTTTGTTTCTGCGCTACTCCTAGCGTTTTGGGGCACCTGTCATTCGGAATTTGTTTGGATACCTCATCAATATCACCCGGAGCAAGTCCATCTTTCGTATGGAGGTAAGTAGCCAGTCTGATTTAATTTATCTTATTGTCATTAGTTATCAGTGGCGATCTTTCGTTTCATGTCGGTGAATTGGGGAGAAAAGGGGGTTATCTCGTAGTTTAGCGTCCCAAATCACTTTGATCTGTTGTGTGAACACTCGTCCAGTTACAACAATACTAAGATATTAAATCTCATGGAAAAAAGTGTTTTTTTTTTCTATCGATGGTATCAACATTTTTAATTATTATTCGTTTTTTTTATTCGTACGATTTCGAAAAAACAAAACAAAACATACCTATAATTCACTTTCAAAACGAAACATATCCTTAGAGTCCTATGGTGCTTTTCGACTCATGGTAAAATGGAATAAAATGTAGCTGACGTAATGTTTACTTTTTACTCTACCTTTGGATTCTTCACTTTTTTGTTTGTTTTGTTTTTTCAATTTTATTTGATTATTAATTGCTTAGCTTAGTTATTGCGACTAAACATCACGTGCTAAGCTATCTCGAGATTTAGCATTCTGAACTTCTACTGTTATGATTTTATTGACATTTTCAATTATTAGAAATATTTGTTTTTTTTTTCCTTTTTATGGTAAACTCTGAAAAAATGGAGGTAACAAAAAAAAATAAAAAAATTGTTTTAATCATTAATTTCTGTTTGTGTTCGTGTAGGTCGTCCTGAAGCTTCAACTTCTGTCGGTGTAAATAAAAGTGAATGAAACACCGCCATGGAAGGTGACTGCTGGTCCAAAATGGGCCTTATCGTAGTTGAGCGTCACAAATTATCACCGTGTTCGTTGTATGGAGTGCGTGAGGGGCACCCGACCAGTTACAACAAATTACTTACTAATCTTATTTTAAAAAAATAACTTCCTCGGCAAAATCAATATTCATTTTTATTAATATAATTCTGAACAAAACTAAATAAACCAAGCCAACTTTAAAAGCTTTCCGAACTAAAAAAACAAAACAAACATAGTGCTCCCGTTTATGAAATACGCTAATGCCTAATTTGCCTGTGTATGTGGTGTCAATTATTTTAGTGGGGCCACTTAGTCAGTCACGATTATATACCAACTATAATTAAATCTAATTAAGCAAAGTATAAAAAAAAATCCATTGGTAAAATAAAAGTATACACTCCATTAATCAAGGCTGCAAGCTATTAAAATAATCGGAAGCAGGCACGTTATTTATTTTTTTTAATCCGGTATGTTTGTTTGTTTTTTAATTGCGTATGCATGAATAAAAAATACGAATAGCAAAAAATAATAACCCAGAATTTTTTTTATTAGATCTGTAGGGTATTAACTCATTTTTTTGTGACTGACCAGCGAGTGCCCCTCCCCCAATAATAACCGTGATAATTTTAAGACAAACTTCGATTCTATTCAGTTGTTTGTTTATTTTAGTTGGATGGCAATGTTTATTTATCAGATGACGGTGAGTCTCCCCACTTTCTTTAACTGGATTAATGCCCTCTTCCGCCGTAATTGTGGGCCTTTGAAAACGTAACCGACGTAATAATTGACTTAGGATGCCAATGACAGTGGAGAATGATGGGTATCCCCCACATACTTCTGATGAAAAAGCAACTCCTGGCGAGAAACATCCGATACTTATAAATCAATTTTATTACAATAAATCTTCAGTGGAATCAAATCAAAGTATTCATGTCTTCCCCCCGAAGTCTCTTTATTTGAACAGGTGATAAATTTTCCCCTTCAAAGTGAAAGTGAGTGTGGAAAAAATGAACTTATTTTTTGTTTTCTTTAGGAATAGGATCCAGTCATCCACGCTTTTCATTGATAAATAAAGAGCATAGATCCGGTCTAATTCAAGTAGCAGTTTTTTCCCAAGTTTTTAAAGTGGGTGGTATTTACATTTTTCTACAAAAATGGCGATACAAGTTAAACCGTATCTTGACCAAGTGACTAAAGATATTTCCGGATTTTTAAAAACTCGTCTTTGTAGAATTCTTTCAAAAATAAAGTAGGTTGTAGGAAATTAATAGAAAAAAGTATGGGTTCTTCATAATATGGAGCATGGTTGAAAGAAAAATTAAAGTCATAACAGTAACGGTAAAAGGGTCCCCACTTTCTACCCTTTTAAATAGAATTATTCAAATACGGTGTATAAATTATATGAATTGAATTAATCTTAGTATTTTAATTTTTTTCTAATTATTAGTTTCTCAACTTAAAATCCTAAAAGAGAAGAATTTCTGCTTATTCAGATTTTTTTTCCATTAAGTGTTGGTTTCACTGGTTAATTATCTCTCATTTAAAAATTGATTTTTTTTTCTCTAAAAACTGATTATTTCCTGAAAGGTTACAGGGCCTGCAGGGTTTCTCAACCTGGGCGATATCAACTCTTGGGTGAAGGGTGAGCAACCGAGCAGAAAATGGTGGTTGTTTTTCGAAATATTTGTGTACGATACAGGATTTCAAGTATTAAAGTCAGTTATTGATTATGAAAAATGAGTCAACAGTAACATTTTCTATTATTGATTTACAAAGTATCACTGTGATATATCACACATTATGTACACCCGATATGTCTGCACCACTTATACACCATGTTGTCTTTTTTTTATAGGGGGATTTTCTTTTCATGTCACCGTTTGTACACCTTGTTTTTCCCCTTTCAATTACGCCTCATGTTTCTTGATATCGTCTTATAAAAACTATCATTTTGTTTGCATATGCCATTCGCTTGTTTGTTCCGAGCCAATATAATGAAATGTTCATTCAGCCACATTGTCATATTTAAAAACAGTTTCAAGTCAACTGTTTAGCCTATCCTCATTTATGGGTGTTTTCAAGTTTAGTTTAGCCTGGCACAAGACTATATACATGGAGCACCCAGTGAGGATAGAGCTCACTTTTGTGATCTGCTAGGCTAGTTTGTTCAATCATTACTCCATAGCAAAACATCCTTGTTTTTATTATCTTTCGTTATGGTCAAATGATGTTTTTGAATTTTTAAAAAAAAATTTTTACATTTAAAAAAATTTTTTTTTTTTTTTTACATTTTTAGAAATTTTAAAAAATTAGATTAATTTTTCTCTTTAATTCTGACTCTTTAGAAAATCACAAATCAAAATTTGGGAATTATGAAAAAAATCCTGCCCACCGACTTCACTGTATACGACGTTGCATAGGAACATTCTTTGTTTTCCTTATCTCAATGGTTAGCAAACAATAACATTCAGTAAAAAAAAAAAAATTAGAAAAATAAAAAAATAGAAAGAAAAACTCATTTTTTTTTGTAGTTGTAAAATAAATATTTTATGGCTAGATTTTCTTTAAACACTATGCATCCCACCTGTTTTGTAAATATTTTCAAGATTTGAACAATAAGTAAACAATACTTTGCCCCCCCCCAAGAATTTCATGGTTCTCATTGATTTATAGAGCATGAAAACTTACGTAGGTATGCATTCCTTTAATCAAAGTAATTATACAGGAGTTCCCCTTATTCATTTTTTTCATCTATTCTTTTGGGAATGCGTAGAAAATCCAGGCTCATTTTGGTTGAACATAAACAACATTCCTCCTTAAATTTAAACCTTAAAGGTACTGTCCAAGAATCTGGACTGACCCAATCCCTGAGCATAATGTTTTTGATCTTTTCTGAGAACAGTGCAATCTTAAAATTATTCAAAAATGCCGTCATTTATTGATAGTATTGGTATAGACAACAGCAGAAGTCCTTAGATCTGAGCCTCCTGAAAAGCCGAACTTACCGAAAGTTCTCAAACTTTTAAAATTTTACAAGCTCTTGTGCTTCATCCACGTTTGTTTACGGTATTTTTCCTTTACAATATATATTTTAAAACCGGATTACAAGCCCCCACCCCTTTGTAGTGAAAAACGTTTGTTTACATTTTTGTCAAGTGTTGACTTAATTTTCTTTCAAAACTGCTTGTTTTTGATAAATGAAGCATTCCGTATTTGCTAATAAATAAACTGTCAAAATTTACCTGTTCTTGTCTTCTTCATTCCTCCTTAAATTTGAATTTTAAAGGTACTGCCCAAGAATCAAGAAAATCCAAAAATCTGGACTGACCCTATCCCTGAGCTGTGTGGATTTTCGGACTTTTCATCATCAGTCTTTTAACGTCCGTCGTTGGACATAGACCTTCCCCAAGATCCACCACAATTCTCTATCATGGGCGTCGCGGAGCCAGTATGGTGCCGTTTAAAATAAATCTTTAAAGCCTCAGAGGAATGCACATTAAGAAAAGGACTTATTATTACTTAGCTTAGTCTGACTTAAGGCCACAGTTGCAGGTAATATAGTGAAGATCAGAATTACTACACTAGCATATTGGTCTGTGATACCAGCTTGCTATGGGTGGGTGGGGGGTGGGCGCCTCTTCTTCAGCTGCCTCTTCTCCAGTGGGGATACAAAAAGATATATTCAGAATATATCCTAGCAGCAACCCCAGCGAATAATGATGTCATCTTTTCATTTGTGAACATTCAGTTGAGGTCACATAAAACAATTTACTATTGCACCATCATCCTTTATTGACTCTAAAATTCCAACTTTCAACCCCCCTCATCCCTAGGAGAGAAGGCCTGGATTGGGCAATGGAGAGCCCAAAGTCACAAAAAAAAGCATACTTTAAATAACAAATTCAATGTTGTTTATAAAACTCACTCTTTTGAATAGCTCCCTGATATCTAAAGGTTGATTATTTTTTTGATAAGATCAAATACTTATTTACTAAGCTTAACTTAGTACAGCACTAAATCCAAATGGGGATGGCTCATCTGCTTTGAAAATTGGCATTTGAAATTACGTGCAACAAATGGATTTCGGTGTGTACATTTTGTGACTTGCCATGTATTTCAATTTCTGTGTATCAGGGACCCATCAAATCAGAAGTACCCTGGGCCCCCAAAATCTCAATCTGACCCTACTTTGAAATCCTGGCTCAAACATCAATCACTGGTGATTGTGGGGAATGCTTCAAACATCAAGCAGGCCAAGATTAAATACTTACCGCATATTTTTGTTTTATCGAATCATTACAGCCCCACAAATGGCGTGCCTGACCAACCAGCTAAGTAGACTACATATTCTTCTTTCTTTACTGGTCTGTATGTCTCTGGGTGCTCCTGGTCACATTTTGGGGGCTAAAACCATGAATTATTGCATAAGTACACCACTAGTATACCATCTAAAAATGTTCTTTGTTTTTGAATTTTTAAAAAATTTTTAAGTGCTTTCTCGAGGTCTCTATGCTTATTATGGACCGACAATGCCCGAATCTTGTGCTGTTTTTTTTTTTTTTTTTAATTTTTTTAAAGAAAACGATTTTGTTTTTTTAATTTAATTTTTTTTTTTTTAGACAATTTTAGATAATTAATTCTGGTACACGTACTGGCTATTTAGTGTACAGGTATGGATTAAGTTTTCAGTTTTAAAGGAGGCGTGAATTAGGATAATGGTTATCAGCACCGATAAACATAATCAGTAAAGCAGATTCAAATTTCAGCTCAGGTTGCTTGTGTTCATTTAGATTTGATGCCCGTAGGAAAGGCCTGAATCCACTCTTCGTTGTCAGATATCTAGAACTCCATTGCTTTTATTGGGATATAGCAAAAAGAGAGGAATTTGGCCTAGCTGCTGCAGGGTCAAACTCTACTCCCACTTCTATTCCAACTGAAGATGATTTCTGCAACTTTTGTATTGTATATATGATGAATAAAAAAAATTATAAAAATTCATTTTTTTAGTATAAATCTATTTATTAGAATGATATAAACTCTTGTGTATTTTGTGTATTATTTATCTGTAAGATAAAATTTGTAGGTATTTAAGACTTATCAGTTTGGCTCAGTCGGTTAGAGAGCTGTCTACCACTCACTTTGTGGTGATTACAAATTATCGTAGGGATATATTGATTTATAGATTTATTCATTACAATGAAATAAGCCCTTGCATGTTTTTAACATAAATTTTTCAGATACGTTAGATTTGTCAATTTAGATCGGTCAGTAAGAGGCACGGCTATGAATCAGTTGATCATGATTTCAAATCATGGTGGGGGAATGTTAATTTTTACTCCTCTGAATTTGGTGAGGATTGTTCTTGTCATGGTAAAAGAACAAAGTCAACTCCAGGTTTTGGATAGGAGTGAGACAAAAAAAAAAGCACTTGAGAAATGTTGACTAATCGAAGTGCTACCAAAAAGACTGCAAATGCAGCGCTCACCGTAGAAGAATGGAGCTGATTATTTTTTTGATGTCCTCAACAAATTCCTGGATCCACCCCGGATTCTATCACTTCTTCCTTAGCCCATGGCCCACACTTCCACAGAATTTCATTGCAATTCGTTGAGAATTTTTTGAGTTATCATCATCTGGACAAAGAGACAGACAGACAGACAGACACAAGTGAATACATATACCTCTTCCGACTCCATTAGCAGAAGTAGATAAATAATAGATGTATTTGTTTCATTCACTTCTGCATGTAATCATCTAAACCTCTAAAAGGCATATATGCAAATTTCTTTTCTGTTTGTTTTTAGAATTGATCTCATTGGTTGATTTATCTCCCTATTGTGACAAAACGATGGAGATTATATCGAAGAAACTCTTAATACTTTATGTCTGATCACACGTTAAAACAGTTTGAGTTTAATTGAGACTTTAAGAAAACTTAAAATTAAGCTACTTCAATTATTTAAAATGAATTACCCAATAAAATAGCTTAAGGCTCCTCAATACCAATCCATACATAAGTAACCCTAACATTTTTGACAGGTATGAGCTTGTAGTTAATAAAGATACATTCCTGTGGCGATGAACTACTTGAACAAAATCATATACTTTAATTGCAAAAATATATATATATCAGTATTCGGACTATCCTCATCTTGGTTGTTTTTCATATAACGTTTTGGCCATTGTACTCTACGGCCTTCATCAGGGATCATCTGGTATGTGTGGGGAAGTAACGAACCGAACCCTTTATTCAACCGACGGGGGTATATAGACCATACGCCCCTCTTAGCAGTAGTAGTATTTTCAAATTATTATTGTCTAACACTGGGATTGAACCTAGAACCATTAGAATACTTGCAGTAATTCTGTCTGATTCTCTAACCACTACTCTATGTGTCCATGTTACTTCCCCCACACCTACCAGATGATACCTGATGAAGGCCGTAGAGTACAATGGTCGAAACGTTATATGAAAAACAACCAAGATGAGGATAATCCGAATAATAATAGAAATAATAATAATACCTTATCTCAAAAATTCAGAGAAACAATAATATATATTAATCCTCCTCTATTCAGGGTTGAGCACTCTAAGTGAGGTAACTCATCCATTGTAAGCTTATGCAATGCTCTTCCATAGGAATAGAGCACTCTGGTGGATGAGGAGTTTCTGCGTAAATGGATATATCGCTTAAATTCAGCCTTACTGACCACCCAGTTCCATAGTCCAGAGGTAGGATATTGGCCTCCGGGTCCGATGTGAGGGTTTCCATTCTGCCTCGAGGTGCTGGATGGGTTAAAGACTATAGCCACACTGAAGAGATGTAATATATTGAAACAGCTGTCCGTGGATAACACAATAATATATATATGCGAGAAGAATTTTCGTTGCGTGCACTTAGTTATGATTATTAATATCGTCTTTGGTTTTGTACCCACCCTGGAGACCAACGTTAGTCTTGTGTTCCCTGTTTATAACAAAGTCTCAAAACCTTTTAATCTCTCTGGCATCCTTGTTTTTTACAGATGATCCTTCACAGATGGTGGTCACCTGGGTGACTTTTTGGCAAACCAACTCAACCATGGTTGAATATGGAATTAAGAGCGTGGACACTGTGGCCAAAGGAACTGAGACTGTCTTCATCGATGGGGGAAATGAAAAACGACATCTTTATATGCATCGGGTGAAACTGACCAGTTTGATACCTGGACAGAGATATTGTAAGTCTTTTAACTTTTCATTCTAGTGATGGCTCTGCTTCTCCCCACACTGTAAAATTCCCAACTCCTCTATTTTCTTTAATGTTATACATTGATTTACTCAAACGAGTATCCTATGGGACACATGGCTGAGTGAGTAATAATAGGTAAAGTGGTAATAATTTTTACCATTGAAAGATATTTTCTAAGCTTTTTTTGTGTCACTTCAGTCACTTATTTCCCAATATCTGTCAATGCAATTCATATAATTTTTTCCAGTGTTTTTTCTTCTGTTTTACATATACTTTGTTATTATGGTACAATGTCTAAATACTCTCTTGTTGGCATCGTCAGTTGTTTACCAAGTAAGTGTTTCAGGGATTTTTGAAAAATATATACATAAAATGCTTTTTTTTTTTTTTTAAATTTTAAAGAAAAATATCTTTGAATGGGTAATAATAGCACTATTTAAACGTAACCTACCTAGTGGTCATGAGTTCAATCCCTGGGTTGGATAGAGCAAAAAAATCATATGCTCTAGTTCAGTGGAAGAGGCAGACAAACGGCATCACAAGTACAAATTAATAAGGAAGAATTAACTGAAAACAATCTACCCTCTTAGATTTATAGTAAAGGGTTGGTTCAAAATTCCCGGGAGATTACTGACTACAACAGACCTCTGAAGAAGGCCAAAGTACAATGCCCGAAACGCTGTGATTATTATGACCAAGATAAGGACACTATTCAAAGCAAATCAGTTTATGGAAGTGATAATTGATTCAGACCTTTTATTATAATCCATCAACCAAAACTGTCAACTTCAAAATTGGTTTCTTTGTTTCTCAAGTGGGTCTGGCTGGCTGTGTATGTATGTATAATATGTACAGGCCTCACCAATGGAGCTGTTTTTTTTTTTTTAAATTTCTATTCATGATCACCGTCTAACAAAAGTTCAAAGAAGTAACTTATTCATTGATCACCCTTTTAAACAAATTTTCAATTGATCACCTCCAAAATGGCATGCTTCCAAAAGATGTTGGTCTTGTGACAGTTTCTATTGGATGACTAATCAGACCTGTTTATCTATTTTTTATCTTCCTACTGTCTGCTTGTAGTTTGTTTATAAATTGCAAATGTATATTAAGTACAGTTATACCTCATCAATCTGTCAATGTTGGGACCTGGCTATCGCCAGACGACTGTCCAATAGTTGATCGATTTTTAACAATTTTCCATATAATATAAAAAAGGAAATGGTCGGCTTTCAATGTAATTTCAATACAATTTATATAATATGAAACATGATAAACGAAAATTATTTATGTTTGCTTATGCAATTACACTGTACACCTATTATGTATTATAAGAGAGTCAACGTTGTAATGAATTTTTAATTTTTACAAACCTTAATCTAAGTCCAGCTCCGCATTAGATTGAGACCGATTGTCGTAATTTGTGCAGAAATGAAGTGAAAACATGGGGATGAGGGTAGGGTGAGGCTAGTCTGGTAGGGAGACAGAAATAAATATAAAAAAATTTTAAACTTGGTTTTATTTTGACATAACTTGGATACATATGTAATGAGTGTCTAGACTAGGAGTTTGACAATATGTTGGTAAACTTTTTAGTAACATATGAAAGGGAAAAGACTGATGGGTTTTGTCTATTGATTACTTTAATGTTTTTGTCTCATTCATTTTTTTTGTTCATTTGTTTACAGTTGGTATAATCTGATTCAGTTGGGGTCTTTCTATTTTTGCATTCAACTATTATTTTGAGAGCCAAATTCAATGTTTTGGAAATGGGAGTCCATGCTCAAACTGCATTATAAATGATTCATCATTTTGTCGAGCTGTGGTAAAATGTTAAAAATCAATTTATAAGATCCAAAAAATAGAATGAATTTAGAGTTCTTTGATTCGGTTTTTACATGTTCAGTTCAAAACCAATAAATTACGATTCAAACATATTTTTCTTAAAAATTGAAAAAAAAAAATTTTATGTATGTATTTTTCAAAAATCCCCAAAACACTTACTTGGTAAACAACTTATGATCCCAACGAGACAATATTTATTCATTGTACCATGATAACAAAGTATATGTGACGCTGAAGAAAATTACATGAATTGCATCAACAGATGTTGGGAAATAAGTGACACAAAAAAGTTTTGAAAAAATCTTTTAATGTTCAGGGTTTAAAGCTGTAAAGCTTTCTACACACACACACACACACACACACATACACATACATATACATACATATATATATATATATATATATATATATATATATATACTCATTATCTAGAAAGCTTTACAATTTTAAACACTCAATATATATAGAAAATATCTGTGAATGTAATTTATTTAGTTATCTTCAGTGGTTTTTATGTCTTTCACAGAATTTCATATTATTGGATTATGTGTAAATTTTTCTTGTTGGGAACATCAGTTGATTACCATGTAACAGTTTTGGGCATTTATAAACAAAACAGTCATATCAACATGGCTCCCCAGCAGTATATATATATATATATATATATATATATATCTCAAAGCCATCAGTCTTTTCAGAATATCTACAATGATCATTAAGATACAGAACATGCACTTCCTCAAAGATATTTGATCATACACAACAAGGACCCACTTACCCCACCATCTGGATTTTCCCCTACTTACCAAACACCCACACAGTCTAATACTAAACTACAACTCGAGTCCTTGGTAACCATGACAACCAATGGCCCCTCGAATGATTTCCGGTCATTGCGCTTGTAATTCTTTGCACGTGCCTTCAACGTGTTTGCTTGCCGGTTTGAACCACATTTTCTGGATTTATTCGATTTGTTTCCACACAGTACGAATGGAGGATGACTTGTTAGAAAAATGTTTAAATTCGCCTAACGAGTCATCCTCTGATGAGTGTCAGATGAAACAAGCTTGTGAGGATTTATTAAAAAAAACAAAACTAAAACAATTATTTCTATTGATATTCGGACCATCCTCATCTTGGTTGTTTTTCATACAACGTTTCGGCCGTTGCACTCTACGGCCTTCGTCAGGTATCATCTGGTATCATCTGTATGAAAAACAACCAAGATGAGGATGGTCTGAATATCAATAGAAATAATAATAATACCTCATCTCAAAAATTCAGAGATATAAAAATTAAAACAAGTTCAAAACTTTTTTTTTCCCCTTACGACTGTGTTAAAATTCTCTTATCCTTTCTTTCAGTTTACCATTGTGGTGGTGCCTTAGGTTGGAGTGGACTCTTCTTCTTCACTGCCATGAAGAGTGGTCATAAATGGAGTCCTCGATTGGCTGTGTATGCTGACATGGGTAACATTAATGGTCGTTCTATACCACGTCTTCAAGAATGGGCACAGAAAGGAAGATTTGACGCTGTCCTTCATGCCGGTAAGTTTTGAAATTACTTTTATAACTCTTCTTGTGAACAGAGGCATTGTTGAATAAGTTCTTTTTATTCACTGAGCTTTACTTTGTCTGGCACAAGGCCAGTTAAATTAATTTCTCTTTTTATCTTGTGCGTGCATCTTGCTTCACACATACATACAAAATCTGGAATCCACATCGTAAGCATTGCTGACTTGAAGAAAAGAAGGAAAATTTCTGTTCGTTATTATTATTTGGCATTACCAGAAAAAAAGGGTTCCTTTCTTTACTTACATATGGTGACCTGAAGAAGGCCATTGAATGGATTGGCTGAAACGTTGTGGAAACAATAAAAATAACAAGAAGAATGACTTTGATTGTCCGAAAAACTCATCAAATGTTAATTATAGATGATACTACTATATCTGTGCCATAAAAAATGATTGCGTTTACAATGTAAATGAATGATAATAGATAGTCAATGATCTACAATTTTTGGTGACATAAAACGAAAGATTGCCTTTCTATTTCGATTTCCAACTGAATCACTTTTCACTTTTTAAATAAAATAATAGAAGTCTCACTTACATGTCCCTCTCCCACTGTGTACATTGAGTGGATTAGGGGTTGTTGTGCTGGTGTAGGAGAGTGTTGACCATCTCCACTAGCACAACAATCCCCAACCATTGTGGAGAAAATGGGCTGGCAAGACTATATTTTGTTTGTCTTCTCTCTCTCTTTCTCTCTCTTTCTCTCTCTTTTCTTTTTCTTCTTCTCCTCCTTTTTTCTCTTCTTTTTTTTCCTTCTTTTTCTTCTTCTCTTTTTTTTTATTTCCACTTTCGCATCGGTTGAGAAGGGGTTTAATCAGTGATGACTGGCTATAGAGGATGAAGGGAGAAAGTAAAACGTTGGGTAATCCTTTCTCCATGATAGCCAAACCAAGCATGCAAGGCGCTCTGTATATTATTTAGTTTAGATAAAGAATCAAATGAATCGTCTACCTCATTTTCTGAAGATTTCTTTTTTTTTATTCTGCAGGTGATTTGGCTTACAATATGGATACAGTAAGTATTCTGTTTTATTGTCAGAGACTGTCGCCATTGGTTTCTCTCAGTTTTCAAGCCGGCTATGTAACCATCGCGTGTACAGGCCGCACCAATGGAGCTAGGGTGCTGAAAATTTGAAACATTTCTTTGAGGGGTCAGTTTGTAGTTTAAGTTTATGCTAAATTGATGATCGCTTAGTTCATGTCTGCCTGTTTTTTTGAATTACAGATGTTTTTAGTGATCACTGCCCCAAAAAGGCAAGAGAAGTAACTTATTCATTGATCACCCACTTTTCCAATTTTTCACACCAAACACGGCATGCTGCCAAAAGATGGCGGTTGCCTGACAGTTTCTGTCGTGTGACTTACCAGACCAGTTTTTAAAATATTTCAGCTGTGTGTGTGTATATATATATATATATATATATATATATATATATATATATATATATAATACATATGGTTAGCAATGTAGCATGATATAATGCAACGTCTGATGTGTGATTGATTTATTTCGTAGAGTGCTTGATACATTCAACTTTATACTTCGAAAGTCAAGTTGTTTTAGAGTAGAGCTGGAAATATCTACTCCCCAACATGTCCAAGTGAATTAAGAATAAAACAATCCACTAGAGCCATAAAGGATGCCTACATAGATGCTAAACCCAATGCCAAATATCAAGGTCAAGATAAAAACATCCCTCAGAAAACAGTCAAGCATCCATTCATAGACAACTCCTCTACGTAGCTCACACCCTTTGACATGTAACGTACAACCACCAACAAAAATATTGGCACTACTAAAAACAATAGAGCAAAATTAATAACTCTTCCTACTCACAGTGACACCCACAAGACTCTCACCAAATTCCCCAAACTAGAATCTAAAAAACATATACAATCATTTGCTTGATAAGGCCCAGAGAGGGCAGAAACATAAACTTGTTTGTGTAGCGAATCCACATCCTATTATATATGTACATATTCTGCCACTCATTCAAACCTCATAACTGTCCACATTGAGCTTTGGTAGGCGGCTCCTTAGTCATGATGCAGTGTAATATTCAAATAGTTTTTGAATAGAAATAAATGATTGTTTTATATACCTACATATGTGTCACTCCCCGGCCCTCTGCCTAGGAGCAGAGTGTAGTATGTGTGTGCTCATCGTAACGTGTTACGAACACTGATATAAGCTATATAAAAAAACATACATGAATGTACCTCGTCTCTATGTAAGTGAATTCTTGCATTTTTTTCCTCTCTGCTGTTGGGGTTCTTGGTCAAATCTTGTTTGCATTTCTTTTTAGGACAATGGTCGAATGGGAGATGAATTTATGCGACAAATTGAGCCGATCGCTGCCTATGTTCCTTATATGGTATCTCCTGGCAACCATGAAGAAAAATAGTAAGTTCTGACGTACGTTAATTTCTCCTGATCAATTTTAAATTATCACGTGAACTAGTCGATTGCAGAGGCACCATGCAGAGTCCTTTATGGCCGTGAGAATAGCTTGGCTAATCTTCAAGTAGCATTTGACTGATTATACTGGGTCACATGGTACCGCCAACAGGGAATAATCCCTGACCTGACCTATTGGGAGAGGTGGGATTCATGCCTTTCTGAAGGGCACTAATGTAAACTGAACGCAAACTACCTCAGTTGAAATTTGAACTCTGTTCATCAATTCCATTTTTTTTGTTCTGTTAACCATTTGGCCAACTCTCCACCATAGATATTCTTATAGAAAGTAATAAAAATATTCCAGTAGGGCAATCTGATAATTTCAAGATACCAAGGATGGAGGTAAACTCTGAACTCGTTTCTCTTTATCTCGAGAAACTTGCCTGTCCACGACAGCTGCCTCATTGAATAAATTCTAGTCAAGAATTGAAATATAATTGAAAATGCTTCACCTAAGAAAATCAAAATAAGTATTGTAGATATAAGCAAAGATGACAATGTATCAGGAGTTTGGGAATTGAGTTTTGCCAGAGGCTTATTCTCTCTTTCTGATCTGCTTTGTTTACTGACAGCAGCTATAAAATGAAGATTTGAGACTTGTGATTAGACGCTACTGAAATCATAATGAAAGAAATATAAGTAAAAAAAGAATGAATAATAGATCACTATAAATATTCTGCGAGTGACGTACGAATAGAATTAGTCAACGTACAAATACAGGGCCATACTTAAAGCAGTGCAAAGTATTCAGTTGCACAGGGACCCCAAGATTCTAGGGGCTCAGAAAAAAATGTCTTAAAAAAATGTATTTTTCATTTTCAGTGTTTTTCAGTGTTTTGATTTATTCAAGAATTTATTATATTACATAGAGAAAAAAATTTACGTTGAATTAAACATATTGATCAAATGAATATTTCATTTTTGTTTTGATTTGTTTGAAAATAATAGCTAAATACAGAAATAGAAGTCCCCTGCTCCCAAATGTTATGCACTGGGCCCCATCAATATCAAATCAAGCCCTTTACAAATGGAACAGTGGTTATGCTTGCCAATATGAATTTCCTTTTTGATTACAGCAATTTCTCCAACTACAAAAGCAGATTCTCTATGCCAAAGAACGGAGATGGGGAAAATATGTATTACAGGTATGTACTTGTCTACTTCTTTACTTATCATATACATTTATTAGACTGATTTTACTTATGTTAGAAACTGTCAACCAAAACTGTCAACAATGTGGGTTTGTTCAGTTTTTGACTTGATCTGGCTACCTATATATTTACTGCACATACGGGCTGCACTAATGGAGCTAGAGGGCTGAAAATTTAAACATTTCTTCTCTATCATGTGTAGAGAAAATATTTTTGTTTATTCCTCCTATTCCTTCTCAAAATAGGTTTTTAGTGGGGCTTTCAATTTACAGTGTATGTTTCAGCTAAATTGGTTCTTTAGTTTGCGTCTAACAGTGTTCACCCTTGTTTTTTTTTGTTTTTTAAAAAAATCAAACTCTTTTAGTGATCACTGCCCAACAAAATGCAAGAGAAGTAACTTATTCATTGATCACTACTTTTTTCCAATTTTTTTTATTGATCACCCCTAACATGGAATGCTGCCAAAAGATGTTGATCACGTAATGGTTTCTATTGAGTGACTAACCAAACCTGTTGGTTCGGTTGTTTCACGTAATCATGTTCAATACCACAGATGAGTTGACACGTCTCGACAAGATGTGTATTCGATAGCATGAATGAGCTAACTCATCTCGAGAGTGTATTCTTTTTTTTTTCTACACATAAATATGTATAAATTGGATAATCTGTTGTGAATATTTGTTGGTTTGTATGAAAATGAAACTACATTCAAACTTGTAATGGAGATTCTGTTTCCATCATTTTTTTACAAGAAAATCTAACGAAGGAGTTATAACATTAAAAAACACCTTTCAGTAAACAGGTTCAAGTCAATAAGATAAAGTCTTTTTATTCTTCCATATATTATTTAGATCAGTGAAGTCGTATTTGTCGTTTTTTATCTCAATGTGCACTTGAACTCCCTAGGTGGAACATTTTAATAAAAAGCAATGAAGATAACAACGGTATCAACGTGTATTTTTCACTAGTTTATCTTTTAGTTCTATTAAGTGTTGTGATAAAAAGCAACGTTGAGTTGTATTACATTCTATGACTGTTTAGTAAGCAGTATGGAATCAGAATTCAAATCTCATCAAAGCCCGAATCTTCATCTCTGATTCATGTTACTAAATTAATAGCCTCAGAACATATAACAATCAGGGTGTTGCAATAAAAAGCAAGAATAAGATGAAAGAAAAACTAGTCTAAAATTGATAATAATGACAACGATTCATCTAAAACAGTCATAGCGAGCCTCTGACGTAAGTGTCAGCCGTAACACGTCTCAGGTTTTTTCGTTGACATGCAATAGACTGTGAAACAAACATTTTTAATTTTGTTTTACTATCCTAGTTTTATAAGTGTTTTTCTTCAAATTTCAGGTTATATTTTATCAAACTCCTTGCTTTATGAATATATCAGAGAATGATCTCTGAGCATTTGGCTAAAATCAAAGTATATGTATTCATGTAAGGGACCCTATGATAATAGGATTATTCAAAAAATTGAACTTTCGACACATCATACTAAATGGTTTGCCATCACTCATCTAATATGATAATACTAGTTCACATGAATCATCCTTGGTCCTGTAACTCAGTACAGTGTTTTCGGTCCCTTCTACTGGCAACCTTGTTTTCTCGAGTGTGTCTTCAGCAAGATAACCTGACAGGGCCCATCACCCCATTAGGGTTTCCTTGATCCTTTTCTGTATGCTGAGTACTTAGGAGAGGGGTTTTGAGTACCATTTTTAAAGTTTTTGTTATGATGTGACCATGGATTGAACCCATGTCCTCCTGAACCAGAATGATCAGTGGATAGAATCATAGAATATAGCAAATAATTTGAATTCTTTATTTATTTATTTATTTTTTTTAAATTTCTCATTTATACAATTAGGAAGTGTTAACCAAAACTGTCAATATAGGTTTCTTCAGTTTTTTTGTCAGTTTGGCTGGCTATGTACAGGCTGCACCAATCAAGCTAGAGGGCTGAAAATCCGAGCATTTACTCTTTGTCTAAAAAATACTGTTTTTTTGTTTTTTTTTTTAATTCTCCACCGAATAGATTATTATTGGGGGAAGAGGTTTAATTTACATTATATGTTAATGTTAAATTGGTTCCTTAATTTATGTCAGAATTCACACTTATTTTATTTATTTATTTATTTTTTTGAGAATTTGGACTTTTTTAATGATCACTACCCACCAAAAGGTGAGAGAAGTAACTTATCTATTGATCCTCCCTTTTTCCCAATTTTTTAATTGATCACCCCCAACACAGCATTGGTCGCATGACAGTTTCTATTGAGAGACTAACCTGATGTGTTTATTTAAAAAAAAAATTTTTTCAGCTTTGATATGGGCCCAATGCACGTGGTCAGTTTCTCCTCGGAGGCTTACTACTATTACCTTGATTACCGCTATATTGACAAGATGTACGATTGGTTGAAGCGGGATTTGGAAATTGCCAATCGTCCAGAGAACCGGGCTGTGAGGCCATGGATCGTTGCTATGGCGCACAAACCAATGTACTGCACAAATGCCGATGATGTACCAATCTGCTTCAATAAAATGAATCCTGTAAGTATTGTAGTTCGCAGGAATATGGAATTGAAGATTGAAACAATTCCTCTGATATAACTGGTTTTTGATAATCTTTGGTAGACACGTTAGTTGGAATCATTCAATGTAGGATAAATAATTTTTCTATTGTAAGAAAACTGATTTGTCATCAGAACAATCCTTCCTGGGAGCCAAAAGAGTAATATGTATATACATATATATATATATATATATATATATATGTAGGTGTGTGTATATTAAGAAATGGAGATATATATATGTATATTTGTAGGTGTGTGTATATCAAGAAATGGAGATATATATATGTATATTTGTAGGTGTGTGTATATCAAGAAATGGAGATATATATATGTATATTTGTAGGTGTGTGTATATCAAGAAATGGAGATATAGATATGTATATATGTAGGTGAGTGTATATTAAGAGATGGAGATATGTATATATGTATATATATATGTGTGTGTGTGTGTGTATATATATATATATATATATATATATATATATATATATATATATATATATATATGTGTGTGTGTGTGTGTTTATGTAGGTGTGTGTATATTAAGAAATGGACATATTCACTCAATGATACATTCACTCTGTAGTAACGGGAGATCTTTTCAAATAAGAGTTTCAATATAATATAACGCAATTTATAATCATTCTGTCAGATCATATACCAATTTCTCAATTATATATATATGTATGTTTGTGTGTGTGTATAATTTCAAAATCTATTTACTTGAGAATGGTCATGTACACAAACCTGAAGTCTTTTCTAAATTCTAAAATAGTTGTAATTAGCAGATGCTGAAAAAGAGGCTTTTGAGGATTTTATTTGAAAAAAAATTTAACGAATGTTTTTTTTCTCTTCCTATTGTATTCATTGATTAAAAAATATTTCATTTTTTTCCCTCATCTATTTAAAGCATTATCTGTAATATAAAGATCATTATTTTTCTCATCAGAAGATTTTTTTTTCATTTTAACTTTTTTTTTTTCTTTTTCTTTTTCTCTTTCTGAAAGGTAAGAGTTGGTTCTCACTTGGAACCAGGAAGAGGTATTGAAGACTTGTTTTGCAATTTTGGTGTGGATATCTATTTCAGTGGTCATGAGCATTCCTATGAGAGAATGTTACCTATTTATAATTACATGGTAAGTAAAATATTTTCAGTTTATGAAAGGTTTGTGTCTTATACTGATTGGAGTTTTTTTATGTTCCTATCACACTATTATATTCTATTGTTTTTTTTTTCTTGATTTTTTAATTTTTCTATTTAACAGAAATTGAAAAAAAAAATTTTTTCCTTAATTAGTATTATTATTATCTGCAATCTCACACCAGTTGCCTGGTGGTTACCGCTGGATGTTGAGTGACAGCCAGTCTCCTCAGGTCTTCAGCCCACAGCTCTTATCTCCCTTGCCTA
>OY735224.1:18320248-18400248 GCA_963457665.1 Thysanoteuthis rhombus
CATATGACTATACTTTCATGGAGCAACTTCCAAAATTGGATCTCAAGAATGTAAGCAAAATCAATCTCAAAATAACCATCGAAAAATATTTCATGGAATCTTATTCATGAATTACTGTCCATTCGATTTTATTTTATTATCTGCTTTGTGAATGTCTCCTTCACTTGTTGGCTACTCTATAAGTATTTAAAAGTGGATTGCACTTGTGTGAAAAATGTGTATATAACACAGGTTTTATGAGAAACTACAAAGGTGGTTATTACTTGTAAGGCAATAAGTCTAATTTGTACCCTCCCCATCAATGATGTACAAAAATTAGGAAAAATTGTATATTTGATCTTTCATGTTTATTGGTGAAATGAATTATTGTTATTATTATTTTGTATCTTACGGGTATCTCTATAAAATAAATGTTTATTCCTTTAAAAAAATATACATATAAATAATCTCTTTCCTCTCTTTTTTTTCTCCAGGGTGGTGCAGTAATAGATGATGTCTGGGTTATCAAGGATAAAATTGGAGCCCCAGATTTCAAATGCAAGAAAATACGTAATTGAGGCAGGACAGTATTAGTCATTTTTTCCTGTTGTTTTTGTTTTGTTTTGTTTTGTTTTTTTTTAAAAGGAAGAAGTTTTTCAGTTTGTTTTAAAGGAATAAATTTTGTTCATTTTTATTTGTAATTTTATTTATCTGCACAAATCATTTTTACCGTGTGTTTACCAAAGAAACAAACCTGGAACAATCAAATTTTCAACTAATTTTTTTTAATTCTAGAATAGGTACCAACATCTTTTGACTCCTGCATTTTGTGATTTTATGTGACCATTAAGTCACTTAATTTTGTTTCTAAAAGGGTTTATTCTAATGAATCTAATATTAATATCCAGGGAAATTAATTTGTCTTTGATTTTCAATATTTTCATATTGTTTCCTTGCAGACTGGTACTGGTCTGTGGCCCAGTGATTTGAGATCACTGTTCCAAGACACTCTTTTTTTTCTTTTTTTTCTTTCCCCAGTCCCTCCTAACCCAAAGAACATTTATCATAAAAGGGGTTCAGTTCCCTTGAAAAAATATTCCTAAGATTAGCTTACTTTTCATAGATTTAAAGAAATTATAAGAACTTAGAAATTTTTCCTTTATAATCTGATATTCATAATAATTGTTAAAAAATGGCAGGCGCTGGTCTTTTCCAGTTGGTAAAAACTCTTGTGCTTCCAGTGTCAAATGTCATATAGATAGAGGATAGTACTTGGTATTTAAAAGAGAAAAAAATGAAGTATGTCTGCTGCTTCCTTTTCATACATTTACAACATTTTTGCAAAACCCCAAATAACATCTCACAAAACCCTACGGCTTCTACACAAGCCCTAACAAGAAAGGCTGCCCTGAAGAAAGGGAGGACATCTTTTTGAACACAGCAATTTTATCTCATAACTAATGAGTCAGAATAATTGTTTGGAAAAGAAAATTTATTCAATATTTTGCTCAGCAACCCTCGAATCATTCCAAGAATTTGAAATATGCAAGCACATTTTTTTTTTTTTTTCCCAATTTTAAATCTGATGATCTAAATAGAGCTCAATCAGACGAAAGAAAATTACTTCTATCATAAATTTTAGGGGTCATCCAGACCATATAGTATATATTGCCAAACTCTAGTCCAAGGAGGAGTTGACTTTGTTTTCCCTCTCTAACAACAAGAACAATCTTCACCAAATTTAGAGTAGTAAATTCTTCACTGTTAGTCTATCCTGTCAGGTTAAACCGAACAGATTTGTAAAATTAACATTTCTCTTCTGTGATCTGAATTGATTGCTTGATGGCTCTCACTAGCATGTGGTGTATTTGGTATTTTATATGCACTGAATGAAAGTTATGCTTGTATATTTCAGTAGAGCTATATACCAGCCTCAATGAAACAGAAAAAAAACCCTTTGCTTATCAAATTAAAATGAATTCCTGACACAAGTTATCACCAATTATCTGACTTTATTTTTGTCAGGTTATGTTTTTATTTTTCTGTAGTTAGAAAGAAAAAATTTCATTTTATCTGAACCAGTCAAATCTAAATTCATTCCTAGTCCTCTTCCCGACGAGAAAAAAAAATTCTAAAAAAATCAATTTCAGCTAATGTATTGGTATAAGTAATACAGTCCAGTATATTTTTCCATTTTTACCCTTACTGGTTCAGAAAGTCAACCATTATGGTTCCTGTCTGGTCTAAGGCTAGCTGGATTAGTCAAGTTTAACCTTTAGTCTATTGTAATAAAGGTTAAATAATTCAAATATTGAATATCTATGAGCGTCTTTTTATTTTATTTTTTTGTTTTTGTATCTTTTATTTTTTTATGCGTGAGAATTGTTTATTTTCTAACAAATTCCGAAAATAATTTTCTATTTTTTGACTTTATCATCAAAGAAAAAAAAAATTTTTCCAATTTTTGTTTTGTTTTATTTTTATTCATTTTTGTTTTGTCTGCTTTCAATTTGGGAATCTATGATTTAAACCTCAGATATTATTTGATTCCAAATTAATTTTTAATCCGTTGATAAAAACTAAACCATGATCCATCACTTTGATGATGGTTTTCATGAGTGTACAAATAAAAAAATCTTATGTAACATCAGGTGAAAAAGCTAGTCTTACTGTCTTACTATTATAGTGAGTTCAATCCTCACCAGATGCCTAAACGCTGGCTAATACCTATGACCTTCTCCCAGTATGCTAAGCTGATATAATGTGGGTGTTGGAGTCCAAGAAAGCCAACTACATTATAATTGAGCCATGATAGATTTTTTTTCTAATCTAGCTATTTTTTCAGCTTGATCAATGTTTCGGGATCCAACATCTAGCTGCATTTATTACAAACTGCATTATTGTGGGAGGGGCTTGTAATATAGTGTCTAAGTGGGGAGCAACTGTTAGCAAGCAAGTCTCATGGACCATTACTCCTGTGAAGGGAGTTCAATACCTAATACCCTAAATTTTTGGCTTTGTGCTAGACTATGCTAAGCTTAGCAAATACGGACAACTCAAATTCTGAAACAATAACTAGAGAGAAGACATAGGTAATCAAAAAAAAAATCAATTACAAATATCATTACTACTACAACAACCATCACTGAATCTTTCACGTGCAGATTAATGGTATTTACAAAACTAAATTGATTATGAATACCTAACTTTTTATCGGTGTATATATATTTCTGAAAATAAAATTCAGTTAATCAAAAATAAGTTCTGATCAAGTGACAGCAATCGATATCATAATGATCTGATTTCTGTATGTTTTTATGTTGGTTTTTTGCAATGGTAGCTCAGCAAAAATGGCTAACCATAGCGGGATCTTAGTTGTCCGATTTGTCGCGTAATGATAATCTTGAGGAGTCTGCATTATCGCTCACCCTGATAATCTATATAATAATGATCTGGTTTCTCAGGGGAGATAACTCCAGGTATATCATATGCTGATTATAGAGCTCTTTCCTTTTATTGGCAAATAATTATGATATAAATCTTATGAGTAGGATGTGACTTAATATTGAGCTTGATAGCCACTGAAGGTAGGCTTTAAATGAGTAGATATTGAAATATAATTATTCAAAAAAAGCTTTTTATCATAAATAAGATTTTTTTTTTCTCAAAGCAGGTGAGTCCACTCCCATTTAGAATATTCACACAACACAATCTTCTTGCTTATATTTGCTATACTAAGCTGAGCTTCATGAATAAAATGAATATTTGATTGATCAATATTGACTGGGGCAGTTCCCGTTTTAAAGGTGCATATTTGGAACGGGCTGAACTTCATGGTGTATAACAGTCTGCCATAATTGTTGTGTAATATAATTTTCCGTCCATTGTACGAAACTACAGCTCCGAAGTATTATTTTTACTTCTCTTCAATGTTGGCAATTTAGATGTTCTTTATCTAAATTTAGATAATTCTAAAAAGTGGGGGTCAGGGGAGATAATTCATAGAAACTATGAAGAAAAATCTATAATTTTTTAACCTTAATTGAGTTTTATTAGATTTTTCAACACTTCAAACTTAACACTGTTGACTGATACATCTGGCAAATGTCAACTTTGTACAATGGCCAGTTGTTGGGCAATTGCAGTACAAGCACACACATGGATTTCTTGAATTGTAGTGTGATAAATATCTGCAATCAGCTTTCTAGAATTCAAAAATTCTGATGGCTTACATTTCCGAGGTAGCTACAGATATTAACGAAGCTTAGCTTAGTCTGAAACACAGTTGCAATTAAAGAGTGCCTCAAAAGGATTGAACTCGTTTGCAATGACTTGCAAGGCTAGCTTGCCAACTTAAGCATAAAACCAGGACTGTAATAGCCCCTCATAATGACCAGATTCACTGTATGTAGTATGTGAGATTTGCATGCAGATATTTTCCAGATAGTTTATAGTAATCATTGTCTGTGGTTTGTTCAGACTAATTTCCTTGTCTTTGATTTTTTTGTCTCGTCTTTGTTTTGGATATCCGACATCCAAGGAAGGTGAAAACATTTTGAAAAACAAAAAAAGCAAGACATATATGAGGAAATTATTCCAAATAAACTGATTGAAACACCCCATCTAACAAAATGCTGGTAAGAAGTGGGCTATAGTAATTTCGAGAAAATAACCTGGCTTGCTTCTCTAATCTTCTTACGAATTGATTGATTGGTCAGGTGATGGGCAAATACAGTTCTTGATATAAATTGTCGTGGGGGAGGGAAAGTAATCAATATTTGCTTAATTCATTGTGTTCTTAAGAAAATTTGCATAGTTATACAGTTGCTTCCTTCCCACTCATATATCTTATTTTATTTTTTGAAATTTTTTTTTCAAGAAGGCCTAAGAGAACAACTTATCAATACTGAAAGATTTTAAGATGATTGAGATCTTATTCCCTAATTTGGAAAAAAAAAAAAAATTTGCTTGCATAGTGCCCATAGAAAATATCAGGATTATTTGAGTTTGAATTGGCACCTCTGCATAGGATAAGAGTATCCATGCGCTTTGCCTGGGATCAAAGTATTACTCCTGAGCACTCCTGTTTAGAATGAGAGTGTTCATTAAAAAGTGTTATACACACGCAAAATATATATGTATATATTGATACATATTGCGTTTTTTATGTGTGTGGATTTTTATTTCATTTATTTATTTTACTGATTTTTAAGGAATAAAGTATGTCTTCCTGCTTGTCACGTGGGATTTAGATACATAAGGATCTTTACTCCCATGGACACCTTCCTCACTAATTTTAAAGTATTAAGTTGAATAAAAAAGAAAAAAAAATTGTAAATATCTTAAGGTTTATATCTGTGATTAGAAAAACAATGTTGGGAGATTTTTTTTTTCTTCATGCATAATGATATATTAGTTTGTTTTTTTTTTCTTTGAAATGAATGTATAAACTGCATTATAATGTAAAAAAATAAAACTTTTTAAAACAAATAAAACTGATTTGTTTTGTTGTTTTTGCTTTTTTTTAATTTACATGATTTGCTTGCCAACTTATTAGTTCTTAGGAGTTGTTTTTAACAGCTGCTCACACCATATACATTGAGTTTAGTCCATTAAGTTACAAATCTATGATGAATTAGAAATCTTTTACTTTTCATATTTGAAAATTGATCTATATAATTTTAGTCAGGGTAGGCACTGCTTACCTTGCCTACCCAGATGGCACATCTCTGATAAATATATAATGTGAAAACAAGTTTTCAGGAAAGGAGAATTTCTGCTGTAAAGCCACTTGATGGAAGAGAATAAGTCACTTATCGAAGTGGCAAATGAAGTATCGTCAGCAACAATATTTATTAGTTCTTAAGAGTTGTTTTTAACAACTGCTCATATGATATACATTGAGTTTAGTCCATTAAGTTACAAATCTATGATGAATTGGAAATCTTTTACTTTTTATATTTGAAAATTGATCTATATAATTTTAGTCAGGGTAGGCACTGCCTACCTTGCCTACCCAGATGGCACATCTCTGATATATATAATGTGAAAACTAGTTTTCAGGAAAGAATTTCTGCTGTAAAGCCACTTGATGGAAGAGAATAAGTCACTTATCGAAGTGGCAAATGAAGTATCGTCAGTAACAATATCGTATAGAAGTACTTCCTGAAGAAATACAGCAGGGAGCAACTGATCATGATCTTCTATTTTGCTGCATTGTGTTATTGTGTCAACCAATTTGATGATAATTCTTATGCTACCACAATGTGTAAAAGAGGCCAAAATCGATATCAAAATAATAAATAGGCTTATTGATGACACATAAGTTATTGATTGAGGTCCACTCAATGTTTATATTGCTTTTGATAACTCATGCACTGGTCAGTGTGACTGATTGGTGAGAGTTCAACCAGAGGTTGGTCTGGTCAGGACAAATTAGTGTGAGCTCATTTAGAGTTTGGTAGGTTGGTCTTTCTCAGCTTATAATATCTTGAATTCCATTATTACCCAACTATCAAGGGAGGTAATAAAATCAAAAGAAGTTCTTTTTTTTTGAAGACGTAAAAATTAAGATTGGCACAATGTAATGAAGTTGGTCCGGATTGTAAATTATATAGTTTCACCCCCTCCCTCACTTGATGTTGAAACTACATTCAAATAAAAAAAAAACCCTAAATTCTTACGGATTATAAAAGTAATGAAAGAAAAACAAGTTCATAGATTATATTGTTGATGTTTTTATCAAATAGTGTTGTTAAATTGTTTTTATTTGTTTGCCATTTGTAACCTCAAATGAGTGAGGGTGTGAAATTTTACAATTGAGACCACTCTTCCGACATTTTACCCTTTTTATATCTAACACCTGGAGATAATCATTTCATGTCACCTGTGGGATTTCTCCACTTTTAACTTTGATAGTAATCATTTTATACTCCTCTTAATAGTTGAGGATTATTAGGATCGTCTGGTACTTGAAAATTGAGCTTGCTCTGTCGAAGGCTTGCCATCCTACTGATTCTTTGCTTGATTTCTTCCTCTTTTGAGGATCTCATGGAGATTTGTTGTCCTCGGTAGATGTAGTGGTCTACCTTGCCGAGTTTTGCATCTTCTATCTTGACAGTTATGTTCTTATTCTCAACATGATTATTGCACATGATTTTTGTTTTACTGAAATTCATGTGTCGGCCGACTTTTTGGCTTTCTTCGTTTAGTTCATCTAGCATTAATTGGAGGTTGTATAGGTTCTCTGCAAAAAGGATGATGTTGTCTGCAAATCTAAAGTTGCTCAGATATTCGCTGTCTATTTTGATTCCTCTATTTTCCCAGTCCATGTTTTGGAAGATTATCCAAAAAAGAAGAATACATGACCAATGCATTCTCCCAATAGTCTCTTATGGAGCTGAAACATGGTACCTAACCAAGAGACAGACCTAAAAACTGAGAAGAATGCAACGTGCGCATGAGAGAATCATGCTCAACCTTACATGGAGAGATCACAAGACAGCACAGTATTTGAGGAAGAAAACAGGAGTCAGAGTCATCATAGAAACTATTAAAAACTCAAATGGCAATGGGCAGACCATGTTGCAAGAATGAAAGACAACCGATGGACATCACGTCTCACAACATGGATCCCCAGAGATCACATGAGAAACTGAGGATGACAGAACACAAGATGGAGAGATGAACTAGACAAATTCAGGAAAAACTGGCTCTGCGACGCCCATGATAGAGAAATGTGGCTAATCCTGAGGAAGGTCTATGTCCAACGACGGACGTTAAAAGACTGATGATGATGATGATGATGATAGTTGAGGAATAATGGAATTCAAAACATTAAGTTTGAAAACCAGTGAATTAACACATGTTCACTCATAGGTTTGTCAGAGTAGGACAAAAGGAAGTAGACTCTAGTTTGGTAAGAAATGGATTATTTAAGATGAGAATTGTCCTGTGCAGAAGTAACCACTGCCTATCAATTTTGGAACCTTTTATATTAGGGTAAAGTGGATCCAGATCAGGGCTAGATGCAGAAAAAACGATTGGCTGGAATATATATTTTTCTGTGCTAAGCTTTGATTGGCCAGAACTATAGGGTACCAGGATCCTCTCAAAGTAATAGAACTATTTTGATAGCTTTACCTAGTGTTTACCCTACATTCTACAAAGTGGAAACTTCCATAGATTTTTCTCTATGAAACTGAACCTGAAATCAACTGTATTATTCAGACTGAAAAAATGAATGTATAGAAAATGAAATAATAATAGAACATATTTTTTAGATATCAACCAAGATCTGAATAATATCTAATCTGTTGGCATAATTGTTTCTGGCATAAAAAAACAGAATCAGCAAAATTAATTGAAGTTTCGACTAAGGCTACTGATGTTCTCTTTATACTAATGCCCTCAGGAAAGGCATAAATGCTCTCCTCCCAGCTTTGGATAAACAGCTGGGCAGTTAGAGCCCTTTAGCCCTGTGAGCCAGTCCATGTAAGAGAATGTTATTCTGATGGAAAAACAAACCAGGAATGGAACCCTTAAAGGCAGCATGGAGGCAAACTCTACCTTCTTTCCAGCAACTCAACTAAAGAAGGCCGCCAGTTATGACATCTCATTGCACCACTGGAAAACAACCTGCATATAACAACCCTCTTAATTAAAAAAACATTCATGCAAGGGTTGCTATGCAAATTTCCGCAAAGCCACGGGCATCAACAGAATGGTAGTCAGAAACAAAATCGAACAATTCAATATAAATAAAAGAAAAATATCAAGTAAGTTCATCATAATTAATAATTCAAGCAATTGATTTTATATTTGCTGGTGAAAACTGTTTTGTTTATACTTTTAGATTGATTAGTTTAATTATTTAAATCCCTATTTTTTAGTATAAACTCATTATAATCTTCATTAAGGTTGAATCTCAAGCTTTAAAGATTCTATTTCATAATATGAATGAAATTATAACAAAACCCACTTCTCCTGAGAAATAACCATTTTAGCCTCTCACTACCTTTCTTATCTAAGACAAGCCAAACACCCACAGAGACAAGAAACAAACACCCTCTGAAACTGCCTCTCACAGACCGATCTCATTTCAAACTGAATTTACTCTAATCCATACAGATACAAAAACCTCCCCTCCTGTTCCTACTAAACAAACAAACGACATAAAATATTCCTATTCCCTCTTCAGCATCAAACATGTAAACGACAAATTTTTTCTGTGAATTGCTGCAAATATTTTTCTCTGAAAAAGATGGCTCGCCCCTGTCAAAATGCATCAGAATATGCTCATGGAATGATAAAAAATTTTGAGATTCAACACCTATCTCTTGAGTTTGTCTCTTCACCTTCTGATTGTCATTTCCATCAACATTCTGTCAGATCACTTTACATCCATAATACAAACATATATAAATATATATATATAATTCAAGTTCACCAACATTATCAATAATGCACCACTATCAATAATGCACCACTGTAAACCCTATTAATAATGGACCTCTTGTCAGCAGATTTCGGAAATACTTGGGCAAAATCTGTACATTGCAAATATTTGGCCCACTACAGGAGTATCAAGAATATTTAAAAGTGCTGGTTTGTCCATTGGTTCACAAAGTTACCAATAGACATCAGACACGGCACAGCTTCATGACTCACACTCCACCTTGTTTACTCTTTCAGTGGAGGCAGCATCTTACTAATTCGCTCAATTTGGATTTACAGTGCTTTGTTATGTTATCACTTACAATGTCTTTCAAACAAAGGTTTGGTACTGGTATTACCAATAAATGTACATTATTACCAGTAGAAAAAAATCAGTCTTATTTCTCATTTTTGTAATTCTTTTCTTTTACAGTGTTAATTTACTTGGGCTAAGGAAGTTGGAGGGGTACATATATTCGGTTGTGTCTTTCCATCTGTCTGTAGGATATCTCCAGAAGATCTCAAGGGATACCAATGAAATTTTATTAAATGGTGGGCAACGGGTGAGGAATACTTACTTGAATTCAGGGCGGATCTACAAATTTTTTCTTGTTTGGTAGATTTCTTTTCCTACACATTATCTCCTAAAGTTCTCAATGAATTTTAATGAAATTTGGTAGAAGTGTGAATGATATTCTACTGAGGAAGTGATTGAATTTCGGGGTGGACCCATGCACAATTACTTTCCCTCCTAGTTATATATCCACACTGCATGATATCGATATGTCCATCCGCACAATATTTCCATAAGTTCTCAAGGAATTTCAATGACATTTTGTTGAGGGCTAAGCATTGGGTCATGGAAGAAGTGATTACATTGGGGAGCAGATATATGCTCAATTATTTACCCTGACAACTGCATTGGAAGAGGTATGTGCTCTCTGAGTGCTCTTTAGTTTTATCTATGAACCATGTCATGTATGTGTTTGTGCTATTTTTGCGTGTGGGGGGACTATTTGGTTTTTCAAATTTTGAGGAAGGGTGCATAAAAATTGAATTAAAAAAATCTAGAACAAATTATTCACTGACTCAATAGATTGAGATGATCCGTTTTTCAAAATGAGAAAAATTCTTTTCAAGCATTGGAAAAGTACTGAGTTGACCTGTAAAATATATAATGTTCTAAAATCTAATGCTTGTACAATAATTCGGGTTATTTTTGTCACTAAAGGCCGGTTAGCAAAATTTCCTTCCTTTCTTTGTTTGAGAGAAGACATATTTTGGTTTACACCGGCGGCATCCGGTACGTGTTGTAAAAAAAACGAAGACAATGGTTCACCTCGAAAATCTAGAAACTTTGTTTGAAAAAGCCGTAACAGCAGAAAAATCGGAACCACTGACTTCCATCAAGTTATTTACCAGTATCGGTAAGTCAAAAAACTAACTAAAATTTTATTTTAGTTGTTTGGTAGAAAATAACGATCTATTTTAAAATGCTGACTCACAAGCCATTAGAAATGACTGCAAATGAGATGATATTGTATATCGCTTTCCCGGTATTTTCTTCGGAAATTTGTTGTATTCAAAAGATTTCTGTTTTTTTTTTTCTGTTCTATAATTTTTTTCTTGCATACCTTATCATTGCTTCGAGCTTCATCTCTTCCTAATCTACGAGACTGAAGTAACTCCATATATCATTAAAATGGCCAGCTGAAGATACATACAGTTGAAGTTCTCTAGGGGTTGGCATTTAAGGTGTGTGATTTTTGTACATACCTCAACGTATAGTATTTTTTTTCTTGGGTTTCACTAGTTTGAAGGTTTTAGAATTTTGGATTCCTGTGTGATAGGATTGATAGAAATTATTTTTAAACATGTTAAGTGAGGCCGATTTACTCTACTATCTGAAAGGGAGTTCCTGTAAAGGAAGGCACCTCTAATTTATTAAGTGTCTATTTTAGTCGAAAATATCTCAGTATCAGTATTTACCTGTAAGTGGAAAATTTTTTTTTTTCGTGATTTTTAAGAAAATGTGTTTGATCTTGGCATTTTAAAACAATTACTTCATGGCTAGAATCAAGAGGTTCTTTACGATATTTATAGAGAATCAAGTTGTATCTTGTGTTCGTTTGAATTCTTAATTTTATACCTACATTCTTTTATTGTTCAATTATTGTTGTTAGGTAGTTTACGGATAGTTTAATTGTTACTGTTGATGCTAAAGATAAATAAATCCCCGAAGCCATTTATCATTGTCATAAAAATGAAAAATTTCATTCAAATCAGATGTTGTCTTGATCTGAATATTTATTTATTTTTATTTTTATTTTTTTTTTCAACCCGAAAATTCCACTGTAGGACGTCCAGGCATCCGTGGATGAAAAACACACAAACTGGATAATTCCTGCTTTTATGTGTTTAAAATACGGTTATCTATAAAATGGCTTCTTACTTCCGGATAACTTGAAGCATGATACAAAACAAAAATCAAAATCTCAATTTGATTATAACGTTAAAAGCCGATGAATACATTTAGAACCATCGACAGTACTTGATGGTTTTTTTTTGGGGGGGGGGGTTGTTGTTGTTGTTTTTTTCCCGGTACATGATTAAAACGAATTGAATTACATTTGTTGCTTCTCTGACTTGGAATAGAAAGATTATTTCTTGAAAATAAAATACATAATTAAATTGGTAAGAATTTGGATCAGGTAAGATTTATCAAATTGCCAATATTCGGCAAGAGAAATAATCCACGGAGACACTATAGCTACTCCTACTCACGGACCAAATCTTTGAACTAGCCATTTTTAATGGTTGTAAGTGGCTAGATGTTTGAGGAATTTTCATGGAAGAAAAGGCAAAAGACTATGAATATTTGTATATGAAAAGAAACATAGTCTTGGTGACTTTATATTCCCTTACATATTATAGCAGAAAACTTACGGCCTAACTCCAATTCCAAACCAGACTACTAACCCTGATTAATTCTTTTTGCACTCCTTTACACTTGTTGATAGCTCTACATATTCAGGTAAATCTATCCCATAAACCTTCCACTTCATTGCTAAAAGAAAATAATCTTCCGATATTCAGTCTATGCCTAATCACTTCCATATAAACATGGCCTCTCAGTCACTTGTACTCCTTATCTTGTATTTAAAAAAAAAAAGTCGTAACTCCCTATCCATTAATGCCAACCAATATGGCATAACCATAACCCCCCTCCTCCCCCCACAAAGGAAACCAATCTGTTGTCTGCTTGGTTGAAAACAGAAATAGCCATTTACATTGCATAATTCGAGCGGAAGTAATATTAAAAAATCCATCAGGGTAATGTTTACCAAAGACTGAAAAGGAAATCCTTGAATTTTGAATTTGGGCTTGGTGACCATAATCAAATCCCTTTATCTTTTGCATTGTTTCTCTAATTTCAGACTTGCATTTTACTCTTGCGGAAATGTATTTATATTTCGTTTCGTCTTTGAAAAATTATTTATATTTGTACAGTTGTTACTTCATTATCCTTAGTCCCCACAAAAAGCTAACATCTATTATTTTGAAGTACTGAAGCTTAAAAAAATATAAAGTTACGTTTTCTTATTCTCGTGGATGGGTCTTTTTTGTTAGCCCCCCTCCCCACTATAAAAAAAACAAGAACCCTAACCTGTAATCCTGTGGAGGGAAGTAACAAAATAAATTTAACAGCCGTCTTTGAGTATCTGTCATTGTTGGGAACCTTCTGGGAACTTCAAACCGAACCCTATATTCAATCCAGGGGGTGGGTAGACTCTTCTCATTCCACTGACCTTTCCAGAGGATATCTTGGTTAACTCTTCTGAGCCTATTGGATGAAAGGTTTGTTAAGCAATCTGTCTGGCTATCACTTGAATTCCTGGGTTGGGTAGTGTAAAAAAAGTTATGTACTCTTGTGCAGTGTAAGAAGTTGACAAGCAACATAGCACGGACATTTTAATCTGTTCCTCTACTGAATGAATGGATGAATTCCCTCTTTCAAATTATGCATGCTGTAGCTGCAATAGGAATGACGGTGGCGTAGTTGAAGTCCTGTCTCTCAGAATCATCATAATGTCTGTTGCTGAACATAGATCTTCTGCAAGATTGCCAGGTCTCTGTATTGCTGGTCATAGATCTCTCTCTCTCACTTGTGGGTATCATGGCGTTTATATTTCCTGAGTCTGTCTAAATCATCATACAATCTTATTTTCTGTCAGCTGCACTTTCGTATATGATCTCTGGTGATCCATGTTGTGAGTTGTGATGTCCAAATAGTGTCCGACGTTCTTTTAATGTGCCCATTGTCATTTGAGGTTTGTAATAGATTCTATGATATCACTGACTCCCGTTTTTTTTTTCTCTAATATACTGTGCTGTCTTGTGATGCCAACCATAATTCTCTTTTGCGCACATAACATAGTTCTTAGCTTGAGAGCTAATTTTTTGGTTAGGTTCCATGTTTCAGCTCCATGTGTGACTATTGAGGATATTGGTTGTGATCTCTCTTTTCCAGATCTAATGGGGTTTTATATTCTTAATTTGTTTTTTTTTGTTTTGCAGTGGAGAGAAATGTGGATCCTTCACAAGAAGATGATGTCAGGTATAAGGAACAGTCCATCCTGAAGCTTGGGACCCTTTTGTTTGACCAAAAGAATGCAGAAGGTATGTAAACCATTTGAAAAGAAAAAGGAACAAAATACTATCAACCGTTTCAAGTCCTTTGGGACACATACCAACCTTGGGATAAATGACTGCTGTGATATATTGTATTCTGTAGATGTCTTATAGAAATGGAGTGTTCTTGTCTAGGATAATGAGATGAATCTCCTGGCTTTAACAATTGCAAGCAATAACGTGATCATAGTATGAAATCCATGCAGAAATTAGTTTGGTTGAACAGAAAAGATGCATAGGTGAAGTGATCTGCTAATCCCATGTTTTTCATGTGTCCAGGGACAAGAGTATTCCATAATTAATTTGATTTTTCAAAATATGAAACACTTTTGATAGAAGAATAGTCTTCTTAAACTATTAAATGAAAATTAACACATTTTTGACTTCAATAATGTTTTGAAATTCTGGAAATTGGACCCTTAATTGGAAGAGTTGGATGAGTGTGTGATATTGAAGCCCCACAAATTGCCAGACAAACCAGCCAAGTGGGCTATAGAATCTTTCCTCATTGAGTGTGTGTGTGTGTCTGTCTGTCTGTCTGTCTGTCTCTGTGAATGCTCTGTTATATTTCTGGGGTTACAACTTTGGAAATTAGCATGAGTACACCACTAGGCATAATCTAAAAACATATTTTTTTTAATGTTTTCTTCTTTATGGTCATTTTGGCTTGACTCTTGTCCTGGTATTTTTTATATAATTAGTTTTGGTACATGTACAGATTATAGTAATTCATTTATGTGAGGTATGGATATATTAGTACAAGTCATTAAAATAACCAGTAGGTTTCTATTAGGCCCTGTTGCACATAGAATAATAGATGTTATATTTGCTATCCTATTGGTAGCATGTTTCTTGGGATTCTCTGACATTTCCATGTAACAATAACAAACTATGGAGTTGAAACAATATTGAGGTACAAAAATCAAAATTATTTTTTTGAGTTTGCTGGTTTTAACTACAGTTTTTCCATAGTAACTAAAAGTAAATTCTTTATTGCTGAATGAGTTCGAAACAACCTAGAGAGTTAGAACAATTCATTACAAAAATTGAAATCATTTTTATAGTTTGCTGAAATATATATATATATAATGCTCCTTTCTTTAAGGTTGAGCACTCTTGGGTCGGGCACTTGTCTCCTATAAGCTACTAAGCAATGCCCTTCCAACTCTCGAATGGAGCACTTTGGTAGATGGGAATTGTGCAAAATTTCGTATATCGCTTAATTCGGTCCTATTGACCATCCAGTTCCTGTAGGGCTGGGGTAGAATGACTGCCTCTGGGTCTGAAGTGAAGATTTCGACCCTACCTTGTGGTACTGGAAGGGATATTGTATAGTTTTATAGCCACACTGAAGAGTTGTAATAGAACGAAACAGCTGTCTGTGGATGACACAATTATTATAGTATATATATATATATATATATATATATATACCACGTCGTGTATGTTATTCTGAAAAATCTTCATGCCTACACTGCTCAATACTTAGAGTAGAGACAATATATCAACTAAATACATAAATTTTGTCTGTGACAAAGGTACCTAATGCTTGCAATGTAAATAATTACAGATCACTTTAACTGTCACATTGCAAATCCTAGTAGAAGGTATCTTTATGAGTATATATACTATTGTAAAGCCTAGTTACTTTGTTTATCTGAGGAGCTAAATATAGCAAACAAAATTTATGTATTTAATCAGGATATATATATATATATATATATATATATATATATATATTTGGATGTGTCAGATAATCATTGCAAGATATAGTAGAAATTGCTCTTAATAGTTTGTCAAAATGGGAAGAAATTCAGAAATTAAAATTTGATGTAGAGAAGTGCAGAGTACTACAAGTTGGTTCCACAAATATTGAGTCAAGTTATAAATTAAATAAGAAATTGAAAGATTTAGGAGTGATTTTTCAATAATTCCTTTATTTTTGCTAATCATATTCTATTGCGTGTGTTAAAAGGGAATAAGAAAATTGGTTGGATGAATAGGAATATTTTCTCAAGGGATGTATGAGTTATTGGTAAAATATATGATACATACAGGATCTGGAATTTAATCTTAAAACTGAAAAGCATATAACCAAAAGTAACCAAACTAATTGAATAAAAGATATTAGTTATAAATGAAGATTGGATTTCTTGGGTTCAATAACTTTGTCTAAAGAGAAGAATGAAAGGAGATCCAATCAAGATTTTCAGAATAATTAAAGGAATCAGTAAATATGGCTCACCATTTTTCTAAATATCTCTCAAGACAGATTTCAAGAATTAAATCTACTAAACAATTAGATTTCTTTTTTATAATAGTGTAATATATTTTTTGAATAAGTTGTCTTGGTATGTTAAAAATAGTGCTACTGCACAGAGTTTTAATAATGATTTAGGTAGGTTAAGAAATTCCGGAATGAGTGTTAGCGTACAAGGACATTTTAGAAATCTATCCGATGAGATTTTCAAAAATCTGATCTGTGAATTATGTCAAATTATAGATCTGTTTGTCTTTATGTCCATTGAATATATTTTTATGAATTTTGTATTTGTTTTTGAAGTTGGTGTGAATATTGTGTGTGATTGGAAATGCCCAAATAGGCATAATAAATAGATAAAACTAACTTGTCTGCTTGTTAAGGCTTTCAAGATTCTCTTCTCTACTTTTCTTCCATTGGTCTTGAAAACTTGATGACATGACCTCTAATGTGAACTGACAGTTGCTTGCATAAGCATTGACATCATTGTATTATATGTCCAAAGTAACAGATTTTTTCTTTCTTTTGCAGCCCTTGCTGACCTCATCAAAAAGACTCGTCCATTTTTAGGATTGGTCAGCAAAGCCAAAGCAGCCAATTTGGTGCGAGCATTGGTTGATCACTTCCTTGACTTGGAGGCAGGAACCGGCAAAGAGGTAAGAAGGGTCCTCACTCGATTGTTCAATTCTATGTGTAAATGCCCATTGGTTGCTAAAAGAATCCCTTAAGATGTATTCTATGTTGGTAGGTTTACATTATGATTTGAAAGGTTAATGCAAAGCATTGTTAACTAAAATTCTTGTATTCATTGGGAGGGTGCACTTTAGAGTCAATAGTAGTTGTAGTTATATTATCAGAGCAGAACAGCTATTTTGTGTTGGTGTGTTCATTATATTCCCAACAGCTACACTATAGGGCAGCTATTTTCTGTTAGTGGGTTTGCAGTACCTCCTTCCTCTCTTTCTGATTGTTATGTAGTTTGCAGGTAAGGATTATTGAATAGAGGGAGTTTGACTTGTATATTCGAACTGGTGTCATCTCGGTTGTTATAGTCAAAACATTCCGCTTGCTTTTTACCTGGGCCTTTTTGAGGTGCCTGTCATATTTGGTAATGTTCTTTATTTAACCCCAGGGTAGACTATTTTCATCCCACTATCTATACTAAAGGATATCTCATTGATAATTCTCCTTTTATGAATTGTCAAACTCCTGAGTTTTGACTTTATTTTCCTTACCTAACAATAATGACGATTTCAAACTTCTGGTTAAGACTAAAAAGTTTGAAATGATGGATAGGGAGCAAAGGCAAAAGAGAGACCAATTCTATTCCTATGTTAAGTTAATAGAAAAATGTTTTATGAAATATTAAAAAAAAAAAAAGTTAAATAAGCTTCTGTCAGAGTGGAGTTTCAAATGGAAAAAATTTGATTTTTAAAAAAAAATTCTTTTATTTGTTCCTTGTATTTCCAGGTCGATTTGTGCAAAGATTGCATTACCTGGGCTAAGAATGAGAAAAGGACATTCCTGCGCCAACCTCTGGAGGTAGGTAATTTTTTTTCTAGGGTTCTTAACCAACATAAAAAGTGTTTGCCAGCTGTGGGGGGAGGGTGATTTTGTTGTTAAATCACCAAGAGAATTACTAATTCAGGTTTTTTTTTTTTTAATTTTTTTTTAAAGATTAAACTTTATTGTTTGTGTTGTTAACGTTTCGGCTGATCCATTCTACATCCTTCTTCACTAACCGAACGTGATGGTGGTAAACTTAATTTTTCCAATGATAGCAATGCTACTGTGTCGGATTCAGGTGATGTTTTTTTTCTCTCCTTGTAAGGCCTGAATTTCCCCTCGCTGTCCCTGTTGAGTAGCGGAAAGCACGTCAGGTTGTGGATCTTCAATCGTCAATAAAAACTTCTTTGAATATTAATTAATGACTAGACTGATTGCTTCCATCGATTATCCCAACTAAAGCAAATGTTTGTACTCTTATTTCCTTTCTCACAATGTGTATGAATATAATGTATTTTATTTACTATCCTCCTGCAGGCTCGTCTTATCTCTGTCTATTATGATACTAAGAACTACCAAGAAGCCTTGGCTCTTTGTAAGTAATAATGGTTTTTAATTCTTTATTATCAGTCTTTGAAAAAGACACATTTGCAATTGTATGGTTCCGTGGCGTAACAGTTACTCTGGCCTTAAAGATGTACCCCAATTTTTGACTTGTTAATTTGGAAAAATAAAAAAACAAACCTAGAATCTAAGTTTCAGTACTTGTACTCACCTTACGGAAATGTTTTGTGAGTGGCTTAGCAATATGTCTCCTTATTGAAAGCCTCTATTGTTCACTGTTGGCAGCCAGTTTCACAAGAGATGAGGGTCCTTTTTAAGGAGTCTCTATACCTTTGTAACACACCTTAGTACCATCGGGTCTTTCAGTAGACAATAATCTTCCATTCTTGGCAAGAGAGCTGACCAGCTTCAATGCTTATGGCACTGACTATCTCAAGGACTTGGGTGTTTTTTAGAATCTGTTAATATAGGTTTCTTCAATTTTCAAGTTGTTCTGGCTGGCTATGCATTTACCTATATATCACATGTACCAATGGAGCTAGAGGGCTGAAAGTGAAAATATTTATTCACGATTATGTCTACAAAAGTCTTTTTTTTAATATTCATTTATTGATCCTGTAACCTAGTGCAGGGTTGTTGGGGCTCTGCTGTTGATTTCAGCGTTAGTTGTAAAGTGAGAGCCTTGCTCTTCTCAGGCTGGTTTGAAAATAGACTGGTTGCCACACCCTAGCTAGAGAGCCCAGTCTGCCCTATTTATCCATAGCAGTGGGGAAAAGAGATGGATATTTGGAGAGGTATTAGTGCCATGTGAACAGAAACACAAGCGTGCCTTACTCAGTGCCATTAACCGTTTACCCACTCAGCACTCTTCTTTTCCTTTTAACTCTCAAATTCATGGACTGCTTGTAATTGAAAGGGGAACTCTTCATTGTATAGAATTTAAATTAATGAAACTCTACTGCGAATTGAATAGAAAAAACAGGGGTAATAAGTTAGAAAAATTAGAAAGGGAGATGATCTATGAACAAGATACTTCTCTTGCCGTTTGTTAAGAAGTGATCACTGAAAAAAAAAAGTCTTTATCAAAAAACGAGTGGACACAAACTAAGGGATCAATTTAGCATAAACTTATATTGAAAACTGAACCTCCTCTTTTTAAAAAAGTATTAAGGGTGGGGGAATGCATTTTTTCTAAACATAATAAGGAATAAATGTTTCAATTTCCAACTGTCTAGCTCCATTGGTATGGCCTGTACAAACATTTACATGGCCAGCTGGACCAACAGGAAAACTGAAGAAACCTATTTTGATAGTTTTGGTTGATGGTTTCTAATAGTGGAATTCTTCTGGGAATTGGATAGACTTTGAAAAAAAATTTTTTTTTCTATTTATTTAATATTATTCATCTAATGGTCAAGGGAGGATTATTCCAATCAAGAGTTATTTCCCTTCATAAATTCTATGAATTTTTGAGTTGAACCTGCTAATCCTGTCGATTTATAAATCTTTTTCTATAATCCATTTTTAAAGCTTTATTGATTATCAATGTTATTGATTTCAGCTGCTACTTTGCTAAAGGAATTGAAAAAACTGGACGACAAAGCCCTCCTCGTTGAAGTGCATTTGCTTGAGAGCAAGATTTATCATGCTCTGTCAAACTTGCCCAAGGCCAGGTAAGCAGATACATGTTTGGAATTACCATAGTGCCTGTTGAAAATGACAGGATTATTTACGTATAGATTGATGATACAAACCTATGTTTTTGTGCAAATGTATTTTTATTGATAACAAAAAAGAATGCATATCTTGAACATTGTTATTTTCTTATAACTTTTCATATTTTCTATTTTTTTTTTTTTTAATCATTTCAAAACAATAAGCCTACATAACTGGGTGAAAAACATTTCTTTTCCAATTATGAGAAAAACAGCTTTATTCATAAAAATAAGAGATGCCTTTTAATTGTTTTCTGTCCCATTATTAAGACATCAGTAGTAGTTATGTAGACATGAACATGTATAGATAGCTGTGTATTTTAACATATGTAAACACATATTACCCCCCCTTTTTATTCTTCAACTTTGTAATTTTCTCTTCATGTCTTCAGGGCTGCTTTGACTGCTGGACGAACTACTGCCAATGGAATTTACTGTCAACCCAAACTGCAGGCTGCACTTGATCTACAATCAGGTAAACTTTTCTCTTGGACTCCTTCTGTCGTATCGTATGGGATTCTGTGTTAGTCAAGTCCGTCTGTCAGAGTATGCATGAGATCTGTCCACAAAGTATCCAGCCATTTTGATTATCTTGAGAACTGGTTGTGTGAAAAAAGCAGATTATTTCAACCATTATCAATTTTGAACGAGTATTTTGTTGCTCTATATATTGTGATAGAGCGACTGGGCCCGGTTATTTTGAATGGATAAAAGTGGCTTGATTTAATGGGGGGGGGGGCATAGTTGAGATATAAAATTGCAGACAATTTGGAACAAATAAGAAACTGTCTATTCAAGTTTGTGTGGAGAAACGGTTATAAATCACCAAAAAATGTATTTGATCATTCCAGATATTAATTTCAACTGTACATTCATTTCAGTTATACAAATGTAAAAAAAACAAAAAAAAAACATTCAATCTTTTATTGATGTCATGATCCCAACCCTAAGCACTAACCATAAATTATATCCTTTGTAATTAGATTTAATAAATACAGTTTCATTTTGTAACAAGTTAGCTGCAGAAAAACCTAGCCACTTTTTGCTGTTCAAACTGTCCAAATCAAAAATAGCTAATTTAAAAATGGCCAAGCCCTGATGCATTATTGCAAGAATTGAGCCGCTGGCATGGTAACCAGGCTTCCCTGTGCAAGAATGGATGTGAGTTCGAGTCTTACTGAAAGCTTATCCCTCATTTCCAATACATGCTGTTTATTTGCTGCTGTAGACCAATGGTCTGAGTGAGGAGTCTGGTTGAAAAGCAACTAAAATTGAGATGGAAGAAATATTTGTTGAAAATTAATAATGGGTGACAATGATTCATCTAATAGAAAATAAAATAAAGATTTCTGTTACAATTTTATGTTTTCTTGTAGGAATCCTGCATGCAGCTGAAGAAAGGGATTTCAAAACTGCCTTCTCCTATTTCTATGAAGCCTTTGAGGGTTATGACTCTATCGACAGCCCGAAAGCAATCATTGCCCTTAAGTATATGTTGATGTGCAAGATTATGCTGAATCTGTGAGTCTATCATTTCACTTTCTCTCTCGTATACATACCGCCATTGTTCGTGGATAATCCTCACTTTCTTTCCAGATATTTACCTTACCCCCACTTTTTTTCTGGGGCCAAGTTTGTGGCCATATTTGGAAAGGCAGGACCAAAATGAGTAATGCATAAGAGTTTAAACCTCTAACCAAACTCTGATGTTGTTTAAGATGTTTTTTCACATTGATATTAAGCCCTTTTCAGTCAAGATTCACTGCCATCCATTTTCTAAACATTACGTAAATTGTATAAAATCTTATCTTTAGGCAGTGCAAACTGGGTGAAAAGATTGAACGAAGATTAAATTCAATTGCAACAAATTCTGAAAATTCAGTGCATATTATACATAAAAGATTTTTCTCTCCAGGATTTGTATATTATACACCAGAGATTTTTTTTTTTTTTTTTTTTTTTTTTGTTCCAGGATTTCATAGTTCATAATTTAGGATATGTAAAAAAAAGTAAGGCGGAATACAAAAGGTCTTTGCTTTAGAATATGAATCATTCTAATATTTTTATTCCCTTTTTTCCAGAGCGGATGAAGTTCAAGCAATTGTTAGTGGAAAACTAGCCCTCAAGTATGCAGGTCCTGACATTGACGCAATGAAAAGTATTGCCCAAGCCAGCCACAAGAGGTCTCTGGCAGATTTCCAGCATGTAAGTTGTAATTTCTGTAGACTCTATCAGAAAATGAATATTCATTTAATTACCAATCGTTTGGATCCTGTTACTCCCATATTTAGGGAAAATCTAATTTGATATCATAGAACCATTTTGTGGTGGAAGAGGGGCTGGCTAATTAGTGTCAGCTTCTATTTTAAATTCAATATTTTATGATTAATCGCAAATATTTAGCTGTTATAGAGGAAGAGGTTTAATATAATCGCGAATAATATTATTAAACCTTTATTGTCATCAAAATCGGTCAGTCCTTGAGACTTTATTTAGAATGAATTAGAAATCAAATTTTTCATACTCCATCTGAAAGCATTATTGGATAAGATCCAAGGGTATTATATTAGTTTGTCCAAATTTACAAGTTGATTATTTTAATCTAAAAGACCATCCTAAAGGGCTCACTATAAGTGGTTTCCTCGGTATGTGGCTCTGAGTCTCTAATAGTGCCTTTTCTCTTCTTCCTGCAGACAAAGAAAGAATTCCAGAAGCAGCTTTCTGAAGATCCCATTGTCAAGTCCCATCTGGCCACTTTGTATGATAACTTATTGGAACAGAATTTGTGTAGGATCATTGAACCTTTCTCTAGAGTGCAAGTAAGTATTTTTCTTTGTTTTCCTTCCTTTTATGGAACTAATTTTTTTCAACAGTTTATTCTATGAGTTAATATTATCAACAAAAATCTTATCAGTTTTTAGGTAATTTAAATTCAGTTAGTGATCTTTATGCTCATGTTGGTTTCAGCATAATCCTACCAGAATATAAGTGGAAAAGGAGGTTTTCTGGTAGAAGCATTTTTACTAATGATATTAATAAGATTTGGACTTGCATGGACAGTGCTTTACCAATTAGTCTATAGAAGCCAACCAGTAGGCATCATTCTAATTTAGTCGTATAGCTATATTGATACTTCTCCAATTTAGCTCCATACCCTATTGTTTGTTCATTCCAAGGAAAACTAATTGAAAATTAACATTGACTTTACTTCATTTGAGAAATTTAGACTACTTGTGACTATTACATCGCTTATTCTTCTCACACCTAAGTGTGAACAACCAACAAAGATGGAAGACAGTCCAGTCAAAATTGTATGATAATGACTATGTTTTATCCAAGATATTTGGACAACTTGAGAGAGTTAATTGTTCTGCAAAACTAATTTTATTTTGGATACATATATATAACTATAAAGCTGTTATGTTTATAATTATTTATTTTTTATTGAATATAGTTAATTTGCTGTAATTAGTGTTTGTATTACCTATATTTTTTAAAAATACTTTTCATTACCTTTTTTTTTTTTTTCCTCCCTTTTTTTCCAGATTGAACACATTGCCAAAATTATCAAGTTACCGCAGGTGAGTTCCATTTATTTACTTTGTGTATAATGTTTTGGTCGTAAGCAAGAGAAATCATTCATGCTGTCTTTCAGTCTAAACAGTAAAATTCACTAATTTTATTCTACTGTACGCTTTAAGTAATTACATAAAGATAAGGTTAAGTAGTCTAATAAGAAGGAAGTGTGGAGAAAGGTAGTTTTTAGGGTTCTACTCTAACACTAGTGGGTTTATCATTCTGATAAAAACATGGATTGGAAGGGATAAGGAAGAGAATGGGAAGATACTGACCAAGTGTAGAACCGAGGCATGATTTGATGGATTCAGCTAGTAGACCTATTATCTGTGTAAATTCTTTTTCTCTAATGCATTTATTTTTCATTTTTCATTTTCAGGATTCTGTAGAAAAGAAACTCTCTCAAATGATTCTGGACAAGAAATTTCATGGTAAATATTCAGTTTTTCATTTCAACTTTTAATCTTTGTTCACTAGAACTCGTACATTACAAATTTGAACAGCTCAAGTAATGATGTAATTTTCCAATAAAAAAGTACTTTTTTTTATCTAGTTGATCATAAAGATTTGAATGCTTCTGATTTACTAGTATTTATCTCAATTTATATCTTAACATAAAATCTAAGGTTTTGTAACTACCAGTTGACAATGAGTGAATAAGCAATAAGTTGGCCCAAGTGTTCACTCCTGAACCCTCGTCTCCATCAACTATCATAGAATGTCAGCAACAGAAACTTTTGCTTAAATCACTATTGGATAAGATCTGAGGGAATCAAATCAGCTTGTTCAAATTTACTATAATCACAAATAATGTTACTAAACATTTATTGTTATCATAGTTGGTTATTTGAGTTTATGACTATGTATGTAAATTGTTCAGATTTTTACATTGCTTGCTTAACCCTATCAGCCAGATTTTGTTATCTGAAAGACCCTGTCCCAAAGTGATCACAGAACATAATAATAAAGAGAAAGTTGCTTAATAACTAATTTACCCATGCCATCAAAATGACTGGATTTATAAGATACACATTGCTCTTTAGAACTGTGTGAATAGTAGAGATTTGAATTGCAAATTGCATTCTGTTGACCATAGACGGATTTTTATCATTTTTCTTTAAATATCATTAGTAAAATAGAATTCCATTCATAGTCTATGTTAATTGTTTATTATTGTATGTGAATATTTCATTAAGAACTAGTATAGTTGAAAAGAGTCAATAATTGCTTTTTTTTTTTCTCCTACCTTCTCCAGGTATCCTTGATCAAGGTGCAGGTGTATTGATTGTGTTTGATGAGGCAGCAGTTGACCAGACGTATAAGAATGCTTTAGAAACTATCCAGAACATGGGGAAAGTGGTCGATGCTCTTTACAACAAAGCCAAGAAACTTAATTAAATTCTACAAGTCAGTTTTTTTTTTTTTTCAATTTACATTCTCATCTCTCCCTGAATAGAGGCATTGAACTTCTTTGCTGCTTTCTTGTAATAACTCGACCAGCAATTCAAGTGAGTATGGGCAGGGGTGGATGAATGGGTTACGTTGCCCATTATTGAGATTCTCCTCCCCCCCCTTAGACCCTTTGTTACTTTTGACATTTTTCTTTTTTTTTTCTCTCTTTTGTCTGAGTACTGTCTTCAGGCATCATATCATTCTGAAAAAGATAACATTTTGAGAAATAAAGTTGAACATTGTAAACAGTCTTTGTCTCTGTCCTTTTTCTTGGATATAGCACAGTATGTGTGTATATATGTATATCCTTTTTCTTGGATATAGCACAGTATGTGTGTATATATGTATAAAGACATACTATTGTAGATATGCAGGTTTCTAAGTTCATAAAAACATTTTTCAACTTTTGAAAGTTTTGACAACATATCACACAATGGATTAGATAGTGGGATTATATTTAGATTACCTTGTGTAATTTAAGTTCCATTATACCATACTGATTGGTGATCTCTGTGCAAAGGCAGTAAATGGATTTAAAGAAACCCAAATCAGAAAACCAGTGAAGAACGTAGCCAAAGGAGTAGCCGAGATGATAGGTGAAGAACGTAGCCAAAGGAGTAATGATATCAGGGGGAATGCACAAAATCAACACTAGAACTGATATAGAAATGTAAACTGAGACAAATCTGAGCAGAACTAAAACTTATCAGTATCATATTAGGTACTGACTGAAAAGTAGCCTATAGAGATGCGTAGATACATCTAAAAAGAAGATAGTTTAAAGCAAACTCAATCTGTGGCTCACCTTGGTAAACAGCAGATGCTATCATTGAAAAACACAAAAGGGAAGTTATCAAATGTAGGAACAAGATAAGAATGACAATAGTATTAAGTAAACCTTTATGATTTATGGCTAAAGCAGGTTCTAGCGATGTTCCAGATTTAACAGCGGATGAATAGTAGTTGTACTAAATATGAAAGTTGAAAAAGTTCCAGGTTAGGCTGGTATAGTAACAGACGTTTTGAAAGATGTGAGAAGATTTTCACTAAGAACTAGAGCAGCTATTTACACTGTGCAAATGAGAAAGGAAGGTACTTCACAACTTCTGTCCAGGAATGGTGATCCTATTTTAAAGCAAATGGAGAAGATAGTGACTTTGGGAACTTTCATCCCATTGCATTACAATCCTATCCAACACGTCCAAACTATTTTTTAGAATATTTACAAGATGACTAGCAAACACTTTAGATGAAAAACAAACCATGTGAAAAGACAGGTTTCAGGAGTAGTTACTCAACAATAGATCATCTACATACTATAGATCAGCCATTTGAAAAAACAACAGAATTCAACAAACCTCTTTGTTTTGCTTTAGTTGACCATGGAAAAGCACTTGACTAGGAACACACAATAGTCTTCAAGTCAATGCAAGAGCTGGGTATAAACAAAAATGATGTAAAAGTTGTTGATATTATGCTCGAAAATAGTTTGACTACATAAAGATACAAAAAAGATAAGGATTGGAAGAGGGGATGAGACAAAGGAATTCCTTTAATTATTCACTGCAAGCCTTAAAAGTACCTTTAGAAGAGCTGAATAGGGAATTTAGATAACATTGTATTTACAAAACATGCTAATTGATCTATATAGGGAAATCCTCAAAATAAGTTTAATAGTGAACAGAGATAAGTTATGTCCAAATGTAATCTGCCAAAAACAACCATATAAATAGATAGTGAAGATTTTTGACCTTAGGTCAGTTGATAAAGTTAGAGAAAAACCTTGAAAGTAAAATGAGGCATCTAACCAATAGGCTTAAAATGTAAATTGTACAATGAATGTATAATACAAACTATGAAACATGGAAACTAACAAATCACTTAAAAACAAACTTAGAGTCACACAAAGATCGTTAGAAGGAGCAATGTTAGGAATAACTCTAAAAGATAGAAAAAGATCAACAATGGATAAGAGGGACTAAGCTGCAAAAATTGAGATAGGCAGGACACATAGCAAGAAGGATAACAGATGGGGCAAAAGGTTAGTCAATTGGTGCCCAAGGGATAGCAAACGGAGAAGACTAGATATAAGATGGAGAGATAAAAAAGGTTTACTTGTAAGATATGGCATAGGTTGTCACAGTCACAGTTGGCATGTATGGAGCTGGGAAAGGTCTTTTCACAGTTGTGGATATGCAATTGATGATGATAGTACTAGCTGGCGTAACCAGTGTATCCTGTGGGAAAAAAAACTGAAAAACAATACAGGAAAGTAAATGATATTTTATAGAGATTTCATGAAATTGAATAATAGACCATCTACGTACAGTAGATCAATAGAGAGAGAGCAATGTTAAGAATAAGTGTGAGATAGAAAAAGATCAATGCGGATACAAGGGACTAAGCAAAAAATTTGGAGCTGGGCAGGATACAGAGCCAGAAGAAAGGTTTACAACAATGGAGAAAACCAGACATAAGGATAACTGATGGTGCAAAAGGTTAGTCGATTAATGTTATAAGAATAGAGATTAACACGGATTCAAGAGGAATAACTCAGAGTGAAAAAGATCAACACAGAGATGAAGGACTGAGCAACAAATACGGTGGACTAAGCAATAAAAATCGGGATGGGGGGGACACATAGCAAGAAAGAAGGATATCATAGATTACAAATACAGAAAGTGATGTAAAAATAATGCAAATAATCCCAATACTGATGTCCAATTTTCGACATTCAGTGTAAGTTTCGAGAGAGGTTATTCAACAATAGATCATTTACATATAACAAATCAGTTGATTGAAAAAATAACAGAATACAACGAACCTCTTTGTTTCACTTTTGTTGACTATAGCAGTCTTCAAGTCATTGCGAGAGCAGGATATCAATGAAAATTATATAGATGTTGTTGAGAAAATATGCAAAATTGAAAATCTGATCTATGTACATTTCAAGTATGGTGTTATAAGACTTCTGACGTCTTTAGCAATCCAGAAAAATTCCATAGTTTTTTTCTCTCAGTGTGTGTGCTCCACAGACTCATTGGAATTCCCAAGGTCTAGATGGGTCCCATGAAACTCAGTTGATCTTTTGATTTTATCCGTTTTTATTTTCTCCTGCAGCTAGAGGCCTTGCTGGAGATTCAGGACCCAAGGGTGCTTAGGGAGCCCCTTCAAACATTCAGTGAGATTTTTCAATAGAAATGCAATAGATGAACTACTATCTATGAAGTTTTTGGAAGCTCCCTCCAATAGAGACGCAGAAGCATTTTCGAACTGACTCCTTCTTAGCTATGATTCTGCTCATAGCATAACTTCATGCTTGATACAAGAATCCTTTCTGGATAGATGTATCCACAAAATTAAAGCACAAAACGAATTTTGTCATTCTTCTGGCAAGAATACAAATGAAATTCTTACCTTCCACATTGAGCAATGGAAATCTGTTAAAATCAGTCCGAGATATTTTAGTCCCTCATTGGGATATGGATTCCGTCAGCTAGGCCCCTATTCGTAACTTAGATTTTCTTGATGTGCACTTCTTTAAAAAGCTTCCAGAGGAATCATAGAACCCCCAATACCAGTTCACTTTTTGCTCACACTTTCCGTAGGAAAATCTCTATTTCGTGTTGCCGCATGGGTAAGCATCGAGTCCTAGTTTCACTAAACACAGTCAACCAAGTTCACTGAAATGGCCCAGAGGAACATCGTCTTGTAAGTTGGTAAACATTTCATGAAGGTGCAATTCCGAAGTTTCTTTATGTATCTTGAGGACCTGACTCTTTTCTGCCTGTAAACAATTTCTTTGTGAATTTGTATGGATCTTTATGAGCCGACGAGGAATATATCATATTTAGTAACAATTGTGCACTTGGTGCCAAGTTTTTGCAATTTGCTATAATGTTAGGTATAACCATGAAATTTAAAAAAAAAAATCAATGTGAGTAAGTTGGTGTCAATCTGTGGAAGCCAGTATACACAATCTTATATGACACGACCAAAACACATCAATAGGAGTAGGAGAAGGAGAGGCGGGAGAGAGACAAAGGGAGGTTACATGCACAACTCGCAACAAAAATCAACAGGAGAAACAGAGACATAGTGGTAGTTTAAGGAGGAGGGGTGTGGCGTTGTAAATGAAGTACAGGGAGGGGGGGAAACAGAGAGAGGTTGCATGTGAAAAATCACAGAGAATGAACGGGAGACACATGTAGATACATCTGGGATATCATGATTGGTCAAGAGAGGGTTAACTTTATGAATTGATTCTACAAAGATACCACAGGGAAGTTGGAACATTGTGGATTCTACAAATCAATTAGAACTGCTCGTTTTAAGATTTCAAATAAAAGTGTTTGTTACCATATAAAGATTTTTTTAAAAAGATAATACTAAAGTTCAAATGGCATGATAGACAATGCAAAAATTCTTACCTGACCAAACGAGGAAAAGAATACATCTTTTCCTATGGATAAAGCTAGTCAAAGGCCATCTGGAATTTAAAAAGCCCACAGATCATTGACAGATGAAGTATTAAGAAAATTAGAACAGTAATCTAGATTGATGGTCAGGCCTCAGAGTACTTGGGATATCTGGAATAGATATATTCCTATAGATATGTTACCATCTGGTCCAGCTATGTGAGCCTTCAAAAGGGATCTATTCCAGTCATGGTTTTAGACCACTCTAATCACATCCTAGGTCAATTGATTAAAAAAAAATTGATATGAAAATCTACATTGGAGAAGCTTGGGAAAATCAGGAATAGATAAATTCCTTAGATATGTTGGCATCTGGTCAATTTGTATGAGCACTCAAAGAGGATAAATTGGTCTAGTCTAGGGTGCTAGGGATAAGAAAATATTGAATTGAGCTTTTTTTGTTTGTTAGAAATATCAAACAAAAAGGTAGTCACACCTAAAAGACCTGCTTATTAATACTGAGCTGGATGCGGTAAGCTCCTCCAATTTGATTGGTGTGTGGGTGGTGTCAAAGACCGAGTGAGCCGGTGCAAGCGTTAACCAATGAGGTTTGACCGAGGCTGCGTTTGCTAAGCCTTTGGACTCCTCCTTGGGCTATCCCATTATTACTCGGCCTAGCTGCGGGGTCTCTGTTTCCCCGGGCAGCACTGCTCTTTTGCACTTAAAGGAGTAGGTCCCCTGGTGGACGCTTTCGTGGCAGACATTGTCCAGCCATTACGATGAGCTTTTAAACGGTAGCCGTGTCGGCTGGAGCCATTTTTGGACGGATGATTTCCTATTCTTCCCATGTTAAGCTCGACCTTGTGTCACATTTTGATGCTGTTGGACAGTGAATAAATATTCCCCCCCTCCAATTTGTTGGTCATATGATATAAAGAAATGGAAACCCTTTCTGGTGACTGTGTGAGGTCCTCAGCCAGCCAAAACATGTGGTTGGAGTAAAAGAAGACAGGTTGATTCTGTGGAATTGTGTGGGCATTGGATTAATCGTTCATATTTGAATTAATTGCCTCCTCCACAACTCACCACTATTCGAAAGTCCTCGATAAATAGAGGTAAAAAAATTAGCCCTGAGGTCAGTTCTGGGCAGTACCTTGCGGGAAGTGAGATCCAATATTACGCAAAGTCATTGCCCGTCCTATGATGACTCAACTCAAAAATTCTGGCTTGATGTTGATCGATTCCCAAGATAGCTTCCATATCTAAAACTGGCCCTGTCCTTCTTGCCACTGCACATTGATAGAGCATACATTTGCAAAAATCATCTGAGCAGTCGTAGTACTTAATTCAATGGGAAGGGTTGGCTCGAATATGTAAATCTGTTTTTTTGGTTTCTCTTATATCGCAGTGGCTTCATAATTAGGAATTCTCATTGTTCCGGTATTTGTAACCAACAGCCCCGCACTGTGCAGACGTTTCAATTAGACCTTTCATCAGCGGAACCTTCGGGGATTTCCAATCCATAGCATAGACTCAGAGGTCTGGGGCAAAGTGGAAGCAACAAAGTGGCACAGAGTTATGGTATTACACATGGTGGTAGTAGGACGGGGGTTGCAGGAGAGGGAGGAGAGTTTATGAGAGGAGGGCTATAGTGATGGTAGGAGTTATGGGAGGAGGTGGAGTAAAGACAGGTTGCATGCGCAACTCACACAGAGAATCAACCAGAGAAACATGCAGAGACTAGGAGGTATGAGGAAAGTAATGTCTGGAGAAGGGGCCATCCCTTCCTTCAACCACAATTTCTCTATCCTTTATCTGACACTACCCTCCATGAATCTCTCAATTAATTCTCTAAGTGACCTCTCGTTTCTCTCATCCTTACCTGAGCATCGACCCTCTCACCACTGCACCCGTCTTCCTACTACCATGCTACTGCATGTGTCTCCCATTGATTCTGTATGTGAGTTGCGCATGATACTATTGTCTCTTTCGATCAAAAATTCAACAAATGGTCAAAGGGGGATAATTACAACCAAAAGCTATTTCTTTTGAAATTGACATTCTATTTTCTTTGTATGAATTTAAGAGTTAATACAATCATTAGTCTGCTGGCCCATTGTGGTTGCAGCTATACGCACCACAAAGAGCTTACAGGAATAAATAAAACAATATATATTTCTGGACAATTTGAACTTTTCTGTTCGTCTTCCATGTAGTCACTAAGTTTAGGCTGATTCATATCTATGGCAATCTTCAACTGCAAAATATAAAATGAATTCGCCAAAACGTGACTAAATCAAAGACGTAAAGAAAAGATCGAATTTGCCCGAAAAGAAAAAAAAAAATTGGTATGTTGATAACTCTAATTAAATTGTAGACAAACAAAATAACATTGTTAAAATCTCAACAGAAAAGGGAAAAAAGTCAAAATTCCAGAAGTTTCCATAATTTATTCACAGAAAACAAACAGCCTCTACAAATTTTTTTTCAAACAATCAAACACTGCTAAATTTTTTTGGTCAGCGTTCCCATGACTAAAATGTTAAATTCTATACAGAGGACTGGATGCACAGTATCAACCAAGTATCTCCACTCTGGACACGTGGGAACGAAAATGGTCAAAAACATACATTGCAGATTGAAACCCTTATGCTTAAAAGATAAACGGGGGGGGGGTGTCATTGATCATACATGATGGAAGCTTCTGGATCTTGTCTTAACCCATAAACTACGGCAGTAGGTGAAGAGTAATAGTTATTACTATTACTGCAATGACTGAAAATTTAGTCTTCCGTAGTTAATGAGTCAAGGAAATTTAAAAACATGGATAATTATCGGATCGCTGTCCAAAGGTTAACAGATAGCAAAATAGCTGGCAGTTGCTACCTTTCAAGTTTAAAAATGGCCACCATTCCAGCAGCAGGGTTAGTGTTAGGTTTAGTATTTTTAGGGTTAGGGGTTAGGGTTTAGGTTGTTGTTGTTTGCTTCTTTGATTTGAAATTTGTCAACAGCATCTGCTATTTTGCAGCTGGAGTGGCAGCCATTTTATAATGCGAAAGAGAACAATTGCCAAATAGCTTTTGCATCAAAATTATTGATGACGAGTAAAAATGGGAACACGTTACTATCGCGTCATGTGAAGTCATGCAAGCTCATGAGGCCTCGAAACCATGAAAATTAGAAGTAGGATTCACACTTGTGACTTGTCACCTGGCGTGATTTTACAGAAGTCAGGATCAGAATTTCTTCTCTGGCGTGATTGGAGAAAATACCTCATGCTATCGCGTATCCCGCAAAAGTGTGCAGAAACAAAAAGGTGCGAGACAGGAAGTCACACAAATACACCAGCAAGGACTCGTGATATCACAAGACAAGCTGATTTTACAGTATTGTATCTCCTGGCAAATTCCAATTCAAGCCTGCACGCTACCAATGCTCAACACCGAGTTCATGTGATGTGATAGCAATGTGTTCACACCTTTAGCATATACTATAGAAATGATTTGCATGTGATCAGTGACGGATTAACCATTAGGCTGAGTAGGCTCGTGCCTAGGGGAGGGGCCCCCAGAAAGGAAGGGGGGCTTGAGAATAGAGAAGCGGTTTAATTGAGTGTACATGTATTTTGGATTCTGTAATTGATTCATATAACTTTATATCATACTTGTAGTATATTACACGTGGTACAACAATGTAAGTTATTAGGCTGTCCAGCATGGAATGGCTGTTTTTTTTGCAATTGCTTTTATGATTACATCTGTGACAAATCCTGAAGCAGAAAATACAGTTATACATATTCAACTATGACATTAGCCTTCTTTAAAATTTTCAATTTATGATTCATTATATCAGTTTTGATGACATTATGAAAAATTATCCGGAAAACATCCAGCATTGGTAAAATATAACTTGATTATGAAATCTTAGATCATTATCCATATTTAACAGACTAATCGTTATCACCCTTCATCTTGAGCTCTTTCTCCAAAATAAAAAGTACGCTAACACTGAAGCAGCATTTGAACAATTTTTAGCTTCAAAAGACACAAATTTCTATGAAGAAGGAATCTTTACACGTGAAGCCCGACAGAAAAAAGTAATTGGAGCAAAATAGAATCTATTTTCATTAATAAACCAGGCTTCTTCACATTCTTATGCTATTTATTTTTCCTTTCGTAAACAGCCATTTCGTGTGGGACAACTTAATATTCATCAGGACTTAATTCTATTCAACGAAGGGTGGGGCAAGGGAGCAAGGTTAGGGGGGAGCCTTACTAAAGCTCAGCCTAGGGGCCTGGAGGATGGGTAGATAATCTGTCACCGCAAATGATTGACAGTAGAAACATGTCTCCATTTTAATATTTACCAGAGATTTTATTATTGCAATATTTTATATTTACCAAGCTTAGCTTAGTATGGCACAGGGCCGTATGAGGGTGGAGGAAGACTGCGTTCCACCAATTTTTCAAGTGGAGAAGCCCTGCCTGCCTAGAAAATCAGCATTTGAAGCCCTAGCTTCAGCCTGTGCTTGAACACTGATTTCTGGCACTGGTGTGAAGTATCCAACTATTTCAGCCACACAGCAGGACAAGTCTTTTGCGTTAGTCCCCACCACGCTGAGTAATTATAGCTGTTACAGCTCAACGTATTTTTGTCTACTAAATAGATGTTAATAAAATGAAAAAATTAACAACATTTCCGCAACTGGGTAGTTATAACCTCTGGTTAAGGGTTAAGATTAGTCAGTCAGGGCAAAGGTTAGTTTGTGTTAGGGGGCTTCAAACTTCTTAAAAATCAGTATTTATTTAATGAAACAAATACATGGTAAGCTTAGGCCAGAACAGAGATTGAGCCAGGTGGGGCAGGGCAGTTGGCATGGGCTTACAGTTTTGAGTGGGCCTGCTTCCCCTGGTAGAGGCCAATATAATCATATCAACTGCTACTAATTATGATACTTTGCTCCATTGTCTTACATATATTTTCAATAATATTGGTAGCCCTCACCTTTTTTATAAATGGTTTTTGGTCTTCAATTCTGTTCTGTTACTTATAAGTACATCATATACACTACATTTACATATATATATATATATATATATATATATATATATATATATATATATATATATATACATATATATACACACTCTTACATACATATGTATTAGGCACTGATTTTGAAAATGTTCAACGAGCAGTTCGAAATGGGGCCTACATTGCCTGCCTGGTCAGGGCCTGTTACCAGCTTTGTAGCTATATCCAGGTAGAGGTGACAAAATGTGTAGATTTTAAATGTTGGAGGATTAGCCAAGTGATGAAACTCTGCCCTTTTGCTAAACAGCCACACCTTCATCGACAACCGTTTCAGCATGCGGCCCTCGCTCCTAACGTTCAAAATCTGTACATTTTGACGCATCTACCTGGAAGTGATAGGTATTATTTTTTTATTTTTATTTATTCACCTAATTTATAGTAGTGAAAAATGTAATGCATTTTCTTGAAAAAAATTACGCTGGTTTGCTAACCTGAATCTCGACATGAATTTCATTTACAAACTTCTATAACATTGCAAAGAAACCGACAGAGCTGATCCATTTCAGTCGTCTGCTCTATTTGTTACAAGATTCAAGGCTCTTACAAGTTTGGTATCAATGAGAGCAATGTAATGCAGGGAAAGATTCTGTGCTATTTTATCCCTATATAGTAAGAATATATATATCTATATTGTAAGAAAACCTTACGGTACTTGAAGGGCCCCACTGTCCTGTTGTAGTATGGTGACGAGGCAACGAGCCCCCAAATATTTCAAGTGGTGAGGACTTACAAAAAAAACCCTGGTAGGCCAATTGCAATATTTTTTAAATTTTTTTTTGTCTTTTTATTCAATTTTCAAGATAGGAGAAGACAAACATGAAATAATCACACATAGAAAAATAAAGAGAGTAGTAAAAATTACATTTTAAAATTCAAGAGAACATTATACAGGAATTAAAAACATCGAGTTTTGATTATAAAATTTAGAAGGCATGCAAGTGAGGCACTAACCACAGACTGGTGACACAGCCGTAGAAAAGCAGCACACTTTTTATCTAGTATCTGGAATACATTTAAACTCATTTTTCACTCGTAGCTTCAATAGTGGTTTCTGTGTTCATCTGATACTTGTTCGCTACAATTCTGACAAGTCTACATACTCTCGGGGGTCTTTTGTTATCTCTTTTTGCAATAGCGTTATACTGAAACTACAAAGTAATCAATACCTAAAATTGAAATAAGGTGTTGGTAAAAAAATGCAACATAAAAAAAAAGGGAAATAATACTTGAAAAAAAAACCCCCAAAAACACTTTGTTGTGTGCCCTGAGTATACAGTCAGCTGACTGGCTACATTTTCAGCAAAGCGTATCAGCCAATCAGCTGATTGCAAATTTGAGGGATACTACTGAAGTTTCTTTCAAAGAGTTATTTTTCACGTTGCATTTTTTTTTTTACAAACACCCTGTGTATATATATATATATATATATATATATATATATATATATATATAATACCCCGTAGAATAGACAGTCATGATATGTGGGTGTATGAATATAGATATATGCTGGGAGTTAAAGCTAAAATTTGAGATCTGAGGTCATTTGAAGCATAAAAATGACCTTGAAATTAATAGGGAGGTGAGGAAAGTGATTTTTCCATGCTTTATCCCTTAGGGATTTTGATTAGGAATTCTAAATGTTATTCAGTAAGAAATATGTGTATATACAAATATATGTACACATATCTTGTCTATACTAAATAGTAATCTATGTATGTTGATATCTAAGTTTAGCTTTGAACAGAGACGCAACAGTGGAGCACCCAGTGAGGATCAATCTCACTGCACTAATGGCTGATGTAGTAAGTCTGATCTCCACTAGGTGCCTGACTATCATGGATCTATGTCAAATTATGCTTAGTAAATGTCTATAGTCTATGTACATTTCTATCAAGTAAGTTTCACTGAACACAACAGATGATTTTTGTCAACTTGAATTTTTTAATAATTTTTCTTGTTTGCAGATAAGTTGTTTTTTTGGATGGGTTACAATCGTGAAGGAGCCGTCTAAAATCCGAGTTATCGTTATCCAAGCATTTTTGACAAATATCAGTCATTTTCAAGCAAGATTTCAACAAGTCCAACATGTCTATGATTTGAGGGCTTGAAAATGACCTATGATAATCCAAAGCGCTTGAAGAATTTGGGACTGTTTCTTTATTCTTGTGACCCAATGAAAAGATATCTCATTTGCAAACAAGAAGAATTATCTAAAAAGTTGAATCGACAAAAATTATCTTTCGTGCTTGATGAAACTCACTTGAGAGAAAAATTGCTTCCAGAACATACATTTTTCAAAGTCTATGTATATATGGATAGATCCCATCTAAATTTGACTATAAGTAATAGATAATCCATGATAAATACATAACTTATGTGTGCACAGAAATACACCTATTTTATATATGATATATGAAGAGTTTGCATTTATATATGATATGCAGGGTTTACATATTTTTATTTATATTTTATACTTTATGAAGGATGATTGATAAGTCTGTGGCCTAAGGTAGGAGTACACGAGTTAAACAGTTTCAACTTGACTCATATACAGCCGAGCTCTGAATGATTACACAGAAAGATTCAAGTTCATAACTGTTTTTTTTCAGAGTGAGCAATTGTTGAAAAATTGGACAATAAAGGTGAGAGGAAGGTACTTGCAACTAATCAGGCCGTCAGTCTCTGAGTAGTTGCTACTGAAAGCAACTAAAATCAAGATGAAAGAAAATACTAGTTACAAAATTAGTCAACAGCGGCAGACTGATGTGCTGAGTGGTTGCAATGAAAAGCAACTAAAATTAAGATGAAAGAAAATACTAGTTAAAAATTGGAATTTTAAAAACTCTTCTCCAGGTTATTTACAATATCTTTTTACCAAGTATACAGTCTATACACTCGGGTCTAGTTTTCATTTGAATCGAAAAACTAGACCTAAAATCATATCTCCTTAATCTCAGATCTTAATTATGTTAATTTGTACAAAGCAAAATAGACACGAGAAGGGAAGAAATGTACACACTTGAAAGCGCAAGGATTTGTTTTGAATTTCTGGAATTTTTTATGCCAGCAAACGAATCCTTACATAACAAATCTACTGGATCCAACCTTCCAGTTTAGAAAAAGCAAAATTTACAAAAAAAAATTTTGAAAAAATTTGTTAAATGGTACAATACTTTATTTTTGTTTCTTTCCAAATGGAACGCATCAGAAAAGGTTGAATAATTTTGTATTTTTTTTTTTTTTTTCTTACGTTCCATTTAGGTGCATCACATCTTTTTCTTTTCAGGGTAAGGGGATTCTTTTTTTGTTTTAAAAATCATAAATCAATAAATGAGGTCGAGCAATAGAATAGAAAGGGATGTATCATAGATCGATTCATTTGGACTCGTATCTTGTCTTTGTTATTTCATCATGTTTAGACTGATATATTCTCCAGTCTTTCTCATTAAAAAAAAAAAAAAAAAAAAAAAATGTTTTTTCTGCCGGCCTCTGGTCATTCATAGCCGGGGATATAACGGTTATATCTGGTTCCAGGAGAACTGTTTCTCCCACGCGGTATCTGAAGTGTAAGGTCAGGGCATTCCCTGGTGCCGATGGCATGCTAAAAAGCAGAACCAAGGGAACTGGACGATCTTTGTCCCTACATACCCCATACAAATGTGGGGCCCACATTAAACTCGATTTTGTGTCACAATTTACTCTTGAGTGAAGGTACATAAATTTAGTTTTCATTTCATCATAAAATTAGATTTGAATTCATATCAACTCGACCTTGGATCCTAATTTTGTTGTTTAATTATACAACAACACTCAATAGAAACTGTCAAGTAACCAATGTCTTTAGGCAGCTTGCCTCGTTGGGGCTGATCAATAAAAAATCAGAAAAATAAATGTTAAAGATTTCAGCTATCATTAGTGTGGCCTGTACGCACAATACATACATTGCAGGCCATCCAAACCAATTTGAAAATTAGGAAACCTATGTTTACAGTTTTTGTGACAGTTTCTGATTAGACCCAAACTCAATCTTGGATTTTGATTTTGTTAATTAATTTCAAACAGAAAGAAGAGAAGAAGGATATACACTTCCAAGTTAATCTTAGAAGCTAAAGCATTAATTCCCAAACAGGGGGGTACTTAGCTCCCAGTGGGTGGAAGAAGAATTCCAGTTATGGGGAGAAACGTAAAGTACAATAGTGAAAAAATAACTAGATGACAATCCAAAATTGGGGAGGAATGGAGAAACCCTGGGATCACAAGGGGAGGAATATGACCTGGGATTCTGAGAATGACTGAACTAAAGGTTTGATCAGTTTCAGACGTTGTACCCTCCTGCTTTTTTTATAGACATTGGCAGAAATGTTGTGATAGAAATAACATGGTCTAAATGAATCAATATATAAATTGAAATGAATCAGTATAATAGCAAAAATACCTCATCTTAGAAATTCAGACAGAAAAAAATTGACAGCAAAGTGCATATGTATGCACAAAATATTTCCAAGGAATGTTGTCAATACTAGGAATTCCTCACAGCCTTCTTGACTAGTTCCTCTGAACCCACAACAAGTGGGTTCCGAGGAGTGTCACACAAATGGTTTCCATGGAATTCTAGAAATATGATGGCATCTATAGGTTCCAGATGAGCTGATCACATTGATGTAAGGGAGAGTTTCTGTAACTTTTTTGGCCACGCCCCTGAACACTGAATTTTTTTTTGGCCTTAAGTCTCTCAGGGCGGAAACATAATTTCAGTGTTTCCTCATTTAGTTTTATCCAATAAATTTTACTTAATTTTATTTTGATTTAATAATCAAGTATAAATATTGGACATGAATGGACTGGAATATATCAGGAGTTTTCATACATTTGTAGATGCATTAATATTCACAACTGTTCTTCATTCCCAGAGTCTCAATAATGTTTATATTCCAAAATTATGATGTAAATATATTTGCACAATACATTTAAAAAATTTTTTTTTTTTTTTTTTACTCATGACATATTTCAAAAACATTTTTTAGTTTTCTTTTTTTTTTTATACATTTTTTTTTTTTTTGATTATTTTTTTTCAAACCATCCTGCAACCCTCAGGAGCAACCTTGTGACCCTCATTTGAGTCATGACCATGGTTTGGGGAACCACTGATCAATGGTAAATGTATATAAGCTAAAGAGTTAGAGCCTCGGTGTCAATAGTCAGCAGATTGGCATCTCTCATGGCAATTGATGGACACTCATCAGAGAGGCAGAAAAAATACTGTACATAAAATTTATGAAGGGATTCTCATCAAGGGATGTAACTCCTGATAGAATTTATCCCTTTTTGACCATCAGGTGAATTTTTCAAATTTTTTTTTCATTCAATTCACAGAAGAGTTCCATTATTTCTTATTTTGTTCATTGAAGAGTTTGGCTGTAAATATAAGTGGTTACAAGCAGTCCTTGAATCTAAGAGTTAATTCAAGTTTTTTTTTTAAATATTTCAACCAGAAAATTGTTTTCAAATCCTAACCGGTTATGCTTCTGAGGGGGTCTTTTTAAAATCTTTTTCTCTCTCTTTTGGTGTATGTGGGTTTGGTCTTGAAGAGGGAAAGTAGGTCTTTGCCTCCTCCTCAGAAAATTTTTATATATATTTCAACATTTCACCCTTGACACTATCAATAATAATCTTTTTTTATTTTTCAATTTTTTTTTTCATATTTTCTCAAACAATTCAAAGAGTAATGCTATTCCAAATAATATCTGTCAACCATGCATACATTTCAGGAAAAAAAATCATACAATCATGGGCATAGCTAAGAACAGCGGTTCCTAATCTTTTTCAAGGCTGGCACTCCTTCGAGATTTCAAAATCTTTCTAATCTGATAAGGCTAAAAAATTGAATTTTACAAAGTCAAAATTGGCAAAGTTAATATCAAAAAATGTAAATAACAAAAGGTTGAAATTTATCAGTTGTCAAAATTGAACATCTGTATTAAGATATTACTATTAAAATTATTCAATGCACAGGCTACTGTTAATTTTTTCTCGATTAACTTTGAAATGCATGTCATTTAGGTGCTGAGAGACAGCTTCTTCTCAGATACCCCAAAATTGCCTTACTTAAAGGCCATTTGGGGTGGATGCAAGAAAGGGTAGGATGGCTTGAAAGAAAGAAAGGTGCTTGGAATAATGTTTATGAATAATCAAAAATCCTGACAGTCAGTCAACAGAAAAATATCCTCTTAGTTTGACTTCTATTTTTACAAATTTTGTATTGATTAAAGTGACATTAACTGGATTTTACAAGTATATGTACGTAGAGCTGGCTTTAAGCCGATTGGACCAATCATTCCCAATCGGACCCAGCACATAAGAGGGCCTCACACTTGGGTGATCTACTACAGTCTTGTCATAAAACAGCACATGCACCTAATATCGCATCATAGTTTTTGCAGAGAACAGCAACGATTTGAAATGGTCTTAAAAAGTCAGTAGTGTTTGTTTATACTATTATAATTAGATTCTTTCTATTCTACTTGAATCAAATAATATGTTGATTAATTGTAAAACAGCATATATATATACTCTGAAATTCTACAAACCTTAGCCCCGGCTCAACAAAACATGTTTCCAATCGGGCCCCACAGCTCCTGCATGTATGGAGTGAAAGAGGTTAGAACAAAAGAAAAATATTACCTAAAGTCTAGATAGCAGTTTCTAAGTTTGAATCAAGTCTGTTTACAACAGCTGTAGAGAAAAGTATAGGGCAGACTGAACTCTAAAGCCTTGATTGGCAACCAGTGTGACAACTCCCAATCCAAACCAGAAGTGGAGCCTCTTAAGCAGATTGGTGGTAAACTATTTCCGTTCTGGATATCCCTGCAACCAAAATGGCTACTAACTGTGCAATGATAATCGCACATTAAAAACATATACATGCAGGTTACTGCACCTTTCACAGCCACAGACATCATTTGAGATGATTCACCAATTAACGACTGAAAAGTGGGTTTCGTACAAGGGCTACTGCAATGACCTCTCTTCAGCAGACTTCTGGCTTCGTGGTTTGGAAAATGCAGATTCTGCAGAAAACATTTTGAGAAGTAAGAAATTTGGTATGGAGAAGATAAATATTCTTTCATAAATTCTACTGATTTCATTTTTGGAGAAAATATTTCCCCTGCTAACCATAGGCATATTTGGAGATTTGGGATACCGGGGAGGGAGGTACTTCGCACCGAAAGGCCCCCCCCCCCTCAAATATTTCTAATTGTATAATGTTAGTAGAAATGCTGCAAGTGAACAATTACTCATGAAGCTTTGGGTGGACCCCTTGCATTGGGGGCCCCGGATGATTTAATATCCCCCCCCCCGTTCCTTTCAGAAACAGCCCTACAGCTCACTTCTCAGATTTATTAAGGTTAAAATATGGAGTGTGCAGAGTGGCATAACAGTTACCAGCATGGAAAGCTGAGTCGTTGGACCTAGTTTGATTTTCAAATGGGGGCTATTCATGTCCACTTTAAACCTCACTTTTGGAAAAGTTTGGAACCACAACTCCGCTAACTATGGGTAAGTAGTAGGACAGTTGGAGACTGTAAGGCTTCCCAGTACGGCAGTCCATCGGAAAAAAAAAATTACTCTAAAAGAGAAAAATCCTGCAGGTCAGCAGTTGCCTTAGCTGGTCCAAAGCCTGGGTGGGAAAGTTGGGTTTGGAGCTAGCACCTCCACCCTGTAAAAACCTATTTGTTACAGAAACTGCAGAAGAGTGGCCGCAAACCTATGCACCACAGGGAGTCTATGGGAATGAAAAGAAGTTGAAATATGGTATGAACTATGTAGATGTCTAAACTTAAATGTACATGTGTTGAGTACAAACATAGGTAGATACTGATTAAACTAGTCTGGCACAAGGCCTTCACAGTAGGGTATCCAGTGAGAATCATACTCAATAGCAATAGCCTGCAAGACCAGCTAGCTAACTCTTGCTCTACAGTAGGTTCCAATTTAGAAATATATCTTCCATGTAGCAGATGATGGAAACACAAACATGTTTGTAGCACCTACAAGCATATTTTTCAAAGTTATCAGTTGGTACAATGATAGTACATGGGTCCAGACATAATGTGAAAAGACCAAAAGTTAATCCCCTTCATATCTTATCATCATCTTAATATTCAATTTTTTATCATGATTTCAATATTTCATCTTTATTCATTATTATTTTGATATTTCATCTTTATTCATTAGAGTTTCAATACTTCATCTTCATTCATTGTTATTTCTATTTTTATCTTTAATCATTATCATTTTGATATCTTATCTTTATCCATTATCATTTCGATACTTTATCTTTATCCATTATCATTTCGATACTTTATCTTTATCCATTATCATTTCGATACTTTATCTTTATCCATTATCATTTCGATACTTTATCTTTATCCATTATCATTTCGATACTTTATCTTTATCCATTATCATTTCGATACTTTATCTTTATCCATTATCATTTCGATACTTTATCTTTATCCATTATCATTTCGATACTTTATCTTTATCCATTATCATTTCGATACTTTATCTTTATCCATTATCATTTCGATACTTTATCTTTATCCATTATCATTTCGATACTTTATCTTTATCCATTATCATTTCGATACTTTATCTTTATCCATTATCATTTCGATATTCTATCTTTATTCATTATCATTTCGATATTCTATCTTTATCCATTATCATTTCGATATTCTATCTTTATCCATTATCATTTCGATATTTTATCTTTATCCATTATCATGTCGATATTCTATCTTTATTCATTATCATTTTAATATTTTATCTTTATTCATTATCATTTTAATATTTTATCTTTATTCATTATCATTTTGATACTTTATTCATTATTTTTATTCTCATATTCATTTATGATTGAATCAGTATTTTATTATTATTTCAATATTTTATCTTTATTGATTATCATTTTAACTTTATTCATCTTCATATTATCTTTATTCATTTTCATACTGTATCTTCATTCATCGATATTTTGATGTTTAATCTTCATTCATCGATATTTTGATGTTTAATCTTCATTCATCGATATTTTGATGTTTAATCTTCATTCATCGATATTTTGATGTTTAATCTTTCTTTTTTATTTTGATATTTAATTTTTATTCTTTTTTATTTTGATATTTCATCTTTATTCATTATCTTTTTGATATTTTATTTTTATCATCATTCTAAAGATATTTTCTCTTTTGTGAAAATGTATCCAATTTTGCCTTCACAGATGTTTTGGTGAATTATTTGAATAACCAACATAAGAGTGTCAGAGGAAATGAAAAATAAATTCTCTTCTAACCGTTAAATATACAGAAAAAATCAAAACGACTTGAAATCATGAGGGCTTCTTAAGGAACAATCACCTAATTCCAACTCATTTTCAGTTAGAAGGCAGAATATCATTAAAAGAAGAAACCTTTAGTCTTTTGCGCAATTTATACCTGGATCCCCATATAATCATAGTACTGTCACTTTTATCCCCTATATTTTAGAATTGATTGTCAAGATTTTTAATGTAAATGTAATGTCTACTTTAGGATGTGTGTGTGTATATATATGTATATATATATATAAATGAAAACCTACAAAGTAAACTGTATAGCTATTTAACAAGCTCAGGTTAGTCTTGCACAAGGCCACAATGGTGAGACACCTAGTGAGGAATAAACTCATTACACTTGCAACAGCCAGCTGACTATGGCTCTATAGAAGGCGTCCAAGTAAGGTGTGTGTATCCGTCTCTCTATATAGGTGCTTTTGATTTGGAAAAAAATCCAAGCCAAAGGTTTTTGTGTCAAGTTCTGAGTTGAAATTTCTAAAAACTGAGAGTTGTTTCCTGAATGAGAAAATTTTACAACTGTACCTGCAGAAACAAAACAAAAAAAACAGATGACCCTACCCAGCCAATGGTGCTCGTTATAAATGATAAAAAATATAGCAAGATAACTGTATCTAGCTAATGGTCCTCAACAAATAAATGAAAAAAACAAACCAGATGAATCTCTCCAGCCAATGGTCATTTACATAAAAAAAAATGAAAAAAAACTATAACAGATATTCTCTCAGGCCAATGGTCATTAAAATGGATTAAAAAAAACAAAAAAAAAACTATAACAGATGATCCTCTTCAGCCAATGTGATCTGAATAAAAGAAATAAAAACTATAATTGATGACCCTCTCCAGCCAATGGTCAACTACATTGAAAAAAACCCCAAAAAACAACAGATGACCCTGTTCAACCAATAATCATCAAAATAAAAAATAAGATAACAGATGACCCTCTCCAGCAAATGATAATCTGCAGGAAAATAAAATAATGATGGCCCTCTCCTGCCAAAGGTCATCTACACAAAAGATAATAAAATATAAGATGACCCTTTCTCCAGCTGATTGTCATTTCCATGAGAAAAATAACAGGTGCTGATCTCACATGGTCATGTGCATAAAAAGTTTTCCTTTCGCTTGGTATTTATTTTTGCCAAGAAAGACAAAAAGGAGAGTTCCCAGACCATAAATTGATGATCTCGGTGAGTGCTTCTTGGAATAGTAGGAAGAATTCAGTTTTGTTGGTGGAATGAAATAAACGTATGTTTTCTTTTTCATTATTTTTTTCCCCCTCAAATTTTGAAAGAGTCAAAACTTTTTGCAATAGAATTTGATTGAATTGTCATGGAAATGTTAAGAATCACATTGCAATACATTCAGTCCTAACTAATATCCTCATCTTTGGTTCTTATATTTTCTACATTTTTTTTAACCTTTCAGTTCATATAAAAAAAATGAGAGTCAGTATCAAGGGAAATTAACTCTTTTTGATCAATTAATTGATTTTTGATCATTAAATCTTTTTTTATTCAATCCATAGGGAGTTCCACTATCAAAAACAAGCATTTTTAAGCAGTTTATTCATTCAAAAGTTAATGATTTTTATAGAACTACATTTTACAGGCTCCAAATTACTTTATTTTCTATATTGGCTTAAAAAAAAGGTGTAAATAAAAATGTTTTAAATAGTAAGGAACAAAATTTTCCTAATAGCAACAAAAAAATCTTTTGAATAACAAAGATATTTTTTTTAAATAATAAAAAAACTTTTTAATTTGGTGAAAAATTTTTTTGAATCAGTGAAAAAATTCTTTTTAAATTGTAAAAAGAAATTTCGAATAGTAAATTTGTTTCAAATTGTAAAAACAAATTTTCCCAAATAGTAACAAAAAATGTTTTAGATAATGAAATAGGAATGTTTTAAATAGTAAAAAACAATTTTTTTCAAAATAGTAACAAAAAAATCTTTTAAATAGTAAAATAAAAAATTTTCATGACATAAAATATAAATATTTGAAATAGTAAAGGATTTTTTTTTAAATAGTAAGAATATTTAAAAAATATCGAAAAACATTTTAGAACAGTCAAAAAAAAAAAAAATATGAGATAACAGAAAATAGTGAAGAAAATATTGCTAGGAAGCGCTGCCAAATAATCAGAACCAAACCACAAGAAGAATCCAAATCATTTAGAAGACAACATTACCAAGATCAGAAATAATACTTGGTATCCAGCAACATATTGCTAGGAAGCGCTGCCAAATAATCAGAACCAAACCACAAGAAGAATCCAAATCATTTAGAAGACAACATTACCAAGATCAGAAATAATACTTGGTATCCAGCAACATATTGCTAGGAAGCGCTGCCAAATAATCAGAACCAAACCACAAGAAGAATCCAAATCATTTAGAAGACAACATTACCAAGATCAGAAATAATACTTGGTATCCAGCAACAGACACAAAACTCAACAAGTATAAAATCTATCAACATAATGAACAGTGTGACTTAATCCATTTCTCAGTCTGGAACAATGGACTCATCCACTTGGAGGTTACAATTTTACAAATAAAAATCTTTCTTAATCATCATTGAAACAACAGACATTTCCACTCTAGAAAGTTCAGTCATTTTTTTAATAAAACCAAGCTGAAATTGATAATGCCTTGCAAAGAGGTTGGAAATTTCAGGAATTCTTGAAACCATCTAGATGACAGCATTACTAAAATCAGCTGGCACACAGAAAAGAGTCTTAGCGTATTGGATAGACTTGCTGTCACTTGATCTCCCCTGAAAGCCACCAAATAGTTGTGTGAAAACTCAAATAATATTAACAACAGGTCTGGTTCGTCATCCGATAGAAACTGTCATGTGACCAACCTTTTCAGTTGGGGTGATCAATTAAACAATTGGAAAAAAGGATGATGAATGGATACGTTACTTCTCTCGCCTTCAGTTGAATCACCAAAAAGCCCGAATTTTCAAAAAACCAACATTGAATGCAGCCGGACACAAACTTGGTGACCAATTTAGAATAAAGTTACATTGTAAATTGAACCCGCCCCCCCACTAAAACTTGGGTGGGAGGATGGATTTACTGAAAACAAAAGAAGAAAAAAATGTTTTCTATACATAATAAGGAGTAAATGTTTAAATTTTCAGCCCTCTAGCTCCATCAGAGTGGCCTGTATGCACAACATGTACATAAGAGTTATCTATTATAACTAGACTCAACTTTGAGCATTTATAGGCACCATATAGAAAGCTAGACTCACTTAAAAATTGAAGAAACCGATATTGATGTTGACAGTATTGGTTGACAGTTTCAGATAATTGAGGTAAAGCTGGAACCATCTAGGCAACAGCATTACTAAAATCAGCAAGAAAGTGCTCAAGTACTGAGGAAACTTGCTGCCACGTGATCTTCAGTTGAAGTCACTCAACACAACCTGTCCCATAACAATTTGCTCAAAATGATTGGCATGATAGCTGGAAAAAAAAAATCTTTTTAAAATGGTCTCATCAAGAGATTCATTACATATGGAATACATTTATCTTACCAATAATAATGTGCAAAAGCAAATAAAACTAATATATTTGTCATTATTATCATTATTGATAACTTTTGTTATCTGTCTATTTTCCTTTGGTCTACTACAACTTAATTCTTTAGGCTTCAGACTTGTATGAGAGGAATAATGAATGAATGATAGCTCAAGTGGAGGTGGAGTCCCCTTTAGCTCCCATTCAAACATTAGCACCCTCTTCCATTCTTACCCTCGTTCATTACATTGCAAGAAAGGATGAAAGATATATATAGAATCAATAATGAACAGAGAGCCTAACAGTTGTATATACAAACATGCAGAATAAATAATGCTTTATCCTTGAATTTCAGATATTTGTTTGTCCCTTAAAAATAGTTGCTGTAATCATTTGATCACGTATTTGCAACTGTGGACCCCTGGGCTAACATTTTCTGTGGTCCGCAGCCAATTGAAGCATTTATTCAAAATCTTATATAATTTTTCTCAAATTGTGAAATTATGATTGTTTTTGCTCCAAAAATCAATAATATAATAATTGAAATTCATATTTGTCTAAAATAGAAATTAAATATGCTAACTGAAAAATCATTGAGATTTTCTAAGTGAATGTATGACCAGCTAGATCAGGGAGATTTCCCATGCCTGCATTAGAACAATCGACTTTTGTGATACACGCATTTGTACATTTATAGCTAAAATTTGAGGAAATGTAGCTAAAAAGGGATTTGAGCAGATTAAAGCAACTGGAGGTCCTGGGCAAGGGCAGGGCTTCCCAAATGTTGGCCCAACCCCCTCTGGGGGTTGAGTAAAGATCATGAAGGGTTTCTGAAATATCTCAAACTCTTCTCAAAGAATGATTAACTTGATTAATTGAAGTGTTATTCTTTATTATCTCTTTGCAAAAAAGTATTCCTTTTGGTGTTTATTTTAAAATGGCTCAATGTTATTAATTGATTTTTCAAAATTTTTTAAAAATAAATCCAGCACTGGATTTGAGTCATAAAAAAGAGTAAGAAAAGGAAAATTTTGTTTGCAGTAGACCTATGTTCACTATCACAATTAATTGGTTAATGCAAAAGAAAATTATTCAGAGATACTACATGACCCATGTCACTATACTGCATTTATATAACTATTTGATCTGATAAGATTAACTCTGGTTATCATAAACTGCTTGATACTGCCCTGAATTGATAGTGGAAATCTTCTGTGAATAGAATTTAAAAAAAAAATTAAAATACTACCTAAAAGTGGAAGAGAGGTAACTTTGATTGGTATTTATTCCCCTTGATGTCATCATTCAGATTTTCTCATATAGATTTGAGAGTTAAAGAGTATTAGGTCAGCAAGTGATTTCGGGAAAACAAGTAAAATGAGGATGTTAGTCAAGGTTTTATATTATGGACTACAATGTCTTTTTATTTTATATTGATCACTTCATTGAATACTCGAGATTTTTTACTTCTCCAAGGAGTTATGTCCATAGTCCGAAGGTTGTCTGTTGTCTGGCTTTTGGTAGAACCCATTGACATACCTCAAGAGAGGACGTTTCCTGTTCAGTAACTTGTCACTGGTCGGTTACACATCTCCTTAATGACGACAAAGTCTTTCAGAGCTCTCGGAACAGGCAGGTTTTCAACATTCTGTTGGATTTTGTGTCCAAGACGTTTTCGGATACACTTGCGGCATAAAACCTGTAACGATGTGACAGTCTGCAGTTTCTTCCGTAGCCACTGTACAGCAGCATCGGTGTCATTAACCCGTGTGGGAAAATAGTTTGTGTGGAAGAACATGCGGGCACTGAAATCAAGGTAACCGAACTGTGCGAGTAGACGGCACATTTCAAAATGGCCCTTCTCAGCCGCAATCTGGAAAAGGGACTTGTAGACCCCATCCGAGTAGTACTTTCCAGGCACTTCTAAGTCACAATTGAGTTCAATCATCGATTGAATGATTTCAATTTTGTTCGAAACGACTGCATCATAGGCAGCTGTCTCCCTCTGGTGGTTGTAAATATCGTAACGGCTGCCCGCAGCTAGCAAGAGTCGAACGACAGACGTGTAGTTCCTGCGAATCGCGATGTGAAGGGCTGTGTCTCCAGTCTTAAACTCACGTCGATTCAAATCGCAGTTAGCTCTGATGAGAAGTGCCACGGCATCCTTTTGGTTGTAGCAGACGGCTTCCATGCAAGGTGTTCGCCCCCAATAATTCTGGACATCTACATGGCTCCCTGAACCCATGAGAAGGTCGATGATGTCAACCCCTCCGTTTCTGGCTGCATAGTGTAGGGCCATATCGCTGTTCCTGTCAGTTATATTCAAATTGCAGTTAGCCCGTATCAACTTCAGTACTGCATCTGTCTTGATGTTTCGCACAGCCTTCATTAGGGGAGTTTTTGAAGTGATATCCTGACTATCCACGTCAGCTCCCCGACGAATCAGCACATCTAGGATCTGACAGTAGCCATCGTCGGCAGCGTAGTGGCAAGGAGAGTTTCCAAATGTGTCTTTTGTGTCTAGTTTGGCCTTTGCTCCGATCAGGAGAATCATACACGCCATTCGGTGATTGAGCACCGCAAAGTGTAATGCGGTCCGGCGTAAAGTAGTCGTGGTCTGATTGACGTCACACTTTGATTCGATGAGATACTGCAGCATGTACGTGTACCCTCGATAAGATGTGAGGTGGATTGGACACAGGTCAGCATGGTTTTTCTTACGGACTTCAACAAACTTAGCATTAAGATCGATTTTATATTGAGTCACAAGGCGTTTCAACTGAGCCAGCTCATTGTTCAAGACGGCATCGTAGAACTCCAGTCCTGCCATTTGGGTTCGAAGTAACATGATGGAAATTTAGTTGTTATCCGTAACAACAACAGAGGAAAGGAAAAGTTGCAGTTAATGAGGTGGACTCTCAGCAATTGGGACCTGCTAACTACAACAGAGGTGAGCTTGGGGTATTATTTGGCCCTCAAAAACAAAAACAATACAGCCTTGACGTTATCCTGATTTGATTTGATTTTTTTCAAGGATAAGAAGTGGTTCAAGACTTAGAGTTGGTCCACTGGTGTCGTAAGAGTAGTAACTCAGTTGGATAGGACAGTGCCGTACATAGGCAGCTTCCCGAGGCAAAAGGGGACGTGAGTTCGAGTCTCGCTCAGAACTAATTTAAAAAAAAAAATCCCGTTTCTTCTGAGCTGTTTACTCACTGTCGTAGATAGACAGTCTGAGTGAGTTGAAATAAAAAGCAACTAGAAAATTTAAGATGAAAGATTGAAAGAAAATAACATAGGCTTGAGGTGTAGTAACTGCCGAGAAGGAAGATAGAAAACGTTATAATACAGTCAGACTTCCAGTATGGTTTTGCAATACGTGTATATCTATTTGATACTAAATAGTTTAAAGGTGTTTAATGAGAATGAAGGTAGACTTGGAACAAATGGAAGCTGAAACAAGAATGGGAGGAAATAATTGTTACGAGGGAAGTAATATCTCAAACACAAAACGTTAGTAATATGTTCTGTTTACTCTTCTTTTAATTAGAGTAAGTCCGTTCCTTGTTTAACGCTTGGTTAGTAAACTTCGGCAATTGAATTAAACATAGGGTTATGTCAAAAAAAGGTGTTAGTTTTCCTCTGTGGATTTTTGTTGCTGTTGATAGGTGGTGGGGATTATTTTGTGTTTTGTCTTTTGCTTGGGGCGAATTACTGAAGAAATAGTTGAGTGTGGAGCAGTTGAGTTGAGATTTCAACGAAATTTCGTTTAGTCAATGGACGTCAGAATAAATTCTTTCAAAAGAACGAGTTGTTATTATTTCAGACAAGGAATACAAATTAAAAGGGGCAGCTTAAGAATAAACTTTGAGGGGCTTTATGGGATACAAATCCAACCAGTGAATTTGAACAAAAAATAGGAGGAAAAAAAAAACAAACGTATTTACTGTTGAGAACCGAGTAATACGACTGTTGAAGTTGAGTGGCCCTTGTCTGTCAGTTGTGGGCAAGGGTTCAGCTTTCGTGTAGGGGTCAACCAATAGGTAAACAGACGAATTTGGGAGGGATATGAAGACATGACGTTGAGTCGCACTGTGCCCAGACAGTACATGACAGACAAACTAGAGATATTGTTAAAAATCTTTTTTTAAAAAAAAGGGCAAATGTTCTCTCTCACCTGGAATATTTGGAGACTCGGGTGGATAAAGACTGTTACGTCTTAAACGTTTCCCAAAAATTTAAAAGAAAAAACAATAGTAAGTACTGGATATTTTGAGCCTTATTTCTGGAAACAGTAGAAGCCAAAACACATTCCCCCTCAGACACTATCCTCTCCTGTTTCTCTCTATCTTTCCCCCTCTCTCACTGTTCCTCTGTGGCGCTCTGTAAAACGTAAACACCAAAACAGGTGCCTCTAGTTGTTGACAAGCTTGAGTGACGTAATGTTTGGTGGTAAGCTAAACGAATATGGAACCCACGAAAGTCCCCTAGAATACAACAGCCAAAAAGGCTAAACCCCTTTTTCACTTATCTTTCCAGCTTCTTTAGTGTGTTCTTCTCCGGACAGATCCAAACGCACCAACTTACTTCGAGTTCTTTTTCCGCATCATTACGACGATCATTAATTATTATAATGACGTCCTGAAAGCGAGGCTAGTTTAAAGGGAGGCTACTCTTGCATTCTTTATCACGTCCTATTCTCCCTTAGATTCATAGGTCAATAATCGATACAGGTATCGCCGCTTTTCGTGTGTTCGCTTTACGCCACTTTTCCGCTATTAAGGGGAATAAAGCGAAAATAGTGCCCACTGTTAATTTTGCAGCAAGCTGTTCTGGAAAAATGCGTACCATCTTCCTCTCTCTTCTACACCCTAGTATCCTGTACTCAACACACGTTCGACCTGTGACGACTCAGGTTAACATACCACCATCATCATATTTGGGATCTGGGAACACTCGATTCCCACCCCCATACAAATCAATGGTAATTGTTCCTTCACTTTAGCCATTTTTACGGAAAGCTCTGCACTAAGCTGAGCTAATTGCGGCACTATGCCGATTAGAGATGGGAAGATTCAATTTAGCTATCAATTTCCAGTATTTTACCTGGACTCGATATATACTAAGACCAACTTGGTACGCCACAAGATCAAATGGATAGAGATAAGAAGAATGTGTTGCACCAATCCTTGAAGCGAGTTGGACCTGCGTCACCTGAACTAACGGCGTTCAAAATGGAGTGGAAAGGGCCAGGAAGATTGTGCTACACCAATCTTCCAAATGGAGCCTTGAAAATCAGTATTCATGATTCTGGCTTTTACCTAGACACGAACACCGATCGCTGGCTCCAACGAGAAATACGCAGTTTCGTCACTCGCAGTTTCGTTCCTCCGCAGTTTCGTCACTAAGATAGCCTTGTGCCAAAGTAAACTCGTATTAGTAAATATCTGTACAGCGCATACACAAGTGATAATAGGTACCAAGAATGACTGTTGGCAGATTAGTCACAAGAGCCACGGCAAGGAAGTTCGTTTTTTACAGGGAAAAATCAACCTACATAACTCAAAGAAGACCCCCCCCCAACTGGACTCGACTATAATACTTATGTTTCCATGAACTGTAAAACCCTTAAGAAATTCTTTTTATTTCTACACAGACATTCAACCACAATTTAAACGAACTGTTAACTAGAATGACTTTGATTTCCTGCAGAAGCGTGTATTTTCGTAGCCTTTTCCCCTTTCTATTTCTCTGTTCTTTACTTCTTTCTGTTAAATAAAAGATCAGGATTTGTTACAAAAACGTGGTTGTCTTTTTTTTCATTCATACTGTTTCAGTCTGAGCTGCTCTTTTGATACGCAGGTATTAACGGGTATTATTCAAAATGTCATAGGAAAAGGTCATAACTTAGGTTCCTGGACAAGAAAAAAAGTAATGTAAAAAATATCTGATAATTACTTTTTTACTGTGATTTTTTTCTGCAATAAAAAAAAGTTGACGTATTGTTTTTCGGTGTTGTTTCATAGCTTTGATATAGTGAAGGTGGGCCCATCAAAGTTATCTCTATGAATGTCGAACACGTACAGTATACTCTAGTATGCTGCTGGCATTCAGGGATGAGTATCCAGATGTCAGTGGATTGTCTGGAACCTGATTTTCTTAGTGAGGCCTAGAAGCTCACCAGTTCTGTTGTTAAGATGGTTTCTGGGGAAGAACAGTTCCGAAGTTTTGGTCCAAGCACAGAGAACAACTCATTATAGTTGGATTGGGCCTGTTTTCCTGCGCCCTGGATTGGAGTTGGAATAGTGGCGCGATTACCTCTTCGTTCACCGTGGAGAAACGAGATGTTCAGATCGTTGGGTACAGGTTTTTGAAATATCTTGAATATCCTTATGATTATATAGCGTTATCGCCTCTTCTATAGAGACATAAGGTTCAGTTTACGGAGTCTTTCCAAGTAGGACGACTCAACGCAGCCACTGATTCTGCAGGTAAAGTGACTCTACACATTCGATGTCTCTGATTTTTGATGGTGACCAAAGGGGGTCACAATATCCAACCCTATTTTTTTTATCATAGCTTTGTACAGTGTTAACATTATTGTTGCACTGTGATCGCGAAATATACTAAGCACCTATGCAGGCCTTTGTCTGGCTTTATCACATATTATGTTTATGTGAGGAGTCTATGAGATTTCTGGGATTAATTGTATTCTAATGTCTCTCACAATGGATTTTCATATTGCAATATATCCACTTTCTGCTTCATATTTAATATACGGTTTTGTGAATGGAAGTCTCTTTATTAGTTTAAGTTTTCTAGTTGAGTGGGAAAAGAATTTGAATTCGTGTTCGTGGAGTGACATGAAATATTCGGTGAAATATTTGTCTATAAAAAATACTTTCTGCGATTATTCACTCTCCAGAGTGCATAGGAAAATAAAATTGCCTCCGTTATGTGATATTTTTATATAGTAAGTTGATAAGAAGATTGGAAAACAGATGTCAAAAGTTTATAGAATATATTAAAAGATAATTTCAATGTATGTAAATGCTAAAAATGAAATGACCATGATTTTTTCAGATGGCTATATGTTGAGTAAATTCTAAAAATCATCTAAATAGAAACCTTCAAGTCGAATATAAATAGATGATATATGTAGTTAATTATTATCATTTTTTCTCAAGATTATTCTATTAAAAATGTTAAATCGTGGGTATGATATTTGTGACAATTATTTTTTCTTCGGAATTTTAAAACAATATTAAAAAAATCCAATTTAAGTTTTTGAAACAATTCTCGGTGAAGTAAAATTTTTATTTCACCGTAACAAATGTTCTTAAAACCAAGTTTAGGCTTTTCAAATTTAAAACATTTTTTAAAATTGAGAAGATTTTCGTATCGAAGAGTAACGACAAACGCTTGTGCATGAAAAAGTATCGAGAAAAAAAAACCGCGTTTTATATCCTCCGAGAAACTTTGTTATAAAAAAACAAGAAAAAAAAAAGAAGAAATTTAAGAGGAATGAAAATCCACAACTTACTCAAATGTCGAGACTAAATGTTTCGGAAAAAAGAATTTTTGATCGCACAATGAATTTCTTGAGGGGAAAAAGAAAGATCGTGGAAACTGGAGTCATTTTTCTTTTTCTTTTTCTAAATCTTGAAAATATCCTATTTTGAAATTATTTTCCTATAATGAGCTTTCGGATTAGAAAAAGGAATTTACTCGAAGAAATAATCAATGCGACCCATTTAAACATTTAACTAATCTCATTCTAGCAATTACACTTCTTTGTTCAGGATGAACGTATAATAGATGGTGCGTTAGCTCTGGTGACCTCTAACGGTCAATTTAAGGTCAGGTCAATTTTGGCAGGCATTTTGAAATTTAGCAGAAATGACTGCACCCTGTGTAAAAGTGTATATTTAACGTGACCCAGGATATAAATAGGTAGCGATGACCCCTGGTGACCCTTAAAGGTGAATTTCGGGTCGAGTCAATTTTGACATTTTCAATTCTTACATTCGAATACGTGTACAAGGTTTCCTTGATCCCAGAATGGATATAAGATAGGTCGTGCTGACCTCTGGTTACCACTAACGGTCAATTTTCCGTCAGACCAATTTTGATATTTCAAAAAAGCTCATTTCGGCACCTGAAAATATAACGGAGACGGCTGCACTTTAAGAGCTCCAAATTTGTGCACAAGGGTAACTTGGACCACATTACGAACATAGGGAAGGTAGCCCTTGCCTCTCAGGTCAATTTAGGTTTTTCAAAACCTAAGGGGGACGGCTGTACCCTGCAGACTGCAAAATAGTGTACATGGATAACTAGGATGAACATAGGATAAGTAGCACTGACCTCTGGTGACATGTAAAGAGCAAGTCAAAGTCAGGTTAATTTGTAAATTTCCATAACAGGTCAATTTTGGCATTTTTTTTAATCACATGAAAGATTGTAATCGCTACTTTTGAAGCTTTGTATTAGAATTTATTACATTGTGTTAGCTAGCATGCATATATATATATATATTCCTGATTTTTCATTATATATATATATATATATATTCCTGATCTTAATTATATATATATATATATATATATATTCCTGATCTTAATTATATATATATATATATATATTCCTGATCTTAATTATATATATATATATATATATTCCTGATCTTAATTATATATATATATATATATATATATATATATATATATATATAATTAAGATCAGGAATATATATATATATATATATATATATATATATATATATATATATATATATATATATATATATATTCCTGATCTTAATATATATATATATATATATATATATATATATATATATATTCCTGATCTTAATTATATATATATATATATATATATATATATATATATATATTCCTGATCTTAATTATATATATATATATATATATATATATATATATATATATTTATATATATATATAATTAAGATCAGGAATATATATATATATATATATATATATATATATATATATATATATATATGCATGTACCGGAATACCTTGGATAGTATGGTTTTGATTGGAGCGGGTTTTGATGCAGTACGCTAATGGTGTTGCTGTACAACTTATTGTAACTAACTATAAGCATGAAAAAAGTCATAAATTGTAATAAAACTTGAGCACTGTGGTTTTGAACAGAATTTTTGAATGAATTAACCGCACTAATTGAGGTATACCTGCACACATACACACAGATACATATTGCGATTTATATTTGGCTTGTTTCGCCTGAACGCCAGCGATAGAACTATTTATAAATCTAGTCTCAAAAACCAATCACTAAATTAGCGAGTTCGGCCCTAGCTGCATGCTATCCACCACTTCTGTATAAAGCAATAAACGAACTTATGATCTCCATCCATTTGGCACACAGGCTTTCTTTTTGATACCCATGAATTTACTCGTCTCCTGGTGTAGTGTTTGGGTAGTCGCAGTAGGAGCACATCAGCCCCGACCAAAGCATATATGTGGCTGGGCCTTATAGGACCGAGGACCCAGCAGGAACGGCCGGTATAATTTTCATTGTGCGAACTATGGGGAGAGTTGGGCCAGGCCCTGCCACGCTGGCCCATGACATGTTGTGGGCGGGTCTGGTTGATTGGTCACTGCTGGTGTCGTTCGGAGTGGCCTTAGAGCTCCAACGGCTCGTAACACCCACTCCATCTGCTCTTGGTGGGTAAGCAGACAGGCCTGGGTATACGCAACACTGTAGAGGGTGAAGGTTAGAGGATAAGGATTTGGAGCGAAAGATCTGAAAAGGTATGAAAATAAGGTATATAGGATTTTTTAAATTTGTTATTTGTTATTCACGCAGTCTACCTGTGTGAATCAACCCAGCTTATATTGACTATATGCATCTATAATGGAGTAAAGCTCTGTGCTGTGGAATATTAGCATGTCTAATGGAATTTTATCAATTTTTGTTCAGCCAGACGGGTAGTTCGCGCACGAGTATACCTCTCCCTTAATTATTAAGTATTTAACAGTTAAAGTCCACACTGAATTTGGGAAAAACGCTGAATGAGTGAAAAATGAGTGAAATCTGGGGATCTATGTTGTGAGTCGCGATGTCCATCGATTGCAAGAATGGCAGACAACCGATGGACATCACGACTCACAGCATGGATCCCCAGAGATCACATGCGAAATTAAGGCCGACAGAATACAAGAAGGAGAGATGAACTAGACGAATTCAGAGAATACTGGCTCTGCAACGTCCATGATAGACAATTGTGGCGAATCCTGGATAAGGTCTATGTCCAACGACGGACGTTAAAAGACTGGTGATGATAATGAATTTACTCGTCAAGAGGCGTCTAATTTCTTCAAGTGAATCACAACAGCTCCCTACATAAACTGCTATTGGCTGTTGGCGCCTCCACTTGTTGGGATATGTCTCGAGGCACCCCAAAACACGACCTGCGGAATTAAGCCATGGATGCCGAAAGGCTAGAGAAAGACAGGAGGGCCCAAGATGAGCTAGCAGCAGCCTGTGGAGCAGGGTCTCCGAGTAGTCAACTGAGGGTGGAACGACATGACCAGACTGGTCGAAAAATCGTACACGATGGAGCGTCTAGACTGGTTCATGGGTCATACGATGCGGGTACAACTGAGTCAGAATCTGAGAAAAGTATCATCTGCTTCGTCCATTATGCCTTGCTATTCACGCATAGAAGGAGATGGGAGAGAAGAAGTAGATAAATAATTTCTATGCCGAAAGAATGCAAAAAGAAGGTTTCTTAAAGGTGAAAGAAATTGTTGCGTATCTATCCTTCTGTAGAAAATATCGCCAATGGTTTAAATAGATGAAAACGGCATCGAGTCCTATACCGGGAGATTGTCTACCCCTTTCTCATATTGTACAGTGATAATATATCGGAGCTCGCAGATCTCTAAGAGATTATGATAATGTAAGCAGATTGCTAATAAAGGGTAGTTTGATCATGATTTCAAAAAATCTGCAAGAGAAAATAATGAATTACAGAAATAACCAAACATGTCAAGTTGTGTAATAAACAAGAATTTCATACAATCATAATTCAAACGGGTCTGGTTAGTCACCCAATAGACACTATTACGTCACTAGCGTGTTTTGGCAGCATATTATATTGGAGATGATCACAATTGGATAAAGGAGTGACTAATGAATACGTTATTTCTCTCGCCTTTTGTTGGGCAGTGATCATGGAAAAAAGTCTGAATTTTCAAAAATCAAACGTGGATGCTGCTGGACAAAAACTAGGGAAACAATTTTGCGTAATTTCACATTATAAATTGACCCCCCCCTTAAAAACCGATTGAGGGTGAAAAAAAAAAGAGACATGATAGTGAGTAAATGTTCAAATTTTCATCCCGCTAGCTCCTTAGGTGCTGCATGTATGTGTGTTATCCAGCAAGCCGACCAGACAGGTGGCCAGGCCAACAGGATTGTCAGTTACTTGTCGAGTTAATTGGATTGTAGAAGTAATTGCCACGGCTGGCTTGGTTTTTACACTGTGAGGAAGGAATCGTGATACATGAGAGCATCTTCATCCATCTCCCGACGAGGGTGAAATGTGTCACGAAGGCGTCAGGGACGGTTCACGAAACCCCTTTTAGTACAAAAAAGAGTTGCTGCCCCAGAACCACTGATTTCACTGACTGGACATAATTTATTTTTTGAGGGCTACTGGACGAATACTGATACATATGAGAAGTTAGTATGATGAGGCTTGTTCATGTTCATGTTCATGTTCATGTTCATGTTCATGTTACGCTGGCAGAACAAAGTCAACTTCCGGTTTGGACCGGAGTTGGACAGTAAAAATGGACAAAACAACAAAATAATGCGAACACCATCTTCAACATCCAGAGTACCAGAAGGAGATTTAAAAAAATGTTTAGAATTTAGGGAAGGATAAGTGATGACTATAGTCGTTTCGAAAAAAAATGTATTTCCTAATCATGTCTACTGAGGTTGATGTGGTGTGTTGCGTGTATCGGAACAGGGTAGCTAGATGAGTGACATGATGGTGAAAACAGAGATAAAAAGAAAAAAATTGGAGACATATGAATCATATCCGTATGCAGTCAGTGCGATGCCCAGTGATGCACTGTGATTGAAATAGGTTTTGGGAACGAGGTATACGACAATGTCTCCATTAGTATACACTGAACATACCAAGAACCTGAAACTTGAGAAGTAAGTATACGCAGTACCTCGTTCCGCCCTGCTACCGTTTCCATCCCTGGTGACGTATTATTAACGGTTAGTTATGCAAAAACCGTACCGGATCGACTTGCTGAACGAGTGGCGATTATTCTGGGCGCGTTTATAGCTTTAATTGTTGGGAGGTGTCTTCAGGCAAACTTCCTGTTGATTACACGGTCATTAATTTGACAGATTTGAAATAGTTACTATGCGGTTTTAAATTAGATTTCATTGAGTTCAATATGTTATAGATTTTTCTTTCAGACTGTAGTCCTCGTCTTGGTTCATCTTTTGGACTCAACGTTTCGGGATGGGGAGGATTCGGAATGCTGAGACAAGGGGCACCACCGAAGCGTAGAGGCAAAATTTTCCCCATTCTGCTGTCTATTATCAGACGGGATCATTAATACGTGTAGATTTTTTTCAGACCGTTGTCCATATCTTAGATGGGAGTCCTTCGTCTCAGCATTCTGACCCTTACCCATTTACGACACCCAACTGAAGAAGGCCGTAAGATTCAACGGCCGGAGCGTAGTCCTCATCAGATGAACCACGACGTGGACAACAGTTCGAAAAAATCTGTACTTATTGAGGATCCCTACACTAAAAAATTCTGACAGAGATCAGTGAATTCAGTTCATATGTTTGAGTTTCGGGTAGCTTAAAAGTTAGGAACACGGGAGATGGAATCAGCGAACCGAGTTCAAACCTCGGCTGAGGCACTGTGCGTCCACTTTGCATTAATGTTCTTGGGAAAAGCATGAATCCATATCGCCTCCGCTAGCTAAGGGTAAATAGCAGGATAGACTGGGCTCTTCAGTCTTGGTTGGTAACCAGTAAGAGACGGGCAACTCTAATTCCAAACATGGGAAATTTCATATCTCGTCTAGCGTCGTGAGAGATGGACAAGGGACAGAGTTGAGAGCCTGTTCCTGAAATGTACTGTAAATGCCTAGCAAGCCGGAAGTGGATTATAATAAACTGCTCAAGTAAAAATAAAGGATAACAAGCCTAGCTACTGCAAGGTCAGACCCCACTCATTTTGTGAACACAACGTTTCAGCTGCTGTATCTAACGGTCTTCCTCAGGTGAGTGTCTTAAATGGGGTGGTTTGAAAACGCTGAAGCATCTTTCATGACTCTAAATGTTAGATCACTCGCAACTCAAACTTATAAACTGAATTCACCAATCTATATCGACTGAAGATGATCATTGCAACTTTTGTCTTGTATATATATATATATATCAGAAACAAATTTACAAAAATGTATTTTTCAGTAAAAATGTATGTAGGTCCGTGCGTATTTCTAACATAACTTAGTTCTGTCGGTAAGAGATACGTCTACCAACCAATTAGTCGTGATTTTAAATCACAACAGGGGAATGTTAATTTTTACTCCCCTAAATTTCATGTTCATATAACGCTAGCAGAACAAAGTTAACTTCCGGTTTGGACCGGAGTTGGACAATAAAAATGGACAAAACAACGAAATAACGCGAACGCCCTCTTCAATTCCTTAAGACATCCAGAATACAAGAAGAAGATTTGAAAGAAAAAATGTTTAGAATTCAGGGAAAGATAACTGATGACTATAGTCGTTTCGAAAAATAATGTATTTCCTAATCATCTCTACTGAGGGTGATGTGGTGTGTTGCGTGTATCGGAACAGGGTGGCCAAATGGTTATAGACGTTTCTCATCGATATCACATAAGACAAAAATACAAAAAAAAAAGACCAAATGTCGGAATTGTTTATAAAACATTGCAATACCGCAGTACACAAAACAAATGAAAATACAACACTAACCAAGTCAACTTATTTGTTCTGTACGAATGGCAGAAAATAAACGACAAATTACAATTAAATAAGTAGAAACCCATGCAAAATCTTTTTGAACTGAAAAAATCCTATTGAAACGACAGTCTTATGGACGAAAATCACGAAAAAAAAAATACCGAATTTTTTCAATTGTTTTAAATAAAATGTGGGAAGGAAATGAAAAATCTCCAAGGAATCAAATACTGCCAAAGGAAAAACTTCATGGACAAATGCATTTTTAAAAAGCTGAGTTTGATTATAAAAAAGGTCAAAAGGACAATCCTGTATTGGAATACAGTGAGGGGGATGCTCAATATCGCCTTCACTGTCGAAAGATGTCTAATACTTTTACTTATTAAACAGAACGAACCTTTTGCTTAACCAAATACTTGACGTTTCAAAGGTGTCTACCACAGAGTGATATGATTAACATGCTAATACCGGCGTCCCCTGTTATAAAGCGGATGTTGGTGTCCAAGAAAGCGGAATGCTTTACGGTAGAATCTCGATAAAGTTTAGCTATTTCTGTTGCTATATCTAGCTATTTTGAAGCTGGATTGATATTTGTGGGTCTGCCACAGGATTGCCAGATTTAGCCCAAAGACTCACCCAAAACAGACATTGGAATAAGATTGGATTACAAAATCAAGCGAGGTAGAGGTTCAATACAAGTCTCTGAGCTAAAGTACAGATTATCTCCCTACTGGCCAAATCTGGCATCCCTGGCCCACCATCCACCTGCATTAGACCGTGATCGCGCTTTAACGAAGGTCTGCACTACTCCATGACCGTCGGTCCACAGCCAGTTACCCTATGTTTACAAGAACAGGCTAGATTGATGGCCGACACTACACTGTGACAGACACAATATGGAGTGGGAAAATAAATTTAGGTAGTTTAAAAAGAGAATAAGAAGGGAGGGTCGAAAAAAGAAAGCTAGATAGTTTAAATAAGAGGGTAAGAAGGGAGACGGCCCGATGGCCGCTACTGATATAATAAGAATGACTGACATGGTTCTTGAAATGTAACACTTGATAACTATAACATAGGGAAGGTAATTGCTGATGGATACGCTCCCAAACTGAATCACCTCCTTCATAGTCCCCCCACAATTGATTGAATTTCATTGAGAACTTTTAGAGGTATCGTGTGGACATACGGGAAATCATTAGCGCAATTGTGTTGGATGAACAGTTAAGACGTCAGGAGATCTTTGAGCATGGATTCATTCAATAATTTCATGACTTCTTTCGTAGACTATCACCCATCTTTCGACGAAAACTTTTGGAGATATTGGGTGGTTTGAAAAGATAGCAGCAAAGTAGAGGATAATCACTTCTTTTCTCATTTATTGCTCAATATCCCACTAAATTCCATTGGAATTAATTTAGAACTTTTGGAGATATTGTGTGGATAGACAGAGAATTTTGGGAGATATTCTGTGGTTGCTGGCAGTTAGCTAAGACAGAGAGGAGATAATTGTGTATGGATCCGCTCCTAAATTTCCAGACTTCTTTCGTGACTTATTGCCCACCCTTCAATTGAATTTCATTCGGAACTTTTGGTGATACAGTACAGCCAGGACTAAATGAAAAATCTTTTGGTGGATCCAGGAGTCCTTTACGCTTACCCCCCTGCATTATATATGAACATTTTCATTCGGTTTTTTAGTGACAATGGCTTTGACTGAGGTATGTGCTCTATCATTGCTTTCTACCAATTTTGTTTCCAATTTCTCTGTTTATTCCGCTCTCAAACGTTTACACGATATCTCTAAAAGTTCTCAACAGATTTCAATGACATTTTATGGAAGGGTGGGCAATGAGCTAAGGAGAAATTAATTAATTTTTTTCTGGGGGGGGGTACAGAAATATGTTTACGGTTACCTCATGTACATCATAGCTGTGCATGAAATGAATTTCATTCAGTTTAAGAGACGATAGTGCTGGTAGAGATATATGCTCTCCGAGTGCTTCCAACTTCTTTTCCTTTTGGTATCGGTGAGTTCAATAAAATCAATGTCTCTGTTCATCCCGCTTCCAAACGTCCCTTTGTGTGTTCAATGGCGATCGTTGGCATCCCGGGGAGCACAAAAAGACGTCCTGGGCTCAGTAAATAAGACTATATTTTCCATCACAAAGGGATAATAGATCTTTTCGTTAAAGAAAAGTAAATATTTGTCGGCTGCCTGAATGGTTCCGCGACGAAGGACGCTAACAAACCATGAAGGGATAAGTCAATGATATCGCAATGAAGACCCATTGTGATTAAAAATAACGTTGAATATATCGAAATGAATATCACGGGATCCCCATGCGCCCCCAGTGATCCATGCATCAGAAACTACTAACCAAAACTATCAGCATAGGTTTCTTTAGTTTTTTAGTGGGTCTATCTCATGTATGTGTTTTGTACATATGCCACACTTATGGAACTAGAAGACCAGACAAAAAATTACTCCTTATCATGTATATGAAGAATTTATTTTTGTTTTTTTATACCCTACCCCCAAAAGGCTTTTCGTGTGTATGTGTGTGTGTGTGTATGTGGGGGGTTCAATTTACAATGTAAGCTCATGCCCGATTGGCCCATTAGCTTGTGTGCGACATTGTTCACACTTGTTTGTTTTTGTTTTGTTTTGTTTTTTTTGTTGAAAATTCGGACTTTTTAGTAATCCAACAAAAGGCGAGGAAGTAACTTATTCATTGATCACCCCTTCCCCCCAATTTTTTTTAATTGATCACCTCTAAAGCACGACATGCTACCAAAAGACGTAGGTCACGTGATAGTTCCTATTGCGTGACTAACAAGACCTGCTTTCAAATCATTTTTCTTTCCTCTAAAAAAAAATGGTAACATATCTATGGATTCAAGTTAATCATCAAAAGTTTAGAAATTTTCCTTGCATCTTTTTTTTACCATTTCAAGCAAATAATTCGTATCATTATCCACGTTTGACATAAACCTAATAATAAAAGGCAGGATAAAGGCTGCAAGGGGTAGCAGCCAAAATGTTGTGATAAAAAAAAACAACAAAGACGACGAAAATGATTTAAAAGAATTAATGTATAATTGTATCAACATATAATCCCAGATAGAAGGCCGAATGGTGCAACAGCCGAAATGTTGTGATAAAGACAACAAAGACGGGGAAAGTGGTCAGAAAGAATCAATTTGTGTGCGTGTCTTTCATTGAAAAGTATATGTGCGTGAGTGTAAATTGCTGGCATATTAGCTTTAACAGCCTGGTTTTATCACACATTTAAAACTTATTCGGAAGTGAAAAGGTTCTGGACTTTGTCAAACTTTGCGTCTTCAACGAGTATCATATCACACAAGGAGTTGAATATTTCGTGCTATGTGGCTAAAAAGAATTCTGTTATCTTCGATGTACTTGCACATAAAAATATAATTTGGTAAGAATTTATGTTTTTGATTCAACTTAAATGTTCAGTGAGAATGTTTATTGTTATTCTTTTGTCTTGTTTCAAACAAGAACCGAAGATAATCTACTTTTGGGTTCACACGAAAGAGATGTGTATCGTGTTACAGTCCCATCTTCAACGCACACGTAGATCCAAGACAACTTTTTATTAAATCTCATTGCAATTTGGGTGCAGTTAAATTTAGAAGAATACCCCTGTCTATTGAGATAAGGCATATGCAGAGATGTAGTGCTAGAAGAGAGGTTATGAACGCAGGTCAGCCTGCTTTCTAGAGGGAGGGGAAACTTTAAGTAACCTCCAGTCAGGAAAAACCTTTGAAATTAAACATTTTATGAGACGTTTTGATGCCATATGGTATGAGTATTTGGACTTATACTAATTTTTCTGTATGAATTGTCCGAATAGAAGAATTTTAGAAGGATATAGATAATGATGAAATATCGCCCCCATCTGAAAAAATATAATAATATAAGGGGGTTGTTTCCACGCATTCCCAGTGGTGTAGGTACGGTTAATTCGTTCCCAAATTTTCGGTGCTATTCAAAGCTGCACTGTTCAAAGTCTGATTGCAATGTAATGATTTTTTTTTCAGGTTATACTTAGTTATATCAATTTGTACAGCTATACACTCACCGTAATATATCGAACCCCAAACTAATCAACCCTGCACTATTAAAGGTAGACCTGTGTATGTCCACTGATCTGTATATGGTCAATTGATTGATATTCAAGTCTACATCGCAAACACCAACACCGTACATTACTGCGGACTGACCACTGTTGGCCGGATCTCGTGTCCGTTTTTCGGAAAGCGTCAACCAAAACTGTCACCAAAACTATCAAAGTAGGTTTCTTCAGTTTTTAAGTCGGTCCGACTATCCGGCTATGAATCACGCGTACCAGCCGTGCAAATGGAGCTAGAAGGCTGAAATCTTCAAAATTTCTTCCTTGTCACGTCTAGAAAATGGTTTTTGTGTTTCTATTTGAAAATCACCCCAAAGGGCCAAAGGGGTTTTTAGTGTGTGTCTGAGTGGGGGGGGGGTACAATTTGAAATGTTAGTTTGAGCTGAATTCATCCCTCAATTTATGCCCAGCAGCATTCGCACGTGCTTTGAAAATTCAGACTTTTTTTTAGTGATCACTACCCGACAAATGACGAGAGAAGTAACTTATTCATCGATTACCCATTTTTCCCAATTTTTTAATTGATCACCCCAACACGCCATGGTGTCAAACGACGTTGGTAATGTGTCGGTTTCTATCGAGTGACAAACCAGACCTGTTTTGTTGGTCTTTTTTTCTGCCTCGGATGATTTCCTCTGAAAGATTTCTCTCTGACTTTTATCCGAGTTTCTCTCCTTTTATTGACACAGACGTTGAAAAGGCTATCAATCTCTCGCACTTTGAAATTGTATATAATTTGAATAGATAATTGACCATATATATATATATATATATATATATATATATATATATATATATATATCACAGATCTCTAATTCATAAAACTCCTACTAACAATAACCTCATATCCACATCTATCCTGCCTCAGATACATCTAATAATGGAAACTTCAAAGTTACTCAGACCCATAGCAAGCTCCACCTTAGCCAGTCATCTCACTTGTACAAATCATAGCCAACATATTACCCCTCCATTTACACTATCCCTAAGATACCAACACATTCTAACACCACATCACTTCCATCCTGTACTGACACCTTATGTCCTCTGTAAGACCCACTGCTACTGCTGAACCATGGACTTCATCACTGGCTGGACTTTCTCTCACACAACAGGATGTCCCCAGCAGATGGGATACCATTTTTTGCTCACAAGGCAGAGCTCCTGATGGTGGACTCATGTTCCACATCTGACCTATAACCTCTACAAGTACACACACACGCAAAGCACACACTACTGAAGATAGGAATACCTACCGAAACATGTCTAGACCATTAATAAAAACATTTACAGATAGATAAACCTAACTTCCATACACTTTATTCCCGAGTGTCTCACTCTTTACAGTTCATATATATATATATATATATATATATATATATCACTTTACCTGTGCCGTCAAAAAATATCATAAGGTGATCTTGTGATTGTGTAGTAGATAGGAACTATATAAAAAAACTCTTTGTATAAATATAGTTCTACTAAATGTACTACACACACACACACACATATATATATATATATATATCAAACATTAGGATGCAGTTCAAAACTGTGTTGCCAACTCAACATTTGTTTGTGCTAAATCAACCTACACTAGAAACATAGCAATTTATGACCATTTAAATGGCTAAAAATCGCTAGATGCATATATAAGTCAGGATATCTAATGGTTGTCTGACATTCTTGCGATATTGCCTGTCCATTATCCTTTGAGTATTCTCATGGATTTTCTGATATCCCTGACTCCTGTTTTTCGCAAATACACTGTGTTGTCTTGTGATCGTTTGATGTGAGCCATCCTTTCTTGTGAACGTTGCATGGTTCTCAGTTTGAGAGCCAATCTTTTTTGTCAGGTTCCATGTTTCTACACCAAATAGCAACGATTTGACGCGCGAAAAGAGTTCACCTGATCCGTCCAGCTTGAACTGAACAACAGATAGTATCTCCTCACTGAACCAGGAGAGAGCAACAAAGACAATAACATCAATGAACCCAACAACAAAATAAAAACCTCTCTGAATTAAGTCGACGATACGTTCAAGCCAAAGAACAAACAAAGCATTAACAAACTCTCAGAAGAACCCCGGAGTCTCATGGAAAAGCGTATAAATCTCAAACCACAAACAACACTAGAGAAGATTAAAGCAATTGGGTTGAACAAAATCATCTGGAAAATAACAAAAACATAGAGGAGACAGCAGAAGGTTTAAGCCTAACCGAAGGCCAATTTTTAATTTCCAATCCACACTGAATACGAACGATCAGTGAATTAAGATCTACGACTTGCAATAAAAAGCAACTGAAATCAAGATGCGAGTACAAGTCTTATCGGAAGTCATTTGATTGTTACATATGATATGTCGTTTTTTGTATAGTTTGATAAAAGATGATTTAACCGACAAAAAACGATAACTATTTGAATAAAATATGACCCATTTGAAGCGATACCCTCTTTTCTCATGATCCTCCAATGATGATTTATCATCTCTTTAAGATTATTTAGGTTTAGTGTTTACAAATCCAATAAAAATACAAATTATGGCTTCCCTATTACAGGACCTTTTATTATGGATATGAAGTTCAAAATACTTGAAAAAATGATAATCTGTTGGGGAAATATCAGGTAAATATGAAGGATGCTGCCAGACTTCAGATCCCAACTCTCTGAGCTTAGATACAGTCAGTTGAGAAGAAACATTAAATATCTAATCAAAATACGATCCCTTTGAAACAAATAACCTTTTCCCAACGATTCTTTAATGATAATGTGACATCTCTAAAAATATCCTTCAGGTTCAGTGTTCACGAATTCGATAAAAGCACAAATTATGTCTTCCTTATGATTAAACATTTTTATTACGGACTGGCTAGAACACACGGCCTGGCCCAGGTTTATAAATACAAAAGATGATAACAATCATATGAGTTGACTAATATTGGGAAAACACGTAGATATGACTAAAAAAACTACCAGCAAATATCAAACTGATACTTTGAAGAAAGTAAATATCAAAACAAAACGTATGAAATGGAGGTTTTAGAATATATTAAAATATAATTAGTTACTGAAGACGAAAATATACATATCTATCCATTAAAAGTTCTAAAACGTTATTTTAAGTTCATTTGGACATCTTTCTTTCAACAGAAACCATAGATTCTCACATGGAGAGACCACGAGACAGCACGGTACATCTGGGAAAAGACAAGAGTCAGGGACATCATAGAATCCATTAAAAATCTCAAATGGCAGAGGGCTGGCCATGTTGGATGAATGGCGCACAACCAATGGACATAGCAACTCACGACATGGATCCCCATAGATCACATAAGAAACCTAGGCCGGTAGAATATTAGATGGAAAGACGAGCTAGACAAATTCAGAAAGTACTGGCTCCGCGACGCCCATGATAGAGAAGAAGGACGGTTCAAAGACTGATGATGCTGCTGCTGATGAAATGCATGCATGAATATGAATTCAAAAAGCAAGATAACAGGCCTGGTTAGTCACTCAAAAGAAACTGTCACATGACCAATGCTCTAGTGGGGGTGATCAATTAGAAAATTGGAAAAAGGGGTAATCACTGGGCAAGTTATTTCTTTCGCCTTTGTTTGGCGATAATCACTGAAAAAAATCTGAATTTTCAAACAAACAAAAAACAAAAACACTAAACAAACGTGGATGCTGCCGGACAGAAACTAAGAGGTCAATTTGGCATAAACTTACATTGCAAATTGAGCCCCCACACTAAAAGAGGTGTATTCAGAATACGAGGTAAGGTGTAAAAACCAACAATGAAGGTTATCAGAGTATGATTCCTGGTAGAAAAAAAAAACTCAACTTCCCCAAAAATGTATTGTTAAAAGAACTATCTCTGACGATGTCATAAATGTTCAATTTCGACGAAATACTCAATGAAAATGATTTCTTGGGATGTCTCATTTTTTATCTCCATTTTCTTTTTACCCTTCTTCAACCTTTCTTTCTTTACCATGACGATTAACTAATCCACTATTACTTTAAGTGGATGGTTGGGCGTTACGTACATACATGATAACATATTAATAAGTGGTAGATATCATTCTACTTGTCACATAATACGTATGTTACATTTATGTATTCTGATTTGCTTAGAACTGACCAATCGAGAGAGAGAGAGAGAGAGAGAGAGAGAGAGAGAGAGAGAGAGACTATTGTAACGTGGAAATTTGAATGAGAGCCTTTGGTGACCTAGCAACGTTGTGTTTACATATATGCTAAATATTGTTGTTCCAAAAATAATTTGAAAGATTAATTCACCGAGAGATATCCATACGTAAAATTTGGAAGGAGATAAAAAGACTACGGTAGGAGATAACAGCAATAAATCCACCGTATAATAAATAACAGTGTGCATTTGTCATCAGTGACGTCTGGTAGAAAAAAGAATTTTATGATACGTCATACTTGATAAATTATATCTTTACTTAATTTTATCATTTGATTAGTTGAATATTCAATAAACATGGAATATAAACCAGGAAGTGAAGTTTTTTAATATTTTATAAGTACAATGCAATCGTCAAATTATTCGATTATAGCCGTCATTTCCTGTCAAGTCAAGGGTAAACTAATTCATTTCTGACCAAGAGACAGGCCTGCAAACCGAGAAGTATGCAACGTAGACATGAGAGAATCATGCTCAACCTTACATGGAGAGATCACAAGACAGCACAGTATATAAGGAAGAAAACAGGAGTCAGGGACATCATAGAAACTATTAAAAGACTCAAATGGCAATGGGCAGGCCATGTTGCAAGAATGGCAGACAACTGATGGACATCATTCTCACAACCTGGATCCCCAGAGATCACATAAGAAACCGAGGTCGACAGAACACAAGATGGAGAGATGAATTTGACAAATTCAGGAAATACTGGCTCTGCGATACCCATGATAGGGAATTGTGGCGAATCCTGGGGAAGGTCTATGTCTAACGACGGACGTTGAAAGACTGATGATGATGATGATGATACTCTGTTGCTTGCAGAATTCCAAGACTGACCATCTGTGTGTAGTGTACAGGGATAGAATACATTGAGAAATGCAGGTTTTGATGTAGTACGTTTCGGGTCTTGTACAAATATATGTAACTAATTTGAAAAAAAACAAACATATCAAATAAGACGTTGAACAGTGCAGTTTTGAACAGTACGGAAAATGTTGGAACGAATTAACCTCTCTCATCATTTTTTTTGTGACAATGGCGTTGGCTGAGGTATGCGCTCCTTGAGTGCTGTCAAGTTTGATCATGCATATTAATTTCTGGGGTGGATCTCTGTGCGTGCGAACCGATGATAGAGAAGAGCTTGTTCGTAGGGAGCGCTTATTCGCGTGCACCATCGCTATTTATTTAGTTTAGAGCGCAAACAAAACACTTTTTCCACTCGATTTCTCCCCAACACACGTTTTACAGGGACGCACCTACCTATCAAAGTGTGCAGGCTGCGTACATATGTAAAGTAAATTATCACACCCCTCCGCCGACACACGGACATAGGCTTGAGGGCCTGTAGGCAATGAGGTATGACAATGCAGGTAAGTGGTTTGATTCTTCATTTTGTTCTCGGTACCTGCACAGGTAAGTTCTGGTTTTCTGTCTTCATCAATTTTTTTCTCATTTCTCTTTGCCTTCTGACCAACAGCGAAAACGAAGAAGAAAATTAGAAACATGGAAATGCTCGGACATATAAGTATCAATTTTTTATCTAAATTTCTGAGACAAGATGTTATCACACGTTTCCCCCATATCCGAAAGTGGACCGTTCTTATTAGAAAAACCTTTATCGACTGAAATGGCGTAAAGCGAACAAGCAAATCCCCTTCATCTATGTGAAGAAAACTTTTGAGCGTTTTCAGACCTCAGTGACTGTGATGTTGGAGAGAAAGGAAGAAACAAACGCTGAACGTTATTTTCGCGTTTCATCCCACCCTTTTTTCTCGTAAAAGCAAAAAAGTGGCGTAAAACGAGAAATGGGAGATACCCAAAAAAATTATTCTTTTGGGCCAGTTTCCACATCTTGATGTCTTTATTAAAAATTATTTTGGCCACTGTATCTTCTGGTCCTCTCTCTGAGATTAAGTGTTGCTATCATAATACATAGATTCTTTCCTCCCGCTTTCTCTGTTTCTGTTATCTTCACCAGAATATTTTGGCCGCTGAAACCTCGGGTGTTGTTAGTATTACACACTGTTTCTTTCCTGTTTTTTCCCCTCATTCTTGATGTCTTTACCCCACACTTTTCTCCTTGGTATCTTCTGTTCCTCTCTCTGAGATTAGACGTTGTAACTATTATACACCGATTCTTTCCTTTTATTTCCTCATCTCTGTTGTCTTTATCAAAACATTTTGGCCACTGTATTCGCTGGCCTCCTTTCTACAATTGCACATTGATTCTCTCCAACCGTTTCCCCCTTGTTTTTATCATTACATTTTCGTCATTGGACTTTCTGGCCTTCTTTCTGAGATTAACATGTCTTTGCTATACAATAATTCTTTGGGTCTATTTTCCAAACTTTTTTGTTTTTTATCGCAACGTTTCGGGCGCTGTATTCATCGGACCATATTCTGTCTCGATTTCTGAATCAAAGGGTTGTTTACAAAAAAAAAAAAGAAAAGAAAAGAAAAAGGATCCCACTAATTCTAAAAAAAAAGAGTATACAACCAATGCACCTTCCCGATAGTCACGTATGGAGCTGAAACGTGGAACTTAACCAAGAGACAGATCTGCAAATTGAGAAACATACAACGTGCGCTCGAGAGAATCATGCTCAACCTCACATGGAGAAATCACAAGACAGCACAGTATATCAGGAAGAAAACTGGAGTTCGAGATATCATAGAATCTATCAGAAAACCTAAATGACAATGGGAAGGCCATGTTGCAAGAATGAAAGACAACCGATGGACTCACAACAAGGATCCCCAGAGATCACATGCGAAACCGAGGCCGGCCGAGTACGAGATGGATAGATGAATTAGACAAATTTAGAAAATACTGGTTCCACGACGCCCATGATTGAGAAAAGTTGCGGAACCTGGAGAGGGTCTGTGTCCAACGACGGACGAAAAAAGACTGATGATGATAGTGATGAATCTTGTATGTTGATTCTTTCGGACCAGTTCCCTAACCTTTGTTGCTTTTCGACAGGCTACGGAGGAAGACTGAAGAATGCAGCGGTCGAAACGTGGTAAAGACTACAAGCATGAAGCAACTAGACCGGAAGAATCAATGTATGATACTTATAAAGGTTCCCCCGATGTCTGAAAGTCATCATCATCAGTCTTTTAACGTCTGTCGTTGGACATAGACCTTCTCCAGGATTTGCCACAATTCTCTATCATGGGTGTCGCGTATTTCTTGAATCTGTCCAGTTCATCTCTCCATCTTGTGTTCTGTCGGCCTCAGTTTCTTGTGTGATCTCTGGGGATCCATGTTGTGAGTCGTGATGTCCATCGGTTGTCTTTCATTCTTGCAACATGGGCTGCCCATTGCCATTTGAGTTTTTTAGTAGTTTCTATGACGTCACGGACACCTGTTTTAAACAAACCTTCTATGAGATGATTTTTTCTAAGAGAAGAAAGTACTGAACTTGTTTTAGTAGAATAGTCCATCGTGTCAAATGGTAGGTAGGATATATTGTAATCAGCAAATTTGTTACTTTTGAGTGGATGAGTCCGTTATTAAGATCCACATTGTCCATTGCACAAGTAGATCGAGCCCTGTCGAGCAAGTCTCACAGAAAAAAATATTAAAATACTGTGATTGATTTTCATTGCCTCAATACTGTAGCCTTGTGCCAGTCTATGATAAGATCAGTAAATACCTATGTCACATATGTAGTATAGCAGGCTAGACTGGCAGTCAACCTTGAATGAGTTTGATCTTCGTTGGTACTCTATTTGGTCTTCGAACTTGGGTAAAAGCCAAAATTTAGAATGCTGATTTTCAAGGTAGTAAACCCTCTTGATTTGGAAGATCAGAGCAATACAGTCTTCCTACCAACTATTTTACTTCTATTGACTGTGTGTCACAATAAGTTTGTTAAATGTCTATACCCAACCCGTTAGTAAGGGTCTAAAGGTCTAAATTTTGATTTACTTTTTCTCTCCTGGCATAGCTTTCATAACCCAAATCCTGTCTTCAAGTTTTCGATCTGTTTTTTTTTTTTTCTTTTTTTTTTTTGTTACGCCGGTTTGATTTAAGTTGAATGATTATTGAAATATCAATTCTAGTTTCGTGGTCTCGTAGGTATTAACGCTGGTTGATTTCACTTTTTTCTCGAACAGCCCCCCGCCCCGAAAAGTACCCTGCATCTTGAATCCTGATGATGTTTGGAAATTTGAATTTCCGCCTCTTACATGGTCTCATATTAAAACTACCACTGTCTATTCATAGTTATTACATTTATATATACACCTGTAACGTAAAAAAGTGATCTACGATTTCCGATGACCTAAAACGCAATATCAACTTTCTATTCTGATTTTCAATTGAATTAACATAGTTTTATTTTGCAAACAAAGCAATACCGCTTGCGTGTCTCTGTCCCACAGTATACATAAGGTGGGTTGAGGGTTGCTGTGTAGATGGAGACGGCGTTGTACAGCGGTGAACAGCTGGATACCTCTTCAACCAGTACAGCAATCCCCAACACACCCGAGTCGTACGGTGAGAAAGGGGACAGGCGAGATTATATTTTGCACGTATCCCTTTTTTCCTACCCTTTCTCTTAAGCTTCCCAGTTTCCCTTTTACATTGGGTGGGTTGGGAATTGCTGTGCCGAGCTGTGTGTAGCGATGACTGGCTATGGAGAGCAAAGGGAGGAAGAAGACTATGGTGTACTCTTTTCTCCGTGATAGACAATCCACACTGTATATTATATAGTTATGATTTGTGTATGTAAATGTAAGAACTGTTGCATTTAGATTTGTTTATGTAAATGTAAAAATGGTTATTAGACAAAGGCTGTATATTATTTTGATAGCCACATATGATTTGTCTGTATTTCTATCATGACTTTCTTCATATTGCATATATATCATTTTTTTCAAATTTTACCATTATTTCATGTTATTCTATCGTCTCTATGATGATTTTAGGGGTATCTATCTTTTTTCCAAGTTTTTCTTGCATCTATAATTTATACGCTGGAACATCTTAAAAGTATGATATTCAACAGAATTTAGTCAGCAGCAAGGTATTGAAATCTAGGCCTAACAAGGGAATTAGAAGATATCACCCGAATACAATGTTGTAGCGTTGCTACCATTGGACATTCGGATGCACCTGATGTTGCTGTTTAATCGTGGAAGCCACATTGTGTTGAACTCTACGCTTCACTCCGATCCTCCATTTTTCACCTTGGAGGTAAACGCCAAGGGCTCTACAAACACGTTCACACTGGCAAATGTAGCTCGAAAACTAACCAACAGCTTGAGTGTTTTTTTTTTTCATACAAAAAATCAATATCCTTAATTTTAAACAATCTTACGCAAACTTGTCGTTCAAAGTGTGAAAACGCCAAGTGCACTACACATCTGTTCATTATGGCACGTGTAACTAAAGATACTAAACAAAATGGCTTGACGCAGTTTTCTTCATACACATGTAAAGGTCACTGCTACATAATATTTCAGTCATAAGAACACTAAAACATCTCATTGGCGCACTGTTCTAAAACCTCGGTTTCTTTATCGACAGAACTCATATATTTAAAACGTTCGTCTTCTAGTTTCATCTTAGAGACACTTTCTCAGGTGGAATGAGGGCTACAAGCCCTCATCCCACCTGAGCTGCCTGCGTTTTCTCGGCAGTCTCCAGGTGATCTCTCTGGCGTCCTCCACGGCAGTCTCTGACTACTTTAAATTCGTATTCGTATTCGTATTTATACTGTTTTGAGGGCTGACCCTGATCCACGTCAACCGCACCAACAGTGTCAACTATGCGTCAATTGCGCCATCCAAACTTTGTGTTTTGTTTTCATTGCCATTTGAAAGATGATATGTCCTATCAATCTGTCTGCTGATGTTGTGAACATAACACGTATGTCAAATTGACTTACGGCTTTGATGCTTTACGTATAACACGTATATTTTTCAGTTTGGCAAAATCAATATTCTTTGCGTTTTTATCAAATAGATATGCTTATAATATTCCATATACCCTCCTTATTATATAACAGCAGCATTTAGATTAATTACCGCTGAGAAAGACCGGGCACTGTGAGCTGCCTGTAGACTTGTGCCGGACTATGCGAAGCTTTATAAATAAAGAGACGTGTAGAATGTTGAACCTGGTCAATGGTTAGATAGGTGATTACCTAGGAAAATAATGTAATAAGTTTAGCTTGTGACTTTGTATTAGACTAAGTGAAGCTTAATAAATAAAGTGATGGCTGAAGTATCTAAATTGGTACTCAGAAGAGTGAATACTAAGAAACTAGTTATTGTGAGCTGCTCAGGGCCCTGTACCAGACTAATTGAAGCTTGGTAAATAAAGGAATAGCGGGATATCAAACCTGGTCAGTACTTAGATGGTTGACTGATAAGCAGTCGCTGGTACTGGATGCAGTTTGGTGGACCTGATCCAAACTGAGCAACAGTAAGTAATTAAACAATCAGCCGTATCGCTTTTTTGTTTGTAGCCAATTAACGTCCTTGCGCGAGCAAAGGCTGTGACTTTGAAATAGCGATAAATTATCGTCTTTGTCACTTTTTGCAGGTTATTTCCAGGAAATTCTTTGTACTTCAATTATTGATGTTACCCGTTATTATTTACTTTCATCTTGGACTTTGTCGTGTGTGTCAATAACAATCTTGTTAAGTATTTCTTTGCCCACAGAGGCAATTCCCCACTCTCACGCATGATGTAACACGCCTTCTCGTTATGTCATTTGGATCAAACGACAAAAAAAACTAATTCTTGCCGACGATAAACAACGAGAAGTATCAGAGCGAGTGGTAATGGTTACTGTTATAAATTACTAGTGGGTACCTGGCCTTATCAGGATTTATGTATTCCGTCTATGATATCATTGATTTTTGATATCTTTCATTGTCCGATTCACAAGAGTAAGTTTCAGGGCCATTCCGCATTCATCTCACACAAACAATCGAAAACTCTATGAAAATCTGATTTCAACTCTTTAGGCACAGATACCTTATTATTGTAATAATCAAAGGGAATAAATATACATCTTTTTTTGTAATATGCAAAAATGCATTGCATGACCTTTACTCCAGTTATCACATGAAATGTATTATTCAGCAAGTCTATTGTTCATTATTTACCATTTTCGATTCTAACTCAATTATTATTATTATTATTATTATTATTATCATTAATTTTCACATGAAACTGGTGGTCACTGTAAGGGACTGAGTGACAGCATGTCCCCTCAGATCTCCAGTCCTCCTCTTTATTTTCTCACAGTCCTCAGCAGTGCCGTGGACTATGGTTTGATACCATTTGCCTGGTGGTTATCGCTGTAGGCTGAGTGACAGAAGGTTTCGTAAGGTCTCCATCCCTCTTGTCATATCATCCTCATTTGTCACAGCAGCGCTGTCATTTGTGTTGCATTCACCATGTCTTTTTCTTAGCTATTAGGCCATTGCTACCAGCCGGGGGTCGTAATTTTCATATTTCCAGTACTCTCCTCATTATTCGTGCAGTCCCCAGTAGTGCTGTGGTCTGTATAGTTTCGATCCTCCTTTTTATCTGCAGTTCTTTCAATTTCACGTTCAGTGTCTTTGGTACGGTTCCGAGTGCACCTACTATTACTGGCACTATCCCGACTTTCACGTTCCACACCTTCTTCAGCTCCCTTGTCAGGTCCTGGTATTTTCCCATTTTTCTTACTCTCTTTCCTATTCACTCAGTGTTCTGCCGGCACGACCACGTCTATCATTTGGCTTGCTCTCCTCCTCTTGTCCACGATTACCTGGTCTGGTCTTCTCGCTTGGAAGGAGTAGCCAGTTCAGATGACAAAGTCCCAGAGTAATTTGAGACTTCCATTCTTCAAGGTTTGTTTCCAGTTTGTGCTGGTATCACTTTTCCACATGGTTGAATCCCATTCGTTTGCTCAGTTCCCAGTGTATCACTGTTGCTACTCTATCGTGTCTGTGTTTATACTCCTTCTAGGCTAGTTAACTACATTTACTAGTTATGTGGTTTATGATCTCATCCATCTCTCCACGTAGGTGGCAATTGCTGTTTGCTTGTGTTCTGTGGATTTTCACTTTGATATTGTTTGTCCTGATGCATTTGATTGGGGCTGCCATGATTAGCGATCCTGTTTCTCTTTTCAGGTTTCCTTTTCGTAGCCATATCCATGATCTTTCGTCTGAATTATCCTATTGCTGTCTTTTGAATTCTCCATATAGCTTTTTCTGTTACCATTTTCCCTTTGTTTACCGTGCTACTCCTCCGTTTTCCACTTTTTTGTTGTTCGTTGTGCTGCTTCGGGTGCTCTTCATAATGTCTTCACTGTATGCTTTTCTAGACCTACTCTGGCCCTCTGGACACAGTCTCCTATGCTGATGATTCCTCTGCCGCCTTCTTTTCTCTTCACGTACAGTCTATCGTGTCATCTCTGGGGTTTAAAGCCTTGTGCATTGTCATAAGCTTTCTTATTCACCGGTCCATTTACTGGAGTTCTTCCTTTGTCCACCCAAGGAATGGTTCTGAGTATCATACTACTGATACAGCCCATGTGTTCATTCCTTTCAACAGATTCCTGCTATTTAGTTAAGTCTCTAATATTTTCCTTATCCTTCTAAGGCATTCTCTACTTATTTTCTCCATCATTTCTTCCCGTCTTATCACGTCACATTCGAGAACTCGCAGGTATTTGTATCGGCCTTGTGTGGTCAATGGTCTAATCTTTTTACTGTCCGGGAGTTCGATCCTTTCTGCTGCTGCGAGCCATTCATTGTGTATTACCATTAGTGCGTATTTTTCTATTCCAAACTCCATCCCAATGTCATCACTGTGTTCGTCCACTTTGTTGAACAACGTTTCAAGCTTTCCCTTGGTTTTTGTGAATAGTTTTTTGTTGTCCATGTACATTAGGTGGTTGACTTTTCCTTTCGCTTCGGAGAATCGGTATCCTTTGCTGTTTTTCAGGATTCTGTCGAGTGGTATCATGGTTAGAACAAATAATAATGAGGACAGAGAGTCTCCCAGGGAGATTCCCCTTTTTATACTTACTTCTACTAGGTTTCTTCCTGTAGCTGTCAAGTCTACTTTCCAGTTTATCTCAGAGTCGGCTATGAATCTCTCACTATTGGTTCGCTGATCATGGATATTCTGAGGCATTCGAGTATCCAACTGTGTAGAATCATGTCGTACGCTTTTTATAGTCTGTCCATCCCATTGCGACGTTGTCTTCCCTTTTCTTACTTTTTTTAAGATCATCTGGTCGATGTAGAGTAAGTCATTCGATCCTTTGGTTTCTCTCCTGCATCCTTCTTGTTCTTCTGGTGATAGTCCTCTTCTCCAAATGGATATATTCTCTTTACTTAGGATATCATTATTATCATTATTATCATTAATATTATCATCATTATTATCATCATTGTTATTATTATTATTGCTATTATTAACAATGGTGCTATTTATTGCAACTAATCAAATCACTGTAGCCCAACAAATTACCCGACCGACCACTTGAGTGAGCTGCAGATTCTTCTCTTTTTACCCGTCTGTGTGTGTGTGTGTGTGTGTGCACGTCAGGCGCTGAGCAAAAAATGACCGATGATTACAATGGTTTCGTTTTCAGCACCTTATATCTAGGCTAACCATCCCCTATATATATCCACACGATTATATGTATATATGTAATCATTTATGTACTTATATATGAGTATATATACAATTATATGTATACTTACATGTACATGTATACAATTATATATATACACAATTACATATATACATAATTTTCTATATACTTGGACAATTATGCATAGAAAGACTATTACACACATATATGTATGCATACACAATTATATGTATATACATATATATATATATGTTTATACATAATATATGTATACACAAAATTATATACATACAAATATATTCATTCACTATTATATGTATACATATATATATATATATATATATACAATTATATATAT
>OY735224.1:18405248-18480248 GCA_963457665.1 Thysanoteuthis rhombus
ATATAGATAAATAAAACCTTTGAACGTCCTCTCTTTCACAGAATTCTGTAAATGCAAAGATGGCATCCCAATTGATGTTGTTTCTCGTCTTAATATCTTTGACCGAAAGGGCGAGCAGTCATAAGTTCAGACGCGTTGACCAATGTGGTCGATACATTAGACTGAACGATCCTTACTCCTCCGGAGAGGCCTTTAGCAACATTGAATGCATGGACCAATGCATAGAAGACAAAGGCTGTTTGGGGGTCACATCGTGTGCCCAGGACCGAACTATGTGGAGGACTTGCGAGAAACACAACAACTTGATTGGTCTGCACGACTGTAATAACTACGAGACCAACCAGAAGTGTTCAACGTGGCAAAAGGTAAGTAAACTGGTAGAGACGTTGAACTAATGTCTTCACCAACAGAAGGGCGTTTAGCGAAGATAGAACTCACTACAGTTTTATTGGTCTGTGAGACCAGCTTGTTGACCATCGCACTAAAGTGAGATCCTGTATTTGATGTTTATAAATTTAACTTAGTTTGGACTCAAGAAATAACATGCTCTCTCTCTCTCTCTCTCTCTCTCTATATATATATATATATATATATATATATATCGTTATACTCAATAATTCTTTTATATCTCCAAGAAAAATGTGTGTCTGCATAATATGTCAATATGATTATGGAAGTATTAAAAAAAAAACACCGAGAAAGAATATTTTAACATTAAAAAAAAAAATGATAATACAGTGGTACAAAATAGCTATCTTCAGTGGCATGTACCAACTAAACTTTGTACAATAAGGTTGTTTAATTGTGTCCGGGTGTCCTCTCTCATTCTGGACTCATTCTACCGACGCATTCTACGCCCGCGCTGTGCTTGAAGATCCGCAGAAGTTGGTTGAAAACGTCTTCGAGTTTGGTTGGTCCTGTTGCAAAGTGAATTCGCCAGGGATCTTGGTGATTTAGAATGAAGAGAGACGCTCACGTATGAGTTGGTAATAACGAAAGGCGTTTTTTTATGCTCTCCAGTTACCAACTTCAATATAACCCTCTCCAAGGTGCTTAGTCGCTAAATGAAGATGGTCGATCAGTCAGGTCTACGAACGTTAGGGAACAAAGGAGCCCGGCTTCCACTTACGAACGGTCAGTACTTTTCTGCGTATCTCTGGATTTGGTCAAGTATTTCAAGATGAGACTTGAGCTGAAACCGCAAACTTTGTCAGTACTTCTCGTGGCGTCAAGGAATCGCTTGGTCAGTCAGTTGCGGTCGTCTGCTGGTATTTGCTCTCTACGGCCGCTTCCGGTTGTCAAGGGTCGATTTCCAAGTGTATTGATGGAGAACCACTTGTAAAGATTGGAACACTTTGGTCCACTTCCTCTTCGCTATCCTTTGATTCTATTGGTTAGTTTCCTCCCACTATTTTGTAGAACCTCCCACAAAGGATAAAGACACTTTGACCCGCCTCTTACTTTGCTATCATTTGATTTCATTGGCCAGTCTCCTCGCACCACCTGAAGGGGCAGGACTATACAGATCAGCTCACATGCTGTACTGACCAATGGCCAATGAGTAATATAGACATCTCGACCCCCCTTCCGAGGAAATCTTATTTCCAAGATTAGCACTTTCATTTATCTCGTAAACGAATTCCTTGATTGACTAGAAATCACTTCGTCTCAAAAGACAAGTTTCTCATTTCGCGAATGTAACCGTATCTACCCTTAGGGTCAATCACCATATTTTCGACAATTTTGGTGGCTAATATCTTTCTCAATTGTCTTCGTGCAAAGCGCAATTTAAACTTTTCTTTCTTCAGGATAGACTGACTCCTTTCCTTTGAGGGACAAATTGTGACCAGATGAAATCAAGCGTCCTTTTTTGACTCTCTTACTCTCTCATACTTCGAAATACTGTCATTCGCACTGTCTGACTCTTATTTTATGACACTAGCGTTAGTGCTAAGTTTCTGTTACGATTTGTTAGTAAAGTCTACCGTCTTGTTGAATCTTAATTAAAATTGCGATAGACCACATATCTTAGATACAATTAGAATCTACACATTAGCAATATTGATACATAATTTTGCCACTGCATTAATATTTAGTCTATTTTATGTTATAATATTCTTATTCAGTGTCTTTGAAAGTCATATTAGTACACAATTCTCTTACAGACCCTGTTTTCTTTCAGATTTTATGGATGTTTTCCTTTTGAAATCATTTATAACTTCTAGCTACACAATTAACTTATTATTTGGATTAAACATAGTGACCTCTCTGCTGATTCTTGCATAAACAGAAAATTATCAGGAAAGACATACCACCGTCAACAAAATCGACTGCACGTAAATTTTTTGAGAAACGACTCCAATTTCGGCTGTTTCCGGTCATTACCAGATTTTTTTAGTCCATATAAAAAGAAGTGTTAGAAATTCTTACTGCAAAATTTTGTATTTAGCGTTTCTCTAGAGCAGTGTAATATAAAGAGTCATTCAGAATAAAATTGTCTTCAAGATAACGTAGATTTTATCAAAATTTAAAATGTCACTTTGTGTAAAAAGTCGATCATATCTAGGACCCAGCACTATCGCGCGTCCCCGATTATATTACAATATTCATCTGTATTTAAGTAGACTCAGCATTGTTCTCCTCAATGCAGACATATACCGTATTATATAACACGCAATGTATTCATCTTTATTCAACAAGATGTAACATTGTTTTCCTCAATACCGTATTGTTTTTCTCAGTACTGTATTTCTCATTATATAACACGCACTTGAAGTATGGCACCAGAAGGAAGCATGCATTATGTTACCCTGGCCAAAATGTTTGAAGTATTTAGCTATTTAAAAAAAATGAATTTCAGCATAAAACATTAGGGCGCTACGGTAGACAGAGTTAAATCTTGATTTTTAAAACAACAATTATAGCTTCACTCACTTCCCAATATATTTTGATAAATAACCCTATATATCTGTACCATGAACATTTAATAATGATAAAAATAATGAATTAACCCCACCCCCACCCCGAAAAACATGCAAATATTGCTCTGTATCCGATTCGCTGATATTATGACTAGTGGGGATCTACCGAAAGTACAGTTATGGGGCTTGGATGAGTTGCAGCGAGCTGTAATCCCCCAAATACCCCTGTGAACCATCCGTTTCATCGACCAGCCTCTACGGTAGGGGGTTTCGTTGCTTTGTTCAAACAAGAACGTTTGCTTGAAGATGACTCGCGTATACGTGTTTTTCTTTGTATCTCCTACAGCTAAATCCTTGTTATAACGGGGGTCGTTTCTTCAACAATACCTGTGTCTGTCCTCTTCCCTACAAGGGGGCTGGATGTCAGTTTTATCAACCTGGTAAGTAGCTTCAACTCCCACTAATACACACACACACGTATTACTAAGAAAGCAAATATATAAACCAAAGCTGAACACAAATTAAAAACTGAATGAAGATCAGTTCGCATATAACTACAGTGCAGGGGAGGTAATTGTGTGAGTTCCGATTTACCATATTCCAGACTATTGTTTTGATATATGAAAAATATCTCTCGATCAAAAAAAAAAAATCCTTGATCCAACCCCAAAGTTTAATCGATACTTCTTTAGCCCATATCTTATCCTTTCATCTGATGTCACGGGAATTCATTGAGAACTTTTCAAGATATTGCGTGGACAAATGAAAGAGCACATGTAAATATACGGAGAAAAAATGAAAAATATTTCTCAATCGATGGATCCGCCCAAACATCTGATTAATTCTTTCTCAAGCCATATCCCACCCTTCCACAAAATGTCATTGGAATTCATTGAAAACTTTCGGAGATATTGTGTGGACTATCAGACATACACTGGTGAATACATATACCTCTTCTAACTTCGTTAGCAAAATTTTAAAAGAATGGCTACCTTTCAAAGCAATTGAAAAGGTCTTACGTTTAAATTTTGACAAGAGACATGTCTGGTTAGTCACTCAATAGAAACTGCCACGTGACTGACATCTTTTGACATCATGCTGTGATGTGGTGATCAATTAGAAAAAAAGGGAAAATAGGGATGATCAATGAATAAGTTACTGCTCCTGCGTTTGTTTGACCAGTGATCACTAAAAAGTTCAGAATTTTCAAAAAAAATTATCAGGACACAAATTGAGGGGGTCGATTTAGCATAAATTTACATTGCAAATTGACCTTTCATTTGGATTCCATTAAGAGGGGACATTTGGAAAAAAAAAGTTTTTTCTGGACATAATAAGGAGTAAATGTTTAGTTTTTCATCCCTCTAGATCTACAGGTGCGGCTTATACGCGTCATACATACATACATTGCTTACCTGTCAAGATTTGATGTTTAGAATGAGTGAGAATCATGCGATTTGGGGGAGGGCTTCTTGGGGGAGGTGGGATCTGACATGCTCCCTCGGAAAAAAATTGAAAATTATTTATCCAAGATAGGCTGAAATGGCACTTCACAGCATATCATTAAAATCTGGCACAGATTCTGAACATTCTTGGCTCAGATTAAAGTTACGATCGGGTTATGGGGGGGGGAAGTCTATTCAAGAATATATTACAAGGTTACAATCCAATTCTGCCATCAATACTATCGCTATGGGCTGGAAGATTACTTCTCTCGTCTCGTCAGAGATAAGATTTTTTTTCCATTAGAAATTTGAACCAATTTCATCATCAGTCTTTTAACATCCGTCGTTGGACATAGACCTTCCCCAGGATTCACCACAATTCTCTATCACGAGCGTTGTAGAGCCAGTATTTCCTGAATCTGTCTAGGTCATCTCTCCATCTTGTGTTATGTCGGCTTCGGTTTCGCATGTGATCTCTGGGGATCCATGTTGTGAGACGTGATGTCCATCAGTTGTCTTTCATCGTTGCAACATGGCCTGTCCATTGCCATTTGAGTTTTTTAATAGTCTCTATTATGACACCTGTTTTCTTCCTTACATACAATGCTGTCTTGTGATCTCTCCATGTAAGGTTGAGCATGATTGATAAATCTAAATGAATACAACACTTTTTATAAAATGTGTGAGAATTTTCCTTTCACGCACGTGAGTGTGAGAATGTGTTGAAATGCGCGAGACTTGGAATTTCTGAGATAGTCAGCCAGCCAGCCAGCTGCACCAACCTGAAAACTGAAGAAACCTATGTTGGCAGTTTTGGTTGACGGTTTCTAATTCAAATGATCTCGATTCAGTGTTATCAGCAGACGATATAATGCTTACGTCATTAATCTGAACGATTTTAATTACCTCCATCTTGCCCTAACTGCTTTTGATTTGAAGAAAAGTTAAAAATTTGTTCAATTGAACTGTAGGAACCGGTAGACTCCTAGAATCCGTACGTAAAATAAAGATAACTACCGTAAGCCTAGAAAAGAACTAATCATCCAAAAAGAAAAAAAAAAAACAACAAAAAACAGAGAGTTATTGTTTCGAATAAATTAGATTCTATAACTGTCTCTATTCTATTTTTTTTCCTGCCGTTGAAAATGAAAGATAATCATGAGTTCATCTTGAGGCTAGCAGGGGTTATGTCCATTTTACAGGCGGAATACATGGAATCATCTATGGAAAATTCAGCACATAACTACGTGTCAGCCTACAGAATTATCGCACCACCCACGCATGCTTTGCATATATATCTTATTCTAAGATCTTCAGGAGAGAATTTTGGGGAACAATGACACCATTCAAACAAATCCTCACAAGCACGTACGCACGCATACATATATTTCAAATTGAATTTCAAAATAATATAACGCAATTTATAATTATTTCTGTCAGATTATCTATCCGTTTTTTAATAATATAGTTGTCCAAGTTGAAAGAAACTACTACAGCAGATATAGACAATGAATGAACAAATTGAGAATCTGGGGTTAGAGCAGTATCCGCCCCACGATTGTTGCGTCACTCTTATTGTTAGATAGGCTTAGTTTTTTCCCTTCATAATCCAGACGGGTTATCAAGTTCATCAAGTATTTTCATATACTACTACTTGATATATTTTCAGGAATAGCTTATACACAAATACGCACATAATTTGAACTTTGACACAAAGACTTCTCCTTTTTCGCCAGTGAAAAAAAGATAATTAGAACAATAAAAACATCGCATCATCTGCCCCTCTGCAAACCTTGATATTCGCAAAAATGTATCATTTCCCATTTGATGTTTGACAATGAGAGAAAACAGTCTCTCGAAAAATGTAACTAAATATAGTAATACATACACACATATCTTTTATCTGGAATAACTAGTTCTGATTGTCAATGTCCCCCTCTTTGAAGATTAGCATAATTCAACAAATCAAGTATGCATACTTGATGAACATAGGAGAATGTTCTGTAGTAAAAAAAGTTTTAGGATTTTTTTTTCAAAAGCGTTCCAGAAGGGAGTTTATTCACAATATAATTATGTGTTAGTATGATTATTAATTTGAAAAAAAAAATACCGAATAAAAATGTTTTAAAGGAAAAAAAAAATTGTTTAATTTTGTCACTGCAAAAAACATTCTTGTTCGGTAAAGAAATAATTACGAGATCTTAGGTGATTTCGTGTGGACTTTCATTAGAACTCACTTGATAATCGCAAAGGAGCGTGAAACGAATTCGTAGTGAGGATTCCATAAGTATATATATATATATATATATATATATATATATATATGTGTGTGTGTGTGTGTGTGTGTGTGTATATATATGTGTGTGTGTGCGTGTATATATATGTATATGTATATATGTGTGTGTATATGTATATATATGTATGTATATATGTATGTATGTATATATATGTGTATATATATGTATATATATTTATGTATGTATATATATACGCGTATATATGTGTGTACATGTACATATATATATGTGTGTGTGTGTGTGTGTGTGTTTGTACAGTGGATGTGAAATAATTTGACGGAATGTTGATGAAAGTGACAATTGGAAGTTGTAGAGAAAAACTGGCGCCCGTCGAAATGCATTGAAATACGCCCCTGTGATAACAGATTTTTTTTTTTTTTTTTTCGAAATGCAAAACCTGCTTTCTCCCAAGTTTTTCTCTCTGCTGCCCAATTGTCACTTTCATCAGCACACACCCATATGTAATGTGTATCTATGTGTGTGGGTTTATTTTACATTTTTTCGCTAAAGCAAATTGATTTGTTCGTTTTGTTTTGTACTTTTTTTTTTGCTTGTTCAGCGTCCTGTCCTGAGATCGCCGAGTTGCTTCGAGAAAAAAACCAAACGGCCGGCCCCTCGAAGTATTTTTTGAAAACCTCCACCCAGAAAAGCGTCGAGGTCTTTTGCGACTTCCAAAATGGGTCTGCTGGTATCATGTACATCCCGAAGTATACCTTGTTGGAACTCACACCACCCGAGCTGAAGGAATTCGTACCGAACAAAAAGGAATTCATCTTACGAAAGAGAGAAATCAACGGTGACGAGAGAGAGACCACGATCAAGATGTTGCTAAGGTTAGTAACTTATAAGAAATCGTTCTTTACCAATTGTTTTTTTTTTTTCATAAGGAAGAAAACGGTAGTCAGAGACATCATAGAAACCATAGAAAATTCAAATGGCAATGGGCAGGCCATGTTGCAAGAATGGAAGACAACCGATGGACATCACGTCTCGCAACATGGATCCCCAGAGATCACATAAGAAACCGAGGCCGACAGAACACAAGATGGAGAGATGAACTGGATAGATTCAGGAAATACTAGCTCTGCGACGCCCATGATAGAGAATTGCGGCGAATCCTGGGGAAGGTCTATGTCCAACGTTAAAAGACTGATGATGATGATGATGATGATGATGATGATGAAACATCTATGTTAGCGGTTCTCTTTTTACCACCAAGCTCCCTTTAGAGGTTGCACCTTGTCTTCAAGCCCCCTCACTACGAAATGATTAGTTTGAAATACTGCAAATATGTGGAAAAATAGATTTCACTATATCATGTTCAACACGATATTATACTAATACTTGTTAAGAAAATTCCAAAAACAATTCAAGGAATTCTTACATTTTTCTTGCAGGCTTGCGCCTCCCTCTTGAAATTACCTTTGTTCCCCACGGGGGCAGGGGGGCATGCCTCAATGATTAAGAACCATTATTTACACTATTTTTGTGCTTGTTTGTTCGTATGATTATCGATTATCCTCATATCTTTTATCCTTTCTCCTCTCCGTCCCCAGGCATCTCTGTGGTGTTATGCACACGGATAAGAATGGAAGAGGGTGTTTATGCTCCGATGGAAGCAAAAAGGACCCACCATCCACTACGACTGTCATTCATTTAGTACTCCTCCCTCGAAATTCTGAAACTTTTGTCTTAGTAGATCACAAGAATATAGACATATAAAAAAATTAATCAATAATAACAATAATGATAATAATGACAATAATAATGGAGGAGAGAAGAAAAGGAGGAGAGGGGGGAATAAGGGAAAGAGCAAAAGCAAGCAAGCAAACACACACCTTAGATGGTGGTGGAGGTACAAGCCATAGCGCTGCTGTGATAGGTGAGCGAGATATGAGAGGGGGGGGCTGAAGACCTGAGGAGATTTAGTGTCAATCAATCTCCAGCTGTGACCACCAGGCAACTGGTGTGAAAATGAATTATAATAACACATGTATTGGTTTCATTTGCCTTTGTATGTCGTTATAGTTATTAAAGGTAATAAATTCCTTTAATGAGATCATACACCTTAATTTCAGAAATACATATGCTAAAGTAATGATGATATCTTAGCTGTCAATGACCGTGGAATTTCGACGGGTCCATGTAGTTTTTATAATTTCACGAAATATTTTGATTGATATTTTTTTTCTGTTTTGATTTCTCCGTCGGCTATCTAGCCTTCCATAGATGTATGCTGAAAGTGGACCCTGACAAATCTTGACCCTCCATAGGTGTATTTTGAATGTAACCCCTGACAAAACTTGACTCTCCATAGGTGTACGTTGAATGTAACCCCTGACAAATCTTTGTTGCTGTGATTAGTGGGGAGGTTAAAAATATTGATAATACCAGAACCCACATTTTGGAGGAGGCCAGAGAGCACATCATTCGAAACGTAGTGATCAAAACAACGAAGGTGAGGATACTAGTTCACATGAGTAATTAAAAAAAAAGCTCTTCTTTCATCTTGATTTTAAATTCAAACCGGTTTAGTTAGCCACTCAATAGAAACCGTCAAGACACCAACGTTTTTTGGCTGCATACCGAGATAAGGGTGATCAAACAAATAATGGGAAAAGTGGTGATAAGAGAATAAGTTACTTCTCTCGCCTGTTTTTGGCTAGCGATCACTAAAATAGTCTGAATTTTTAAAAAAAATAACCAAAAAAACAAAACAAAACAAGATACAAACATGAGTACTGCTGAACTCAAACTAAGTGACAAATCTTACAAAAAACTCAAATGGCCAATTGAACTTGCGACTAAAAAAACTTTTTGGGGGAAGGGGGATTTTCAGCAAGCAAAAAAAAAAAAGGAAAAAAAGAGGTATTTTTTGTAGATATAGTAAGGGGTGGAAATGATTTTGATAATTAAATTTTTTGGTTTTCCTAGGCCAGGTCTATAAATTGGTTTTCTTTTTATCTCGGAATTTTTGAGATGTGGTATTAGTATTATTTCTATTGATATTCGGACCATCCTCATCTTGGTTGTTTTTCATACAAAGGGTTCGGTTCGTTACTTCCCCAAATCTACCAGATGATACCTGACGAAGGCCGTAGAGTGCAACGGCCGAAACGTTGTATGAAAAACAACCAAGATGAGGATGGTCCGAATATCAATAGAAATAAATGGTTTTGTTTTGTTTTCGAGTATCAATTTTTAAAGGCGTAATCGGTCAGTCCCTAATATGTTATCGATTTTCTCAGCCGTATCGTGTTGGATTGAATTGAAACTTTGTCCAGATCTTCAGCTGCGCCCCCTGCTACTACTATCAAAACGAGTAATGTTAGATATATATTTTCCCAGCCGTATGATATTGGATTGATAAGAAACTTGGCCCTGGCCTTCGGGTGAACCATCCCGATCTTCCTACTACTGCCAAAACTAGTAATGTCAAATATCGATTTTCTCAGTCGCATCATGTTGGATTGATATGAGATTCGGTCCAAACCCACGGCTGAACCATTCCCAGCCCCATCTTCCTGCTACCACCACAGCTAGTAATATTAAATATCAGTTTTCTCGGCCGTATCCTATAGGATTGATATGAAACCTAATCCAGACCGTCAGGTGAACCATCCACATTTACCCTTTCCTCATCCTGCTGCTACTACTTTTACCACCACCACGGATAATACTTTTGGTTCCTCATGTTCTATATTTACAAATCTTTAAAGGAAAAGTTATCAATTTAACGTGAGTTTACGTCTCATCGAAAGTTACTTCTTCATGATTCCACGCTACTCTAGTATTTGAAGAGTGTATCAACCAAGTGTTGCAATGAAAATCAACAATGATAATAATAAGATGGAGTATGGGTGGTAATAATGAAGAGTATTACAGTTACAGCTTCTTTATCCGCTCTAGTGCGTATCTGTAGCAAGTGGATTTAAAAAAAAAAAAGAAAAAAAAAAGGCGTGCAATAACTTTAAATACGGGATTGGCGAAAAGGGTATTGCTACCGTGAATCAATTCGTCGTCAAAAATGGTTACCGGACGAGATATTTCAGGACGCACGCTGTTGCAACGGCTGCAAGTCACGTGATATCACCAGTCCTTGCTGGTCTGCACTGGCAAAGGTTAAGTATTCTGCTGGCTGAGCGTATCATAGCTTAATGCAGAGGTATTATTCAACTATTTTTCGCTCACTACCCACTGAGACGTATTTTGAAAAGATAATAGGAAAAAAACAACATGCTACCGTCTACCTAACACAAAAAGAAGTAAAATATCTTACAGTGTAGCAGGTATAACGACAAATTGTAAAACTTCTGTGTATCGATATACTTTAAATTTAAAAAAACACATTGCGTTGTCCTAAAAAGAAAGAGTATAATTAGTCCTAAAGAGAAGGGTATAAAACCAATACATCCACCCGATAGTCACCTATAGAGCTACAACATAGAACTTAGCTAAGAGACTAACACTCAAACTGAGAACCATGCAACGTGCACATGAAAGAAACATGGAGGGACCGCAAGACAGCACAGCATATCAGGGGAAAAACAGGAGTCAGAGACATCATATAATCAATTAGAAAACTCAAATGGTAATGGGCTGGAAATGTTGCAAGAATGGCTGACAACCGATGGATATCATGACTCGAAAAGTATTGGCTCCACGACACTCATGATAGAGAGGTTTGGTGAATCCTGGGAAAGATCTATGTCCAACGACGGACGATAAAAGGATGCTGCTGCTGCTGCTGCTGATGATGAATTGAAATATTTTACCTTCAAGATTTCTTTTTAAACCTACTAATTTTCTTCAAAACAACCTATTGCCTGCTTGAAATCGCAAGTTGTTCACTGGTGGGCCGTACTGCCTGCGTTGAAGGCTTTTTGACCAGTGAAACTTTCTTTGGCAATTGCATGCATTGGATTAAACAATAAGTTCTAAAACACGCAGACCGGTGCCCACTTTCTGCGGAGGGATAGGGACCGGGACCGGACACCCCTGCTTTGGGTCAGGCCTTCTGACCGGAGGCGAGGAAGTCTGAAAATCTGAAACCTTATGTAGGCCGGGGATCACTGTTAAGAGCGACGGCTTAGGACGTGTCACAGCTTGAACATCCCCTTATTCCTCACCTTATAGCTGATATCTGAATATATATATATATATATATATGCTTTTGACCACCCTCCCTTATCCCTGGAAGATAATGCAGGCGAGGATTTTCTTGCCTATTATTAAACCTACATCAGAGCAGTGAGTAAAGAGCACAAAGATACCATCGCTAATAAGCCATAACTGATCGGTTAGTGACCATATATATAGATCAATGCAAGCAGGCACCTGGGCCCAATTATCGTCTGCATTGTACAAGTAACATAATAAAGCTTTTATCTTAATAGCTGAGTCTCTAGTCGGAGAGGAAATGTGGTAGGAAGCGAGTCCCGGTAGCGTAATGAAGCATGCGCAGAAACTTGCTCACCCTCGGCAGAGGAACGCTGGTTTTGATTCTGAGGTTACAGCTAATTATGCCCACAAAGAATTCTGGTTGAGCACCCAACTGTGGGATAGTGATTACTTTGTTATTTCATGTGCCCAGGGCAAAAAATGAAAAATAAAAAATTGCACTTCCTGGTTGTATTCTATTGACAATTTTTTTTTTCAGTTTTGAGTGCACCCAATGCAGTTACCTAAGTTTGTCCACTCATCATCATCAGTCTTTTAACGTCCGTCGTTGGATAAAGACATTTCCCAGGATTCGCTACAATTCGCTATCATGGGCGTCGCAGAGCCAGTATTTCCTGAATCTGTCTAGTTCATCTCTCCATCTTGTGTTCTGTCGGCCTCGGTTTCTTATGTGATCTCTGGGGATCCATGTTGCGAGACGTGATGTCCATCGGTTGTCTTCCATTCTTGCAACATCGCCTGCGAATTGCCATTTGAGTTTTTTAATAGTTTCCATAATGTTACGGACACCCATTTTCTTCCTTATATACTATACTGTCTTATGATCTCTGCATGTAAGGTTGAGCATGATTCTCTCATGTGCATGTTGCATACTTCTCAGTTTGTAGGCCTGTCTCTTGGTTAGGTTCCATGTTTCAGCTCCATAAGTGACTATCGGGAGAATGCATTGGTTGTATACTCTTCTTTTCAGGATTATTGGGATCATCTAGTTCTTGAAAGTTGAGCTTGCTCTGCCGAAGGCTTGCAATTCCGAAGTGATTCTTTGCTTGATTTACCCCTCTCTTGAGGGACTCAAATATTTAACTATATAAGTACCTTTCATAGTGTAGTTTTAGTGTAGTACGGTCAAGGTATTGCTCTATAAATTAATGTGATTAAATAAAAGCAGAAAAAAAAAATTAAGTTTCAAACAGTACGGAAAATTTTAGAACGAATTAACCGCACCAATCGACCTTAATCTTAATCACGTGAAAAGATGAAGTTTAGAAGTTGCAAGGTCTTGTTGGAATTGCATCTTCGTGTTTGTTACAAAAAACGACATATTCATGGGCCATATATTAGGTCTCTATTTCATTTTTCTGACCACAAAAAAGAATGTACGTAGAATCCATGGCGTTCCTTCAGGCTGGAATACTTACGTATTTCCTACTGGAGTCAGAAGTCAATGTTCGAGTCCAGGTAAAAGCTAGGATTCTCGAATATTGATTTACAACACAGGCACACCCATCCCAATCGGGAGATCGATGCAACACTATCTTCCTATCCAGGGCCGGTCTTAGGAGCTATGGGGCCCAATTGGAAACATTTTTTGGAGGGCCCCTCGTTAAAAGTCAAGGTCTGTAGATTCTTGGGGATATAAATGGACTTTATTATAGCCATTATATTTATATGGTACAATGGAAAGCCATCAAAACGTGAGCTTGAAAATTTAAGAGACATGCATTTTTGCTCCGTTTTGTAATTGATGAATATTATTTAATTCAAGTACAATAAAAAAGATAAAGATAGAGAAGATTAATATAGTTGCTTTTCTCTGTATTATCTGCGATGTGGTATTAGGTGTATGTTGCAATGTCATTTCATATCAATCGCAAAATTGCATCCAAGGCAATGGCACCATAGTCATCTTCATAGTGCTTCACTTAGGACCTTATATATTTTTCATAGCGCACCATTACACTTTTCAAAACAACCTGTGTGTTTGACAGGTCAAGACTAGACTAGACTATACCCTGGGGCCGGGCCCGATTGGGAGCAATTCGTTCAATAGGCTTAAAGCAGTCTCTATCCCTATCCTCAGCTGACTTTATGTCGTTGTAGCTAGATGAACTAAACGAAGAAAGCAAAAGAGTCGGCCTACACATGAACTTCAGAGGAACAAAAGTCATGTGCAACAATCACATCGAGAATAAGGGCATAACTGTCAAAATTGAAGATGCAAAACTGGGGAAAGTAGACCACAACATATACCTAGGACAACAAATCTCTATGAAACCTACAAAAGAAGAAGAAATCAAGCGGAGAATCACTTTGGGATGGCAAACCTTCTGCAGAGTAAGCTCAGTCTTCAAAAACCAGATGATCCCAATAATCCTAAAAAGAAGAGTATACAACCAATGCATCCCCCCGATAGGCACTTAGAGTAGTAAGTTCGAATCTCACCGAGTGCTCTACTATTATGATCCTGTACCAGCCTAAACTAAGCTTTCTATATTATGATAATCTGATTTTTGCAAGTCCCTTTGCATGTGTGTTACCATAACTCAGCAAAGACATTGCCTTTCTGTTTTTTTCCCTTTGCATTTTAACGGCTTTGCACTATTTCCTAGTCCAATAGGGCCACTGGTTTCTGAGTAATTTTTGATTAAGTATAAATTGACAAAAATTGTCTGTCCAAAGGATACGACTCTTGGTCTAATTTATTTTCAGAGCCGTTTCCATAAGTTTTCTTGATAAGAAAAATTAGCTGGCAAGAATCCTTGAGCTGTCGGCACACTCCTCCGTCAGTCATAGTGGCATGCTGTACTTTGATAAAAGCAATTAATTATTAGCTTCTGTAAATGGTTATTATATAGATTCTATAAATAAGAAGTGACTTGACTTCTCAGCGTAAGTCTTCCCAGCGTCGACATCTGGACGCTGACTTCACGGCATAGGGATAACTCAGCGTATGAACCAACAAAGAGAAATTATGACTTTTATTTCACAGTATGAATCAATGAGTTAATTTTGAGTATTTTAATAAATAGTTTTGGAATTTGTTGACAAGCTCATTCAGTCATATTGCAGATTTAGAATAATTTCAATTTTTGTGATAATTATTTAAAATTCAATAATTTATAGTTTGCAGCAACAAATTATCGAATTGAAATACAGAACGAAATTAATTAAACAAGATGATTCAACTAAAAAAATAATTTCAATTTTTGTATCTCAAATTGTTTTAATTGGTTCTTGCGCTGAGATGTGTCAATTTATCGTTGCGCTGAGGAGCCGATTTCAGATTTCGGCGGTGTAAAGACTTGTGATGGGAAGTCGGTGAAGGAGCAGAAAAAAAAACAAAAAACAAACTCCAAGTGAGTATTCATCATCATCATCAGTCTTTTATTGTTATCGCTGGAGAGATGCTGTGAATCCTTGGGAAGGTCTATCATGGAAGTTGTGGAGCCAATATTCTCTGAACTTATCTAGTTCGTCTTTCCATCTTGTATTCTGCCAATCTCGTTGGTGCATGTGATCTCTGGGGATTCATGTTACGTCCATCGGTTGTCTGTCATTCTTGCAACATGACCAGTCCATTGCCATTTGAGTTTTCTAATGAATTCTATGATGTCTCAGACTTCTGTTTCCCCCCTGATAAATAATGCTGTCTTATCATCCCTCTACATGAGGTTGAGCATGATTCTTTCACAAGCACGTATCTTGGTTAGGTTTCATGTTTCAGCTCCATAGGTGACTATCGGGAGAATGCATTGGTTGTATACCCTTCTTTTGAGGACTAATGGGATACAGCCATTTAGTAAGCTTAGTTTAATCTGGCGCCTAACCAATGTGATTATAAATTGGTAATATGAATTGGCATTTTCCATTTTTAATTTTTTCATTAAATGAAGTATGATAAATTATATTTTAGATTTAAATCAAGAAAATGTAAAAATTACACGTAGAGATCTAAAACTATGATCAATATATATGGTAATTTCTTTGGTTAATCTACCTTCCTATTATGATATAACAATGAAGATTACGTCTCAGAAACTCTCAAGACTTTATGGCCGATCACAAATTGAAACAGTTTGAGTTTAGTTGAGACTTGTAAAAACTTAAAATCAGGATGCAATCATTATCAAGAATAAATTACCTGATAAAATAGCTCTAGGCTCCTTAGTGCCGACCCGAACATAAGTAATCCCGTCATTTTTGACAGGTATGTACAAGTTCACAATAATAATTCAATTAGTTTATTCATGCCATCAAAATGATGGCGGTTTTCAGATACTTTTACAATAACACTGTATTTGAAAGAATATCGAAAACATGGAGTTCCTCTAGATTTTCATGTTTATGTTGAACAAAAATGAACCCGAGTTCTCAACGTATCTGTGAAAAGGAATAAGGGAGGCTACTCCATAACAAAGACTCAATAGTTACCTCCCTTGTCAGGTGTCACAGCTCTAGCTGATAATCCACCACATGGTCTATTGTATCCTAGACCGGACCAATGTAGTGCGGGGCTTGTAGTGTAATATATACTATAAAATGGGGCCTCAAATTTTAAAAAAAATTCGCATATATCAAAACACAGTTTCCATACTTGCACAGAGAGAAGTAATTAAATTCTTTCATTTGCTATACAGACAAATAATTTGTCTTTAACGGCTATAACTTCAGTTTCAAATACTCTCGTATTTATGCATCATTAATGTATTACATATGCTGTAAATAGCAGTAAATAATCCCAAGCAAATTTCACTAACAGCAAATTCCATGACAGTTATCTCCACCAAAGTTATTTCTCCCTGAATTATTTACGCTTCGTATTCCGGTGTCAAGGGAGCTTTTGTATTCATTCATTTTATAAAATGGGATAGAAAAAATAACCTCAGATATACACGTTAATTTTGAATTCGCTGATCTGAAAGTGACATTCTTCATGCGTCGTTGTATACGCTTCTTGTAAATGAATGGTTAAAGATATATATTATATTCTACCACTTCATATTGTTATGGTTGACGTATCAAAAAATAAATATTTTATAGAAATATTAAATACAAAAGCTCTTTTGATACCGGAATACGTAAAGAGTAACGCATGAATATTTCGGGGAGATTCACAGTGGTTGATTTTACCTTGACGGAATCTATTATTATCGAAATTTGTGCCGAGGAATTGACCTAAGACCTTACATATATACCACATTTCCATCAAAGACGATGATCCCTAGTTAACGAGAAAAACAACACACGAAACATCAATGAAGGGAGATAAATCCTCACATTCCAAAAAGAGGAGATTCTTGCTTTTCAGAAATTATTATAAAAAAAATAATGAAAGAAAAATAGGACCAGGTTTACTTTTCGCATCTCGAGAATGTCTGAGACAAATTTTACCTGACACCCGATGACGTCACCGTTTTAAAAAAGTAAATGAATAACCCGTGTTTTAGGGAGTTATTTACCCTCTGAAAAACAAGTCATTTTCCAGCTTTCAATCCCCGCAAAAAGTCGAATAAAAAAATTATGTAGTCATCTTGACATTTGTCTGGAAAGTATTGTCCATATCTATAATGAATTTCAGAAAATATTTTGAACTGATTTTGAAGATCATCCGGTACAACTAGTTGGTCCTGGTGTAGAGTTTGAACTAGATGTCCTGTTCCTTCCATAAGCCGGAGAATCATCCGTGCACACCATTATGGGTCTTTGGTTTAGTGGGTAAAAATACCCGTCCTGCCATTGGTTTTATGGAAATAGTTGGGGGGAAAAAAATGCAGAAAATTTACTACCGATTATAGAAAATAGTACCGCTTGGGCCAACCTCTCACAGCAATGAATGAAAGGCCTACAATTGGGTTCAGCATGACCTGATATTTCCTCATAAGATAATTGCTTGGTGGATGAAAAGATGAAAAATTCACACACAGATAATAGAGAACTATTGGAATCACCAGAAACGTTTTTACAAAATCAATGATGGAGTGCAGGGGATCTCATTTGGGATACTATATAACGGAATTTATTTGGCATGAGAGACATAACAATGATTGTTGGGTTTTTTTTTCAAATTTTGTGAAAATTTCTTCACGGTATCCTTTGGATTAAATAGACAGTACCCGCCCCTTTTTAAGAAAATAATTTTGTGTAAAAAAAAATAGTTATCCATGTTTTGATTAAATTAACTTCTTATGAAATTGAAACAAAGTATTTTCTTTTGTAAAGACAATAATAGTGAAACAATGACACATAGGTTTCAGGTGACACGTGATGGTATTTAAAGAAAAAACTTTATAAGTTTCATTTTATTATCCAAGATTTATAAGTGTAATTTGAAATTTCAATTTATATTTCGAACATTGGTTTCATAAATATACCAGTTCCCAATCACTGGGCGAAGATTTGATAAAGACCTTTGGCACCTCTATAAATTTGTCAGTTTTGAGAATAGATTGAAAAAAAAAAAAAAATTACCTTATGTCTTTCTGGCAGTGATTATCAAAACCACCTTCTTTTCTTTATCTTCATCTAATATCTGACATAAAGCAGTTGGATTGAAAGCACCCCCCCCCAAACTTGTGGGGTAAGTAACTCTTGAAAAAAAAGTATTTAAAAAAAATAACTTTCATAGAAGATAGAACATTTTTTTTCAAGTGACTTTTGAAACTTGAAAAAAAACATTTTCTTATTCAACTTTTTTGGGGGATTGAAAGGACAAATTTTACTTTCTTAAATGAAAAAAATGATTCGTTTTTCTGAGGGTAAGTAACTTCAGTAAACACATGTTATTTGTTCATGTTCTTAAAATGGTCTCATCAGAATGACGTCATGTGGTGTCAAATCAAAAGTTTCCGTTTACAAAGTGGTCAGTCTCTGGGTGCAAAAAGCGAAGTTGGTCCAATGATTTTTATGAAAAAAAAAAAAAAAAAATTGGAAACTGCAATTTCACCAAATGATAAAAGAAATCATTGCTTTTGCACTACAAGAGAAAAATGAAAGAAAAATCAGGTGGCATATTTCAGAGAAAAAATTTACACAAAAAAATTGGAAGCTTCGATTATCAAAAAAGGAAAGAAAACACTTTACACTACAATGGGAGAAATCTATTTTTATTGTAAGCATTTTTTCCTTCATTTTTTGTTGTTGTAATAATTCATGAAAAGTAAGCATCTCACTTCGTTGTTGTCTTATGAGTTGTTAATAACTTTTGGGTGCAGAAGTGAAATAGCACCAAATCGCTGACCTCAAAGACCCAGTCATTCATAATACTGGAAGACAGTAGTAATACGCGAGGCATTCAAGAGGAATTCGGTTAGGTGGTTCAAAGCTGTTTCCTCCAATATACACTGCTAGAATACCTTTGTCTTTTAACCATTCTGTTTTGTAATGCACTGGCTGCACTCTACTCTCAGAGGCCCTGGTAATAGAGCAAATGCAGAGTCACTGGATTAGAATAGATTGCATGTAAACACTTGGCATATGTTGCGGACCCTGCACTACTTTTGCTACAAAGTCAATCTAGCACTGATCATATGTTTGAGCTTTTCAAACTGTGTCATGACACCTTAGAGTATGATCGATAATCTTCAAGTGTTTTGCAAAATTTCAAAAAGATAATTTTCTGGTGTCAGGTAAATTTCAGGTATGACATTAGTATTGATTAAAAGTGCTGACATAATGATATTAACAAATGTGCATCCAACGAAATTTTCCAGTGCGTTGCTCTGATTTTGAGTAGATTTTGAACCCATTTTTTTTTTTTCATCTCAGATTCCACAACCGCCCCTGGACAATTACCTTAGGAATTGACACAACAAAATTTGATGGTAAACCCAATGAGAAGAATAACACATTCGTCTTCATTGGAGGAATCCCCAGAGATAAAATCTTAGAGACGCAATATTTTGGCTTCATGACTGATGATGAACAATTCGAGCAAAGTAAGAGCCCGTGTACTTTGGACAATTCCACAAACAATTATTTCATTTTCTACTCGGAAACACCTGTGAGAGATCGGACGAATCAAACACGGTGTCAAGACTGGAACGATGCGTTGAAGAGCGTTCCTAAAAATAAACTACCCAATGAAGAATATTTCTATTTCGTAGAAATGCATTTCAAGTGTCAAGCCTACTGTTTTCATGGGGACTTCGAAGATACAGTTGGAATGGCACCAGGATTTATATTCAGTAAGTATCTTTTATCTGTATCCTAAATATGAATAACTGCTACCATGTTCATTTCCCAGGTCAAGCTGTCGGAGAGAGTGGAAACAGAGAGAGATGGAGACACAAAAGCAGCCACTGTTGTATACCCCCATCCCCATCAGGTTGGAAACCCCCAACCAACAATAAAAAGTGGTCAGGGGACGGGCAAGAGATAGTTTTTGTTGAAAACTAAAAATGCTGCATTTCATCATCATCATCAGTCATTTATCGTCTTCCATTGGACAAGGATCTTCGCCAGGAGTCGCCAGATTTCTCTATCATGAGTGTTTTAGAGCCAGTACTTTCTTAACTTGTCTTGTATTGAATTTTGATTTGATTTCAAGTTGATGTTTAATTATACGTCTGACTGTTTTTTCAAAGCCTTTCAATAAGCTGTCAACGTCCATTATTGATATTTTGCTGCTAAATCTATGAAAACAGAAACACTGACTTGAAACAGCCCCATCCTGCGTTATCATCAATGAAAATTTGTCTTTTTTTTTCTTCTTTAAAAACAAATATTCAGACTTTTCCCCTTCTAGCAATCACAATAAAAAAAATTGAGTGGCCTCCCTTTATTCATGAGAAAAGTCTGCGAATTATAAGTCAGCAAAATTGGAAGGACTGCTGTACTTGACGATGTCTGACTCGTATGGTGTTCTGTCAGTACAATTTAGCCAATCAGATAATTTCTTTGTGATAGAATTTCTATGTCAGTTGAATTAGATTTCTCACAAAGCATTGTTAACCGAAACAGTTCCCATCTTGCAATGAATGACATTTTACAAAAACAAAACATACATTCCAGTCAGAGTTTTCTAAATCAAATCTATCTTCATCCCAATCGTTTGATAAAAATTCTTTACTTGAGATTTTGATGAATGCATTATTTCAGCTAACTAAAATCGAACTCTCCATCTGTTTATGGAAGCTCTTGCTAACACCGGCAGGACTATTGTGAACACCACTTCTGTTCTCAAATTCTCTTATCGGCTGATTCCTAATTTTTCTAATCTCTCAAATATCCAGTATACTTTCAAAAATGATACTACTCATAAAATTCACCATTCTGCAACATGGTTAAGGCTAGGCAAGGCTGGTTACGTATATACATACATATAAATGTCAGAACACGTGAATGACCCAAACCCATCAACAGTGTTTAAACCAGTCTGTTGAGGGTAGTGGTGATAGATAGAACCTAGTGGTGGAGTGACAGTAAAGTTAGTAGGTATTTTAGTGTAGAATAGTGGTATTGAGTAGAATGATTTCCAATATATTTCTCTCCATCTATATTATTAAAGCGTATAACTGCCACTCAATGATGATATGATACCATACTGGTTAGGTACTATAATAAGAGAGCTGGGGAAAAGAAAGAAGCTGTCTGCTGAATAATACCCATTAGACTAGTTAGGTACTTTGATGAGAGAGTGAAGGGAAAGAAGAATCTGCAAGCTGCTTGCAAAGCAAAGATGACAGGGAGAAGGGAGGAAAATGTGGGATCAGAGTTACCAAGTTGACCATTTTCCAGCTATATGTGACATATTTTTCCCAATTTAGCCAATGGAAATCTACAGTAGCTTATTAAATCTAATAAGTTTAATAGAAGTAAGCATATAATTTTTATTAATGATTTGTGTTGGAGTCTTAGTACATAGGTATCTTATTGATAAATTATATGTATATGAACAACTAGTATTAAATGGTATACCAAGGATTTTGAGAGTAAAATAATTTACAATGATTTTCTCAATGCTTTTAGTATTTGCAGAATCACTATACATGTAATGACTAAAATGAACGAAAGTTTTGAAATATTCATTCACTAAATCCTATTATTTCTATTATTATTCATACCATCCTCATCTTGGTTGTTTTTCATACAACGTTTCGAACGTTGTACTCTACGGCCTACATCAGGTATCATCTGGTAGGCGTGGGGAAGTAACGAACTGAACCCTTTATTTAACCGACGAGCATTAGTAGTATTATTATTGTCTCACACTGGGATTGAACCTAGAACCATCAGATTACTTGCTGCAATTTTGTCTGATTCTGTAACCACTACGCTATATGTCCCCACACCTACCAGATGATACCTGATGAAGGTCATAGAGTACAACGGCCGAAACGTTGTATGAAAAACAACCAAGATAAGGATGGTCCGAATAATAATATGAATAATAATAATACCTCATCTCAAAAATTCAGAGATATACTAAATCCTACCTGCAATATCTTGAGTTACATAAACATTGTTAAAATCGACTGCAATGCATTTGTATTGTAAAATAATTTCCAATGAATTTCTATAGCATTATTTGCTATGTTATTATAAGTCAGCAATCTAGTGAATGAAAGTTTTGATGTATCGAAAACTGTCAACAGGTTTTTCAGTTTTCAAGTTGGTCTGGCAGGCTATCCATTATTAATGGGGTTAGAGGGCTGAAAATTTAAACATTCACTCCTTTTTATGTCTACAAAAGACATTTTTGTTGCTTTTCAGAATAAGTTTTCTTGTCTTTTTGAAATTCTCCCTCCCCCATAGTAGGGTTAGTGGATCAAAAATTTGCATAACCAGTGAGAATTGATGTTAAACGCAGGATTAGAGTTTTCGTTTTCATGTTGGAGACGAACAAAAAAATTCAATTGAATCGGTTTTTTTTGTTTTTTAGACATCCAAGGTTTAAAATTAAGGACATTAGCATTAGGTTGGGATGAAAAAGGTCCCTAATTTTTTTATAAGGGTCTCTTTTACAAGTAATAGAAGAGAAATAAAGGCAAATATACGGTAGACTCCAATTCTAATGGCAGCATCAGGGATTTGTGTCTTGATGACAAATTTGTCATTTATCATGGCCAAGGGTGGATTTTACAGCCTGGTGGGGATTATTTAGCCTGCTGTTTCTTGTATTAATACAGAGAAAAAAAAAAGGTACAGAAAAGAATGACTTTATTACTCATTTCAAAGTCCAATGCCCCATACACAGGTTACAGGTCTGCAAATGAAATGAATGAGCCAAAAAGTGTCTAAAATAATGCACTGAAATCTTCATATGCTTTTGTTGCAAACTGATCTCCAGCAATAGTTTTACAAGGATGCAAAAACAATCATGCCATAGAATACATTGTTAAACAGTCCCTTTTGAACATTCCCCAGAACAAGTAATGGGTGAATCTATTCTTAGCAACCCTAGCGATTTTATATTTTATACGTGCAGAGATGCTATCTAATTTCTCCTGCAAAGTCTCCAGTGGTTCCCAACCTTTTCAAGGTCATTCCCCACTTTTGTCAATAAGGATCTGAATATCTCTTAACTTTTCTGTTCAATCAAATGGCTGAACTTGAATATTCACCATGAAATTTTGGGTTCAGCTTGAACGGAACTAAAATATTATCCTCAATTTTGAGAATAGTCCTTATCATTCCAAGAAAGTTTCAGTCTATAGATCTCCGTCTTGTTATTTTTGTTATCATCACAAAATTTTGGCTGATCCATTCTATGGCCTCAATTTGGGTGTACTATCTGTAAGTAGAGAGAGAGATTTCTCTCTGGAGGAAATTTCATGTAGTTCAACACCATTGAAGATGAGAAAGCAGCATACCTCAACTTGTCAGCTAAATGAATAAATTAGACCAATTTGGATTCCAACTCAGTATGGCTCTTACTACTCAAAAGGGACACAGTACAAATAATTGAAAGGAGTTAAAAACATATGCAACCTACTTACAAGTGTGGCTGATAACAAAAAAAAAATCTGTTTGTTACCATTACTTGGCACTACTGGAGAAAGAGTCTCTCGCTTTAAATACAGAAGAACGGACCAGCCAAAATGTTAGAATAATAAGAAAAATGATTTTAATTGTCAATTGATTGGAGCTAAAATGCCTAACAAATGAGAAACTCCATTTTGCTAAATCTAATATAAGATTCATTTCACATTATTTTCATTATCAATTTTGAATAGTTTTTATTTTTATCCTAATTTTTAGTTGCTTTTTATCACAAATTTGACAGACTGTCATTGTATGAAAACAAGTAAAATATTGATCTAATAAGAGAACTAGGTCTCAAATATATTCATCAACAAGCATTGGATATCAGTCGTGAGAAATTAAAGGTAAAGGTATAAAATTAGCTTCTGTTAACTATGGAGCTCCCTGGGGCGAAATGGTTGAAGGCAACCAGTATATTGGTCAACCTCTGACTTGAGTGAGTGAGTTTGATTCTCACCTGAGGCTCACTCTTTATTTCCAATCATGCTCTTTACTGAATATCATATCATAGAATAACAGTCTTGGCATAATTGCAGTACAGAGTGACTGAATATCAGGATGAAGGTAAAAACTAGTAAAAGTTAATAATAGAAATATTGTGTCACAATATTTCATCCAATGATAAGAATAAATCAACTTTGTCTATTTTGCAGACTGATAAAACCAGGATGAATCCAAACAACATGGTAAATGAAAATGAAATGAACTCTCAAATCACAGAAAAATAAAGAGCTTTTTCAAACAACATATTGCAATATTTTTCACTTAAGATATTATCATTATTGAATGAACTTTTCAAACAAGCATCCTCTTGTAAATCATGATTCGCAGTCAATTACATAGCAGTCAAGTACATTGCAGTCAATTACATCACAGTAAATCCATTGCCTTCAATATCATGGACCATCGTATTCCTCACAAGGTAATTATTTTATGAGACAATGAATGAAAGGCCTGACTTCATGAGAGGGAGAGATTTCCACAGCAGTAGGACCAGAGATGGTGGGGCCTGTGTACAGAATGACCCTCCAGCCTGAGCAATGGATTTTTATGGTGAGGCTAGCTTTCCAAGAGCCAATCCCACCCTTTGAACCAAAAGTTAACATCTTATGGTCCACCGAGTTGGAACAGATAGGAGCATGCTTCCAAGCTTGTAGGTTTGACATGAGCGTCCTTCTCCTGGCAGATGTGAGTTAGCTGCTCCTTTGAGGGTGCATTTCAACAGTAAAGCTGACCTGTATATTCATGAGCCAATACATTGCAGGTAAATACTAGTACAGTCAAACCTTGAATGGTGTTGGTAAGGTATTGCTTTACAAATTAATGCAACTAAGTATAAGCTAGAAAAAAAAACATACACTAAATCATAAGACCTTGAATAGTGCTGTTTTGAACAGTAGAGAAAATTTTAGAATGAATCAACGTACTAATCAAGGTATACCTGTACTGCTTATTTTCCATTAGTACTTTTTCAATGGTATATACTAATACTTTCCTTCAACTATAACTCTGAGGGGAGTTATAATGTAATTAAAATGGATCAACCTCATGATGGATTAACCAGGTGATATAATTACCCACAATGAATTCATCAGATACGCTTCAACACAATGTTTTGGCTGCTCTATTCTCCAAATTTCTGAACTTGTGACTGGCAATTTAGTTCTGAGTGCACTGTTCCATTAAAAAGGTGGACTGCCTAGTATAGGGTTGGAACTCATAATTTCAAGGGAATGAGATGAACTTGCTAGTGCTTTTATTACCATAGGACATTGCAGAATGTCATTTTGGTGCAACTTGGTCACTCGAATTTAATGATATAACATGTCATATCACACAACAGTTTTCTGAATAAAATCACTTGCAAGGCACCAAAATTGTTGGCTCATTGATTTGTTGAATCTATGTATCTATTGAATGAACAGTGTGACTTTTCCTGTTTGTTTTGTTCATAACAATTGATTCCTCTACTTTAAGATAACAATTTTACTGACAAAAATATCTCCTAGTTTTTAAAACGAAGGACTCAAATGAGTTCAGTCATTCTTTAATAAAACCTCAGATGAAACTGATAAGACATAAAAATTTTTCAACAGCTTCCAAGTAGTGAACAATTAGGTCTTAAAATAAGTGAGAGAAAGTGAAGAAACCACAGTAAGTTCACAGAAGCAGGGTAGATATTTTTAGCAAATTCATTAAAACCACTGGGCTAACTTATACATGAGATTGATTCATATGCAATATGAAATTAGAAAAAAAAAAATCAAGGGCTGACCAATATACAATATTGATTCATATGCAATATGAAATTAAAAAAAAAAATTGCTATCAATTAAGTCATTCAAGTTCAACAAAATAGATGCATCAATAATTTTTACACCTAGGCAATACTGGGTACTATGCTAGTATTTCATAAAATGTGACAAAAACATCATATAAGATGAAGATTCCCATTAAAACAATGTTTAGTGAAAATATGTCATTTTAAAAAAAAATCAGATATGTAATGGGAATGCCAAAATCAATTGTAGGAGGTGTGATACAGAAAGGGAGGCTCAAGCCCACAATTAAATAGCTGATATGCCTTCAAAATACTTTGGTAGTGCGACTTATTTTACACAACATCATCAGTCTTCTATCGTCCAATGACAGGCATAGACCTTCCCCAGGAATCATCACATCTCATTGGTGTCACGGAGCCAATATTTTCTGAACCTGTTCAGCTTATCTCATCGTCTCATACTCAACCAGCTTCGGTTCCACATTTGATCTCTGAGGATCCATATAGTGCAGGAAGGTCACAATATAGATTCAGTGAGAGGAAAGGTAAAATTGAGATCATTATTTAATCATATATATATATATATATATATATATATATATATATATTTCTTGGATGGACAGAGGATGGACTCCATCATTGTTCCAGGGAACTAAAAAATTTATGATGATACACAAATCTCCGCACCCTAGAGGTGACAGATAAACTGTGTATGAAGAGGAAACATGGTGGAAGAGGACTCATCAGCACAGAGGACTGTGTCTGAATGGCCAAAACGGTATTAAAAACGTATGTACAAGCATGCAATGAACTGCCCTCAAAGCAGCGCAACAAACAACAAATGATAATAAACGAGGCAGTAGCATGGGAGACAACAAGAGAGGGAAAATCGGAGCAGAAAAAGCTGCATGGGGAATTCAAAATATAAATAGATAATATCATAGACAATCATATGCAAAGGACACCTGAAAGGAGAAACAGAATCCCTCATCATGGCAACCCAAAATGATTAGATCAGGACAAATTTTGTCAAAATGATGATTGACAGAACCCTGAGAAACAGCTGATGCTGCTTCGAGAAAGGGACAAGACTGAAAACCACATTACCAGCAAATTTTTTAAACTAGCCCAGAGAGAGTACATGAGCAGGAATGACAGGGTAGCATCTGTCATGCACTGGTAACTATGCAAATGACTAAGCCATGTGGACAAATTGTATCAGCATAAATCAGAGATTGTCCTGGAAAATAGAAGCTACAAGTTACAATGGGACCTCAACATCCAAACCGACCACCTCAGTCAAGCAATAAGACTGCTGAAGAAAAACTGGGGATAAAAGGATGGATCGAGACTGTTGGGGTCTGCATGTACTCAGTAAAGAATACTGGAAGTATGAGACATGCAACTTCCAGTTGTCAATAATAGCCCAACAGCTAGAATGGAGTAGGCATGTATAAGTAAAGAAAAGGAAAGCTGGTACAGTACAAACCGCAGCACTGCAGTAATATGTGAAGATGATGAGAGGAAGGCTGGAGACTTCAGGAGACTTTTTGTCACTCAGCCTTCAGCAATGCTGAGAGGAGGGCTGGACTTGTTGTCAGTCTCCATTGATGACCACTAGGCACCTGATGTTAACTAGCAGAATAACAAAAAAAAAAAAAAAATATATATATATATATATATATATATATATATATATATATATATATATATACCTGTATCACCAAATTGGTTAGTATGTATGTTTATCTATTCACATCAAAGAATCATAGTGGAAACATAAATTTAACTCTCTCCCTCTCTTTAAAGCTGATCAAAAAGAGAAAGAGAGCAAAACCTATGGGACTGACTGCTGAATTTCTGAATGTAAGTGATGCAGCTAAAAATCCTATGTAGGCAGAATTGAAAAAAAACAAAAACAAGAAAATTCAAAACTTTTTTCATGGGTACAATAAATATCAAATAATATATTTCTGTAATAAAAAATTAGATAGAAATATTTAAAAATATCAATCTATCTACAGGTGACACAAAAAATCCAGTCATTTTTTTACATGTAATAACTTGCATAGATGCCCTGGCAAAATAAGTTGACCAATACAACCTGTCCTGGTGTTATTCTTGTGAGACTCATAACCAAACAAGCAGTTGTAGTACAAAAAAAAAAAAAGAAAAAAGAAAAAAAAAGAAAAAAAAAGAAAAAAAAAGAAAAAAAAAGAAAAAAAAAAGAAAAGAAACTAACCTTTTGGCTTGGCCAAGTCTTCTTTCATGATCATCAGCTGCCTCGTTGCATTCTCCCTAATCTCGCGCATAGTCTGAAATTTCTCTGGGAAGAGCCAGAAGTCACAGAGAGCCAAACCTGGACTGTAGGGCTACTGACAAGCCTAGATGCTACAATGTTTTGCCAAAAAATCCCACATAAAAAGTGAAGAATGATTCTCTTCTTCATTGCGAATGTGGTCATAAGCTAACTCAAAGGTGCTAACTGAGCAATCCCATTGGAGAGAGACTGTTCATGCAAGCATGAAATCAGCGCAACTGGGTCAAGAGATATACAAAATGAATGGAAACTTACCGGGCTGACCTTGCTCTGCAAAAAGAGGCAATTTTGTACACATAAACTATGTTTTTACTTCTTGATGATATATAAGACAAATTTTTCAGGGTTTATAATAAAATTTGGGTTGACTCCTGGAATGCGTATATAAAATGGAGATTACTCCTGTCTCAAAATGAACAATTATCTCCCCCTTCGCATGGAAATGAAGTTATTTTATTTGAGCACCGTTTTAACGTCAAGTGGTCAACTGTTCTGTTCCAACTACTGTCATTGAAAAAAGGGAGATAATCTTGAGTTCATTTTAATCATAACGAGTTTTCATTTTATGGATGAATTCAATGAATCAACCAAAATTTTAATTGGACTTGAAGTTCATTTCTAACAAAGGAAATAAAGTTGTTTTTTTTTATTTAGCAGAGCTATTGTCTAAAATTCAATACAGTGATTTACAGAGAATCTAAGATGTTTATATTCTGGCAAAATATGCAAAATTTTCCCCTTTATGAATTGACAAAGCGGACTTTCACAAATCTGAATACACAGATTTTTCTCAAAAATTTGCTGTTATTGAAACTCAAAGATTTTTCTGGAAAGTTTGCTGCTATTTAATGAGATTTTACTGTCATGATAAATGAATATTTGTTTTATATAGCATCAAAAAGCTCAAACGAATTATCAAAAAAGAAAAAAGAAAACAAAAAGTTGTTTTCCAAAATGACAACATTAACACTTTCAACGCCAACTTGTTTTCACTGATGTATGAAAGCCAAGAATAGAACAAAGGGGATTTCTTAGACGCTGAATGGCATCACTGGAAAGCAAATGTTACTCACAGCAATGTGCTGAAGACAAAATGGATACCAGGGGCATTAGAGGGACATCACATGATTAACATTTGGCAATGAATGTGTTAAGAAAATAAAAAAGCAAGCAAATAAGAATTTTTCCTATTGTTCTTCAAACCAACAATGTTTTTTTTATTATCTTTAGCAACAATATATCTGTATGAAATTTGATTTTTTCCATGGGCAAAAAATGAATTTTACATCCAGCAAATTTAGTAATAATGGCAAGATTAATAGTAGTAATTAATAATGAGATTAATAATGGCTTTTATGTAAGTAATAATAATGTTTTTAATTCTTTTGCTAGTCTTTGTGACAAGAAATCAAGGCCTGTCCAAGCTGGACTCTCATCATTATGAATTTCCACAGATGCCACGTGACCAAATCTTTAATGTTGAATTACAATGATAATGCAGTTCACAGAATTGAAAAGAAAGGTTAATGAAATTCTAGAATCAAGAGGACAAAAATGGAGGAGAATATTAGTCAAAAATTGAAAATAATGTTGATGTTTCATCAAAAAAAAAAAAAAATGACAATGTTGCTGTTAGTGATATGCTACTAGTATAAAATTAATAACTAATAACTAGTATGGTGCTGGGATAGATTGAGAAAGAATAAAGGGGAAGTTTAGTTTGATTTTCTACCAAATGTAGAGTTCTCATAGCTCAGTTGGTAACAGTAGCTGGTATGGTTAACTAGGCTTCCCCCAATGCTAAAGAGATGTGAGTTTGATTTTCACAAAAAGCCCATATCTAATCCCCACTGGTCACTATCATAGACTGATGGCCCGAGTAAGTTGTGATGAAAAGCGACTAAAAAAAAAAGACGACAGAAAATACTGGTTGAAAACTGACAATGAAGATGCTCTCATTTCAAAAACTAGGAAGCCTTTGGAGAGTGCATAGCTCTGTCAACACTGTAAACTCAAAATGAATGAAAATAAATTTAAAAATGAAGGGGAGAACTTTAAATGTACAAAGAGTGATTTACTTCCCTTGAAATTTTAATCTACTGCTTTTATCAACAGTTCAAATTCAACATCTTTTCCTGCAGAATGGTAAAAATCATACATCTCAATCTGAAACAGTTTTCTGGATCTGCCCTAAAATTTGATCAATTTTTCTGTTGTACATGGTTCATCTTTCCAACAAATTTCATGGTAATTCACCGAGAACTTTTATTTAGAGATATTGTGTTGACAGACATGAGTGAATACTTGCACCTCTTCTAATTTCGTTGGCAGAGGTAAACAATGTCATCTCACATTTCAAAGGGAGACAATTGGAAACATCTTTAATTAACTGATCGAGAAAAATTGTTATATTTCAAGTAAAAATTGATGTCTCCAAGTGCAGCTTCTGGGACAACAGACACCTGGCTATCATTTGCAAAATAGATGCCTTTTAATAAGGCACTTGAAATATTCGTTTCGAAGTTGGTTGAAATTCTGAAATGGGGCAGTCATCATTCTGTGAATTATTCGAGCCAGTATTCTCACCTTTGCAATTTCAATCACCGAGATTGATCAACATGCACTTAGACCTTCCTAGTACAGGTACCTGTCCATTTATTCAGCTCCCAGAAACACGGAATTACTAAAAAAATATAGTTTTGAATCTAGTGGGTAGCATAGTAGTTTGTGGACTTATTGCAAAAAATCATCACCCATTGACAATGAACTATCCAAGTACATATAACAGTTGTCTGTTTCTATGAAATTTATACCATTAAAAAGAATAATTGGAGAGGAATCTGATTTAAAAGTAATTTTCTTCCATTACATAGAGAAGTTATTTGTTTTTAAAATTTGTACAAATTTTACATTTCGTATACTCCATTTTGAGAATTTTAGGTGGATTAATAAAGATCGAACAGACCCTGCTTTAGAAGTGTATTAATTTGTATCTGTGAAATATAATTTTGTTTTTTACTTTTCATTGTTTGTTTAAAATTTCGAGTATGTATAAAGTTTTGGTCCAAAAGACTGCAAGTTCAGAAATCCGAATCACCTACGGACCAGAGCTTGCCGGATAAATAGTCCTGTACGTGTATTGTGTGCAATTCCGAGATGAAGCATAGTCACTATTCTGTGAATTATTCATACTAATGCTTTTGATACCTATCTAGCTGTGATAAGCAACATATATATCATGCTTTTTTCAAGTGGACATATTTTGGGATTATATATGAAAGATGAGAAAGATGTATAATTTATGAACAAAAACAGCACAATATTTTTTCGTGCATTATATAACCCTATTTGTCAGTAATTGCATCAATTCCTGACCATTGAGAATCCCTTTCTTCCTGATTTTCAATGCATCTCTCCAGTAAAATTTTCCCAAATACTTTTCTCTAGTGGAATCATTAGCAATGCATTTACATTATACATATAATAGCCCTATTCTGTCAGTAATGCTTGCTATAATTCTCGACCATTGACAATCCCTTTCTTTCTGATTTTCAATGCATGACATAAAGAAATTGATAAAACAAGTAAACATTCTCTATAATCTCAAGAAGTTTCTGGTTCTGATGTCCACTCCTCAACATATTTTACAAGGATGGAATTATAAGTAACAGAAAATCAAAACTAATAACTCCACCCTACCGGCTTCCACACATGCCAAGGCGGGTGAGGATTTGGGTTGACTGCAATCAAAATATTGCCCCAAATGAATGACTGTATACAAATTTTCTGGTTACTCTTTATACTCCCAAGAGAAAAAAACAATCTATTGGCTCTGGTTACTTCAAGAGACCGTTGTTTTTCAACTTCATTTGCCGAGTAAAAGTTTTGTCCAACCACAGCTGGTGACTCTCACTACTGAATGATAGTGTGTTTGAATTTCACATTGTGCTGTCAAGTCAATTTCAGTTATACATGAATGGACACACAAGTTACAGGCTTTTTGCTAAGTGCACAAAATCTTGGCACCCTTGAAAAAGAATATAAAGTGTTAAAGTTTAATATACTTTACATACTATTGTATTTCTCAGAATATTCTCCGTTTTGGGGTGATTAGACACAATATAAGTCACTGATTTGTCTCCAAAAACATAATATGTTGCTATGAAATTTCCTGAGCACATTCATGCAAAATATTTCATAACAGAGGAATTTAAAAAAAACAACTGAATTTCATAACCTCTAAATATATATTTTACAAATCAATCAGAATTTATAAACATTTAATGAAATGCAAAAAAAAAAAAAAAAAAAAAAAAAAAAATGAAACACTGGGGAGGTGATTAGAATATGGTAAAAGTCAGCACTCAAATATATGCATTCTTTGTAGACTTGAGAAATCGAACAATTACTGGTAATGATTTTTAATTGCTACTAAATTTGCATGCAATAATGTGATATATATATATATATATATATATATATATATATATATATACACTTCTGCTCCTGAAAATATACTTCCTAGCATTGAATACATTATTTTTTTTCCCCAAAATAAGTTTTGAGAATTTACTACAGGCCAAAGGTTACTTTATTCAAAAACCTTTCTTAACCCCAGAAGAAGATAATCTATGCTAGATTGTAATTTGAATTCCTGTGTATGATCTCTGAATGCAGTGTATAAATCATTCTTAGAATAAAATAGTAGATAAACATAAGTATCATGATTAATTAAAAAAATACATGTAATCACAAAAATTAATTCTTGTCAAGGGACTAAAAGTAATTCAGATGTTGTATATGAATATTACTGGTATTTTTACATGCCTCAAAAAACCTTGATTTCAAAGAACATTACTGAGTGACAAAAAATCTAAAGCTGCGATATGTTAAGAGGGTTTACTGGCAAATCCTACAATAACAAGACTATCGTAATCAACACTCACCAACCATTTGTTCTTGAAGTGAAGAAGAAGAAGAAGAAATACAGACAATAAGTAGTCAAGACGTTACACATGCCACTAAGCCACCATAAAAAAAAAAAGAAATCCTAGTAAGGTAGGGGAAAGTCCTGAGACCTTTATTTTATGTGAATTCTTTTTCTTTTTTTTTTTAAATTGGGGTGTATTAGTGCTGGGAATTACAGTGAGCCCTAGGCTAATTTATTCTTTTTGGAATTTAGAGCCTTGATCTTGAATTCATGTTCAACAAATTAAGAATGGAATGAAACAGTTGCTCAGCCTACAAGCCAAGCGAAATGATTGGTTGAGAAGGATGGACTCAAATTCATGATGAAATGGTCACATGACAGAGCTGGGAACATTATTTTTTTCTTCTTCATATTGGACCTTTCAAATGAAAGACAACAGCAAATTTGATTAGGCCTTGTTTTGAAAAAAACAAAAAAAAAACAAATGTTAACCCATTGTATCTGAATGGTAACAAAATATTACAAAAAAGACAAAGCAAGTTTACAAATCCCTGACTCCATATCGTATAATTTGTCAGATTACATCCGTCCAACGGAGAGAGAGGATCACATAAACAAACTGATAGAATGATACTAATTATCTGCAGATAAAGCATTTTGATGAAAATCAATCTGTGTGATCTCAGGGTCAAATGGAGTTATTGTGGGGGGGGGCGGTCCCATTTATTCTCCGTACAAACATCTGAACAACGTGGCAACTGAAACAAAATGGGGCACTAACGTTCTTTCAACATCTTTGTGAATTTCAATGTTGATTATTTTAAAAAAAAAAGGAAAAAAAAAATCATTGGCACTGGTTATTTTTAATGGACCAAAATTTGACCGATTCCGAGAGGCCACTTTCTTATGTTACACTAAATGATGTTGATTGTTTTTAATTAAATTAAAATCATGTATAAAAAAAGGGCTAAAAGTAGGGAAGGTGGTCCCAGTTGTAAATTGTAATGCTCACCACACTCCTTTATCAAATGTTAAAAAAATGGCTCAAAACTTTTGTGAGCTGTTTTTAACATTGAGTGAACGAGTATGGGGAGGATCCATGAAAGAAAAACAGGAATTAATTCATAAATTATATTGTTATCAATTTGATTAAATAAAATTTTGCATATCTGTAGGAAGAATTAATTGATAATAAATATAAATCTGGTTAGTCACTCAATAGAAACCATCATGTGACCAACGTCTTTTGGCAGCATGCCATGTTGGGGGTGATCAATGGAAAATAGGGAAAAAGGTGTAATCGATGAATAAGTTACTCCTCTCACCTTTTGTTGGGCAGTGATCACAAAAATGTCTGAATTTTCAACAAACAAGCATTAATGCCACTGGACCAAAAACTAATAGGTCATTCTAGCATAAACTACCCAGCAGATTGACCCTCCCACCCCACCGAGAAAACATGTAGAGAGGGAGGTGTTTGAAAAAAAAAAAAAAATTTTTTTTTTCCCTAGACATAAAGAGTAAATGCTTCATTTTCAGCCCTCTATCTCCATTGGTATAGTCTGTGCATGTGATACATGGCCAGCCAGATCAACTTGAAAACTGAAGAAAAGTTTTGATGACAGTTTTGGTTGACGGTTTCTAATTGTATGACTGATATAATTGTTTGAAGTTTCAGCCTTCCAGCCTTAATATTGCGGTCTGTACATGTGCCATCCAGACCAACTTCAAAACTGAAGCAGCAAACTAATGGTTTTGGTTGGTGGTTTCTAATCGTATACCTACCCAGTGTAAAAGAAAAAAGTGACCATTTGGAACTAACTAGATTTGGGTCCAATAAAGGTAACAAGGGCAAAATCATCCTTTTTCACCCAATAACTTTTCCAATGAGTGTTTATGTTTCTTCATACGTTTCCTGCTTTAAATAAAAACACAATATATCTAACAAAACAGTTCCCAAAGATAAATATTTGTAGAAAACAGAATTTTTTTTTTGTTTGTTTTCAAAAGTTAAAATATATTTATTTTTTTTTATTTTCCTTCTTTTTTTTTTTCTGTTTTTTTTTTTTTTTTTTTTTTCAATTTCATATTATACCAGATTATCCCCAATGGTGATATAATTATTTTCTCTATTTCATACCAGAGGGTTAGAGCTGGTTTAAGCAGTGTTTGTAGGTCTGACGTTCATTGTATGTATGTATATGCATGTGTGGGTATATATATGTATATATATATTACACACACATTATATGCAGCTATATATATATATTTTTTATTCACACATACTTATACATGCAGCTATATATATTTATATATATATGCAGCTACACACACGTGTATATATATATACATATATATATACACACACCCATACACACGTGTATATATATATACATATTTATACACATCCATACACACACATGTATATATATATATATATATATATATACACACACACACACTTATATGCAGCTATATATATATATATATACATATATATACATACATACACATATCTATATATATTTATTTATGTCTCTCATAAACATCCTTCAATAAGAGCTGAGGATCCAGTCATTCACAAGAAACAACTTGAGATTTTTTCGCTTATACAGAAAACAAGCCCAGCTATGACACAGTTACACTGTTGGCCTTGTTCATAGATATTGGCAGAGTTCAGGGATCGTCCTCTAGAATTGTGGGTTCTTTTGGTTGACCTAACGGTACCGTAAGGGGACTTGCTCCTATTGGTGCCATTGTGTCATCTTCCAGTTCCTGAATACTGCTGTCTACCGTTTTTGAGAAACCGTCTATATTGGAAATATCATCATCAGAGGCGGACATCTCAAGATTTAGTTGTTCAAATATTCCTGCAGGGACTAAGCTGGCCGCGCCACCTTTTCCCTTCCCACGAGATTTTGTCTTGCGCAGGTTGCGTTTCCCAGGCAAACGTCTGCCGTGGGACACAGCATCTAGTTCAGACCCAGAACTAGACTCTTGGAGTGGTAGATTATCTCGTCTTAAGCCTCTCTTGGATTCACCCGAGTGACGCAGGAGACGAATTCCAGATCCTACCATCGGATTATAAGGCAGCAAAATTTTGGGATCTTTTACTTTAGTACATTTATAGGTTGGCTTTGGTGGAAGTTCCGAGGTCTTTTGGGAAACCTTTTCTGTTGGTTCCAATTTAGATTTTAAAGGTACAGGAAATGGTTTGGTTCGGTCCACAGATAAAGGTCCGGGTAATTTCATCTTGCTGGGTGGCATAATGGGTAGATCTAACCCATAGCCAACATTTGCTTGAAGTGGGCTTGCCGGTCCCATGGATTTTGCATTATCCAGTTGATTCTCTGCAGGGAAAAAAAAAAGAAAAATATCTGAGAAAACAAATTTTTAATTATACCATGCTTATATCTTTCATTATAAAATAGTCTTATGCTCTCAGTATTGCTTGCATTTGAGCTTCACCACTGATTTTCAATGCACAGCAAATGATTTTACCATAGAAATGCATTGAAAATCAGATTGGAAAGGACTGTTAATGGTTAAGATTTAATGCTAGCAGTACTGAGAGGATAAAGCTATTATATAATTTAAATGCATTGCTAATGATTTTACTATAGAATTGAAAGTCAGTAAGAAGGGGATTGTCAGTGGTCAAGAATCAATGCAAGCAATAATCATTATACGTATAATGCAAATGCATTGCTACAGATGTAAAAGGCTTGTAAATTTTTCAGTTCAGAAGGTGAAGATTTTGATAATAGTATGCATTTTTACTTGAGTTCACAAATCTGGTTGAAGTCCCTGAGCTCAGTTGGTTCCCACATTTTGTAACAGGACCCCTTTGTTGTACGTCATTTCACATCAGATTCAGTATTTTATAGCTGAGCCTCATCAAAAAGGTGCATTTAGTGTTAAAGGTAGCTCTTTGCTCCTTTCGAGGTGACCAATTTTGTAACGAGTATCTTTGTATGACAGGTGAATTCATTTGATGACCAATTTTGCAACAAGGGCTGGAGGAAATTATTTGACGACCAATTTTATGAGAAGTATCTTTGTAGAGTAGGTTAAAATTATTTGACAACTAATTATAATAAGAAAAGACAGACATAAAAATTGAAGAGGATGAGACTGAAGTTACAACACTAACAATGAATTTTCATTTTATAAACAACACAAGTTGTTAGCAGTATTCAATAGTTAACTATTATATATAAATAGTAGAAAGTGGATTCGCTACACAAACTAGTTCATGTTTCCCCAAATCCCCAAAACTAGATTCAAAAAACAAATATTCATTCACCTGATGAGGCCCGGAGATGGTAGAAAGATGAACTAGTTTGTGTAGCAAATCCACATTCTACAATTCATTTCCAGCTCTACTCTATAACAACTTAACTTCCATAGTAAAAAGTTGTATGTATCGAGCACTCTATGAGATAAATCCATTACAAATCAGAAGTTGCTTTATATTACTAACATATTATGTTATACTGCTAACCTGATCTGTACCATACATATTATATATAAGATCACTAGACTAAAGTTTAGATGCATTTGTTGCAGGTTACATAAGCAGTTAGTGCAAAAATCATTTCCAATTAATCTCTAAAGCAAAATCATATCCAATTAACCTCTATAGTAAAATCATATCCAATTAACCTCTATAGTAAAATCATATCCAATTAACCTCTATAGTAAAATCATATCCAATTAACCTCTGTAGTAAAATCATATCCAATTAACCTCTGTAGTAAAATCATATCCAATTAACCTCTATAGTAAAATCATATCCAATTAACCTCTATAGTAAAATCATATCCAATTAACCTCTATAGTAAAATCATATCCAATTAACCTCTATAGTAAAATCATATCCAATTAACCTCTGTAGTAAAATCATATCCAATTAACCTCTGTAGTAAAATCATATCCAATTAACCTCTGTAGTAAAATCATATCCAATTAACCTCTGTAGTAAAATCATATCCAATTAACCTCTGTAGTAAAATCATATCCAATTAACCTCTGTAGTAAAATCATATCCAATTAACCTCTGTAGTAAAATCATATCCAATTAACCTCTGTAGTAAAATCATATCCAATTAACCTCTGTAGTAAAATCATATCCAATTAACCTCTGTAGTAAAATCATATCCAATTAATCTCTAAAGCAAAATCATATCAAATAAACTTCTGTAGTGAAATCATATCAAATGAACTTCTATGAAGGCTTTTAGTATTTGCAATGTTTCTGTAAATGTAATAATTAGAGAGAATGAAAGCTTTGGTGTATTAGTTTAAAAAATCTTATCTGTGATATCCCAAGTTATGTGGACAGAAAATTATTATTATTAAAATGAAAATTAACAATTGGAAAAGAAAGGGCATCTTACCTATATCATTGAAGTTTGGAAACTCTGACTGTGTTTGCCTACGACTACTGTTGGACACAGAAGATGGAGACCTATCCACACTGGGACTGCCTGAGGTTGATGTGGCTGCAGACTCAATACCTGGGTCCTCTAGGAAAGGACATGTCTCTGAATGTCCCTGGCGTTGCATTTGCAGTCGGCAGAATATCTTCATCTCTAGATGAGATCTGTGTAATGAGTAAAAGCAAGTATGTGAAAGTCATCAAAAGAAAAAAAGAATTTGCATATTTCGAATGTACTGATCCAGAAGAAATCCTGCCAAAACGTTCCTTTTGGACCATCTTGCTGATCCAAAGCCAAGGTAAGGGATGATGGTTTGGTGTGGGGTGATCAATTCTGTCCTGTAAAAACGTATTTGCTACTACACTGTACTATGGCATCTCAATGATTAGTCAAGTAAGAGCGTGATTGGGAGGATTCTTTTTGAAAAGGGCACAGGACGCATGCTGGTGTGAGCCTATGGGAAGCCAGCTAGCCAAACAACTAAACAAACCAGGATGGAGACCTGGAACATCAGAACTTGTTTGGGAGCAGCAAACCAGCTCAAATGGCAAGTGAAATGAGAAGATACAACATCATTGTCCTCAGTAGGAAAAGAGTTTGGAAGCCGGAGGGGAGCTGAAGAAGATCAGTCAAAAGTGAGGCAAAGGCGGATGGACTGACAAAAACTAAGTCGTGTAGTGTGGTCATGGCCTTTAGTTCTACAAAGTGTTTACAGGTATAAACTAACGAATCCGTGGAACAACAGTTTCAGTATAGACCAATCATTTCCTGGTGGGCCTTCAAAATAAGATTATAAACATGATCATACTTCCCTCTAGACTGAGCCTATGCACACATGTTTTGTAAACAGCACACAAAGGAAATCAACATGTAAATTCGGTAGATTGCTTACTGAGTTTTCATTGAAAAATATAAATATCAGATTCAAAAGTGTGCACATACTTTTGTCTCAGGAGAAGAAATTTGTATGCCATAACATTTTGGTATCTCCAGAAAATTCAAAAGAACATTGAAAATGATACACTTATCATTAATTTCTGACAAATATTTCTTCTATTTCCAAACCACACTGCTGACTAACATTAGGGTTAAAAAGCAGTTGAAATCAAGATGAAAGGAATTCTGGCTGAGGTAGTTCATGATCACTTTGCATTAATGCTCCTGGAGAAGGCACGAATCCTCTCCCAGACACCCAGTTATGGCAGGTAGATGAAACCTTTCAGTACTGAAAGGAAATCCATCTAAAGGAAGGCTACTCTGATAAAAAAAAACAAAAAAACCTATAGCTTGGTAGTCACCTTGGCTGTCTCAGATGACTGAACTACTGAAGAAAGGTACCTCACTGAAAGAATGGACTTGGTGAATGTCAGCTGATCTCCGCTTTACAAAATAACCAGCATATGACACGAAGATACATCCTACCTTGATCCTTGCAAGCAAGGAAAAGCAAAGAACAATAACAATACACCCATATATATGTGCGTGTGCATGTACATATGTATTATGAAGGCGTTATTCCAGCCTTACCTAAGTTCATTCTCTTCTTCTGGAGTCAAAATTTCTGAATCTAGAGTTTGTCCCTTGATCAAAGGTGCCAAATATGGTTCCTTAGAGCAAAGATTCTCTTCAATTTTCTGCACCCTCAGTTCCAGTCGATCATCAGATAGTAATTCACCCCGCATCTGAAAAATAAAATTAGGCCGTCATCAGGAATATTCCGGAGGACAAAGGTATGACAGAATGGTATAATAAGTCCAAGGAAATAAAATCATTAATACAGAGCATAATGGCAGACAGGTAAGTAATAGTAGTCGATAACATTGAGTCTATCCTAATTCAAAGAGATGTTCAAAGTTCAATAGCAGTAAAGATGCCGTCTGTAATTCTTAGATGAATCATTGACATTCAAAAAGCTGTTCTGACTATTCTCTGAGTTACTTTTGTTCTTACTACACCATCTCAGCTGATTCATTTTATGGCCATCAGGTATTCAATTACATTTTAGATCCAATATTTGTTTGTTCTTGTTATTGTTATTGCACATTTTCATAAAGGTAAAACAGAATTATATTTTTGAATTGCTTGGAGGATGTAACGATTCAGATATAATCTACATTCCTGAACCAAGGGAAGATTATCAGCATCTTTTAAAAGTAATTGATACAATACACAGTGAACACATGTGATCGTATTTATTTTAGATATTTATAAACCTGAGCAAGGCCACATACTTCTGCTAGTATCAAATACAAGTATATATAAAACAATACTTAAATATGAAAATTTCCAAAATGGTAACAAAGAAGTCTGGAATATCAAAATATTGCTTACCTCTGATCCGCCACTTGATATCCCATCATCTCCCACTCGGTCATCTGAAGTGGTATCAGAATCCGTGAGGTAGTAGAGAGGTTTCTCAGGCATTCCCGACAGACCAAGCAAAGCATTCATGTGGAAGAGCAGTTCATCCACTTGGTATTCAATCTCGGCCAGAGTGAATTCCTGAAAACAGAGAAATAACTTAGAAATATGCACACGTTCATGTGTGAACCTATATTTTTCATCGATAAATCTATAGTCTTATGATGAAAATAAGTTACAACAAATATTTTCAAACCAAATCTCTTTTCCTTGTCAAGGTTCTTAATTCAGAGGTGAATATCAATTGCATAGCTCAAACATTATACAGTCAAAATTTCAGATTGAAAAATCAACTGATAACTATGAGTCACGCAATGGACTTGATCCATCTTTGCACGCACACACACATATATATATATATATATATATATATATATATATATATATATATATGTGTGTGTGTGTGTGTTTATAACTTGCCCCAGTCAAGGTTGACAAGGAGTCCAACAGCTTTTTTAAAAACTGTTTCTTCTGCTTGGGCTGGTGTAATATTCATACAAGAGTAGTTTGCCCATGTATTCACTGACTCAGTTTCCTCTTCATTAACTAAATTGGCATGCCAGTGGCTATTCGTTGATTGTCAAGAGAGATGGCAATGAGAGAAGTGGATTCATGCCTTTTTTTAAGGGCATTAGTGTGATGCAAACAAAAACAGCATCAGTCAAGCAAAAGTTATAACACTTAATGACTTACAGCAGGTAAACTTGGGTCTCCAGCAGTGGGGCAATTCTCACTCTTCAACCCTGTCCAGGTGAGCAGTTTCTGCCAGACAAAGATCAAAGATTCCCGTAGACTCAAGGCACCAATTCTCTTCTGCTTGTAACTTATATGATTTGATGATAGAATTGCCAAAATCTGGTGAAATGCAAAAATAGAAAAGAAAAACAAGGTCAAAATGAGTTGAAAAATATGAGGATAAAATGAAAAAAGTACGTATAATTAACAGAGTGGCCTTTTTTTTCCATTTTTTTCTATAATCTCTGCCTGTGAAGTTGACTCTTACACTTAATGGTAAGAATTTTGCTGATAGAAATATCTCTTATCCATCATTTGAAACAATAGATTCTTCCATCAAAGGGTGTTCGGTCATTCTTCTAAAAAAAATCATCTTACAGAAATCCGAATATATTTGCGAATCTTTTCACAAGGATTAACTAGTAGGTATATTATACAGGATTTGATATAAAGGTTGGGTTAGTGAAAATTACGCACAGAAGAGGTACAAAAATAGAGGGGATTATTTTTAATCTATTTCGGTTAAATATTCATTCCAAGAGTTGTTAAAACTATTCAATTCGTTTTTTTTCTGTTTTTAACAAAATATTTCACCTGATCTTCTCTGATAGAGGTTGTATCTCTCTGGTCCAGTATTTCTAGTTTTCTGGCATGTTTTGAATCTGCCGCCATAATTATGTGATTCTGTCACTAGAATTTTTCGATATGGTTTCAAACTAATTTTTGAACTGTGATTGAGTAGTTTATAAATGAACCCCTTAAAATAAAAGTGCAGTTTGAAACTGAATCACAGATCTTCAAATTAGACAACCTTTAATGTTTAGATGAGGATGGTTCAAAAATATTCAATATGTAAAAGAAACAAGATGGGGATGATGCCAAAATATCTTGAATGTTCTGAGGGCTGAAAGACAAAGATGAGAGTGGTAAATGAATATCTGAGATGTCTTTAAAAAATTTCACTGAAAAAAAACCAAAAAACAATGAATTTCATACTCACATAAGCTGTAAAAAGTCCAGCACCAGTGATAAGGTAAGCAACAACAAACAACTTTCCAGGCAAACTACCATCTGCATAAAACTCTGTAAAGTCACTGTTCCTTGTGAGTAAGGCCGCCATGGCAAGGAAACCTGTCCAGAAGTTGTTGAAGCTACCAACAAATGAACCAAAAGCCAAGTGACCGAGGCTGGTGTAAGCAGTGATGATACCCAGTAGGAAAACCTGGGGGGAAAAAAGACGAAGGAAATATTGAGATTGCAAAACTAAATTCAAAAGCAGCAATTTTAGATAATCAGAATGAAGGTGCAAAATAGCCGAACAGTTACTAGTATGCAGAATGGAATCGGTCAACTGAGCTCAAACCCTGGCTGAAACAGTTTGTATTCATTTTGCACTAATTCCCTTGGGAAAGACATATAAATCCATCTCTTCTCTGCCTATGGGTGAACAGTAAGACACGCTTGGCTGCCCAGCTCCCAGTCAAGAACACAGACAACTGATTCCATATCAGTCAGAAGAGAGAGGGGCTCTATGAAATTTTTGGTCAACAAAACATCTAAGATGTAGATTTGTGGCTTTCCCAAGGGTACTAGAGTAAAGTGAACAAAAACAGCCTTGGGTGAAACTTGAAATAGGGTTTACTCATTTCCTTACTTGTAAGCATTATGCTACCCCTGCACCAACTGGGAAAATTACTTACTGCAAAAATGATGATTTCATTGGTAGCTCTTTTGTAGACGTTTTCTAACATGGCAAAAAGTGTCTTGTAGCGTGATAAGGAGAGGAATTTGAAAATGGCCAAATAAAGAACAAGACCCAACTGCGATTTCAAGATCTGAAAGAGAGAAAAAAAGAAAATTATTTAAAAAAAAAAAAGAATCAGAAACTTAAAAAAACTGAAAAATCCAACACTCAACATTTTTTTTTAGAGCAGACAACTGATTAAAGAATGAATTTAGTTTGGAAAGGGTTTGGAGTTCAATTCAACAACTTCATTCATTTTGACTAGTTCTTTTTTTTTTATCTTCATCATATTACTGTAGCCCCAACAAATCATCAGCCTGACCAACCAGCCAAGTGAGCAACAGATTCTTCTCACTTTGCTCACCTATGCATCTGACAGTGCTTGTCTCTGGTCACATTTTTGCGTGAGTACACAACTAAATACCATCTATAAACCTTTTTTTTTTCAAGTTCTTTTTAGGGTTTTTATGGTCATTTTGGACGAACAAGGCCCAAATTTTGTGCTAGTATTTTTTTTACATAGTCTTAGTTGAAGGTTCTTCCCCCCCCCCAGATAATTAGTTCTGGTACATGTGCAGGCTACGGTGATTCACTCATGCAAGGTACGGATACTGTTGCTATTTCCAACAATTTTATCTCTTAACATCCAAGTACTTGAATGTTCATCTAATCATATAAAGTATATAAATTGGAGTTGGGTCTGAGGGGATACTGAGGAAGATGCTAGAGATTTAAGACTGGGGGGGGACTTTCTGTCATTTAGTCTTCTGCAATAACCACAAAATATCTGGTGTGACTATGCAAATGCATGAATATAATGAAGAATCAGGAGATGAGTGTCAAGGAAACTTGTCGTCACTTGATCTCCAGTGAGAGCCGTCAAAATAGTACGTAGATTTGTGAAGTGAAGAAACTCACCTCATCCCAGACTGTAATGAATGAAATATCCACAAATTCCTGATAGAATGTACTGCGTAGATTCTCAATTACTTCAGACACCAAGACGAATCTATAGACGTAGCATACCATGTACAGGATGGAAGTGATGCAAATCGACATCTACAGAGAAGTAAGCAATTCAGAGATTAGACAAATATAAGTAAAAAGAGAATTAAACAGTTATAATCAATTATCAGATAGATTTAAAAGTTTCCAGTATCATCCATAGTAAAATCATTTGCAATGCATTCTTATGGCAGAATCATTTCCAATGCATTACTATAGTAAAATCACTTTCAATTCACTTTTTTTTTTACAGTAAAATCATTTGTAATGCATTTCTATAGTAACAAAAAGTCATTTGCAATGCATTTCTATAGTAACAAAAAATCATTTGTGATGTATTTCTATAGTAACAAAAAATCATTTGCAATGCATTTCTATAGTAACAAAAAATCATTTGTGATGCATTTCTATAGTAACAAAAAATCATTTGCAATGCATTTCTATAGTAACAGAAAATCATTTGCAATGCATTTCTACAGTGAAATCATTCGCAATTAATTTCTCCACATGATTTTTGTATTTGCTGAATTTGAATTTTTTGAATTTGCTCTTATCATCAGAATTAATCAAATCTTAGACTGATTTGTTTATTAAATCCCTTCCATGATATAAATTACGAAAACAGACTGTTATATAATCATTTGGGATATCATCAAGTAAACTGTATCAATACATCATTTTCAACTGCAAACAGTCAACTTACATCCAAGACTTTCCAGGCGTGTTTGAAGAGTTTTTTGTTGTAGTGAATCGTGTCAACAAAGACATTCTTCAGGCTGAATAGCATCAACACAACAAAAAGCAACTGTAAAAAAGAGAGACAGAAATATTAGTAAAATCACAAAGAGGGTTAAATAATAAAGAGTAAACTAACATCAATGGATATATCAACAGATATTATTTGATACACAAGATCAAAGAGCAGCATTTTCAATATTGGCCTCTTTATCTCATGAAGAGTTTTTGATCGAACATTAGATAGAATGATCACGAAATTATTCCATATAACTTAATTATTTCAATGTATATGAATGTATTAAGCATAAAAAGATATGAAACCCAAATGGTATAACAATCTATTTAAATCTGTGGGCCGTGTATCTACCTATCTTTATCTACAAACTCACATATACAGAAAAATTATCAGAAAAAATAAAAAATACCTCGATTAAATGAACATGGTAAACAAATAATTCTTTTCCCACACAAGTTCCATATATGTCTATACATTCTTATAGACGGTGTTTCCAGCCTGCTAATTTTTTTTGAACTTGGAAGTATTTTAACGATATCATTTTTCCAGCAATATTTTTCACATATACTCGTGTATGCACAAATTTTTTTCCCTCAAAGAAACAGATGCAGGTTTATTTGAATATCATCTCAACAATTTGACTCCACTGGAAAAATTTCAGTTCCTAATTCAAGATGGCTGACACTGATTAAAGCAAAACCAGTAGTTCAAAATTTAGATACTTCTAAGAGTTGACCTTTAATTCTTTAGTAGCTTTCCATCACAACTTACTCGGATTGTCAATCTACTACAATGAGTGAACAACAAAGCTATCGTTATATTTATGGTCATAAGGAACTTAGAAACTACTAAAACAATTATTTTTTCACATAAGCTCCATTAATGTCTATATATATCTGTAGACTTTCAGTCTTCTGATCTCTTGAGTGAACTTGAAAGTATTTAAATCATAAATTAAATCATTTTACTGTGAACTTTTTCATATGCCATCAGGTTTTCATTCATTTACATGTATCTACTTGTGTAGTCTTTTACTAGAAAAAATCTGTATTCTTCAAAAAAGTACCCCTTACACAAAAAACTCAATTGTATATAAAATCCGATTACCTCGCAAGTAAGAATGAATTTGTCCCAATGTGTTATGTAACGGAAAAGATGTGTACAGGAAATGTGAGCATCAGGTAGAGCTTTACCAGTTCCCAAGAGATTCAGTCTCAAAGAGACTGAACTGAAAAATAGAAAAAGAAACATTGTTAATTTCATTTCATAAAACAGATTCATCAGAAAATTATATACATGATAGCATTGTATAATAGTGAAATCATTAGAATGCATTTGCATTTGTTGCACCACTATATGATCATTAGAGTTCCAACATCTATCAATTTTTTATATAATACCTCTATGGGTCTCTCATCATAATATATTGTCTTATCAACATTTGAAAATCTTATTCCTGTTTGATATCACCTCACTTAGCTATACTGAATACTCCATAATTCAATTTCTTTCCAAGATTTCCTCATGGAGTAAATAGTAATCATTTCATCATTTTACCTTCCATTCTACATTTCTTCTGCAATTGGAATTCATCCTCTGGCTAAAAAGTGCCCTTTATTTGAGAATCACTGGTATAGGCCAACCAAAACTTACCTGTTTCTAACAGATGGCTGTGAATATTTCTAATGAAAACTCATATTAGGTGATTAAATAGGAAAATTATGATTAACATATGAAAATTGCAGTCTAAATATGGTTCTTTGATTTGTCTATATATAATTCCTCTATGGACATCTCATTATAATATAGTCTTATTCCAGTTTAATTGTCTTGCTATACTGTATACTTGATAACTTCAATTCTTTCGAAGATTTTCTTTGAGAGTTCCTGATATTGACCATTCCATCCATTTTTAATGCCATTTTCTTTAAATTTGTCCATACTTATTTTTGAAACTCTTAACACTACTTTTATTCTTCACGTATTCAGGCAATTTGTTTCAATAGTGCACAACTCCTTTGCTAAAGAGATATATAGATTTATCAAGGCATACTATTAGATTTTTTGTTCCATTGGACAAGATAAGTAAGTAATTATCATAATATTTTGAAGTGAATGACATTTTTCATTTATATAATAAACTCTACCTGTGATTTAGATTACATAGAATATTTGTGAAGATATAGTGCTGAAGTTCATTTTTTTTTTAAAAAGGAAATTATCCATCAAGAATCAATTCAATCAAAAATCTGAACAATCCAAGAACATGACAATTTTCATTCAATAAACTTTGGCACTCTAGAAAAAGCTATGAGATCCCAAATGATGTAGTAAGAAGACTCGAGAGTGGAAAAGAAGAAGCCACAATGTAAAAACAGGGACCAAATAATTCATGTTAACTACCTGAAGAGGTTGGTTGGAGGATTGTAGAGGGTGAATTCAATGATGATTTGCTGAATGTGTTCATTTATCAAATTCTGCTCTTTGACTTTCATCAATTTGGCAGCAGCTTTTGATCTTTCAAATGAAAACGAAAAGAAATTAAATTAATAATTAATCAACAGTGAAAAGAAAAAATAAATATGCACTTTAAATACTGGTAAAAGTTTTTGAAGGTAACAGCAGTTCCCTTGAAATTTCTTCTTTTTAAAAATTAGTTCAGTATTTGCCTAGCTTCATCTTTAATTTGAGGGGAAAGAAAAGTGGACGTATTTATGATGTCCGTCCAAAAATTATCCAGCCATTTTGAATATCCAGAGAATTGGTTGTGCAGCCTTTAGGTAACTTAGAAATCAGTCAGAGGTATCCTTACTCTTGATGCATGAGGAAGAACTATTCTATAGGGTTACTCAATCAGCAGTGAGTTCCCACTGAATGAGTTTGTGTGCTGTGTAACCGTCACATTTATAATGACCAAGCCTATGCATTCTTCACATCTTGTGCAGGGTTTTCAACAAGAACATCCCATCACCAAGATTTGTCAGCTCCGCACCCCAAAAGTCCAGATTTGGCTCCCAGCAACTCATGGGTCTTTACAAAGAGTTTCAGATCATGAATTAGAATAAAGAAAACATGATGAAGCAACTGATATAAATCCTGAAAAAGGACTTAGTAGATTGTTTTTCAAGTAGGAAGAATGCTGGGATGATTGTGTGAGGTCTTGAGTAAAATGCTTTGAGGGGGACTAAGGCACCATTGCCTCAAGGAAGTGATTTTTTTTTATCAATATTGAATGGTAGCATACTTCCCAAACAGACTTAATATATAACTGTTTTTTACAAAAGTCACTTTAAAAAATATTTTGCAGAGATTACAATTGTTCGCTCATTTTTAACAGATAATATTTGAAACGTAAATAGATATGAAGAATTAACTGACCGATGATGGGGTAACTTGATGATATTGGTCTCTTTTGTGTTGTTATTTTTGGTCCCTGCACCCAGGGTATGATTGTATTTTGGACAGAGACTGGGATACCCATGTTCAGACATGCATTTCTTTGCGGGTTGTCTGATATAACGGATATGGACCTTCCCTATCAGGTAACTGCTACTCCCAGCAACGTAATTCTACAAAAGAGAGACAGGTGTATGAGCAAAAAAAAAGAAAAAGTGGTTTTATATATAACAAGGGTGATGCACAATCCAAAAGTGTATATTAGGAAGAGGTTAAGCTTTATGCTGTGTGAAGAAGCCGGACAATTTTCCGGCAATCATATGAAATTACAGCTACTGAGCATTTGGGTTACTTTTCTTCAGTGGCGCCAATTTAGATATTGTACATCTGAATATGGATAATTCTGAAGAGTCTAAGTCAAGGGAGATAATTCATAGAAACTGAGGAAAGATCTATCATCTTCCATTTTTCATCTATTTTTATTAGATATCTCTCGAGAAGCTAATCCAAACAACTTCAAACTCAACACTGCACTGCTGCGTATGCTGTCCAATATGCCTGGTTAATGTCAACTTTTTACAATGGCCAGTTGTTGAGTAATTGCAGTGCATGCACACATGCATAATGGCCTCATTCTGTCGGTAATGCTTGCATTATTTCCTGATCATTTGTAATCACTTTTTTCCTGATTTTCAATGTGTTACACTAGTTAAATCACTTACTGTGCATTTACATTATAAATAGAATAGCTTCACTCAGTCTGTAAGACTGGCATCAATTCCTTACAATAACAATATCCTTCTCTTAGAGAAAACCCAAGCTCCTTTGCCATAAAGGTTAGTTTTTTTACTTAAATATTATCACTTTTCTAATTCATGATAAATTGTATAAAATTTGTAATCTGTTGATACATACTTCTAGAAAAAAAAAATGACAAGCCAGTTCAGTTATTGACTTACACAATAATAAACCTTTACATTTTATTTTGGATGGTAATTATCGTTTTCCCCTAGTTATGTCATAAAATTAGTTCCTGGCTAACGGTGAAAACTCTTCATGTACGTTTTCCAGGCCAGAGTCAAGGTTTCATTTTCCCCCAAAAAAAGTGTCTCGGAGAAAAATTTACACAAAATAATTTCATGACTACTATCTGTGGGTGCCCACAGGTATGATGGGTCCAAATTACATCCAAAGCAGCAGCAGGACAAAAAGCAGACTCACCACTTCCATATTGTGCTGCTGTTTATAGTAAGCTTCCCCATAAATGTGATCCAGGAAAGAATTCTGTACCCAGTTCCACCATAAAGGGAGAGAATTGATTCTGAGAAAAGGTTCCCTTCCAGACCTGATAATTGAAAATAAATAAAAGATTGAAAATTCACAAAAGAGAAGAAATTAAGTACAAAAATTTTGATTCTTAAATGAATAGAATGAAAAATAATAGAACTCATCTGTGGATTGAATAGAAAAAAAAATAAAGAAATCACGAAGAGGAGATAATCCTTATCTGAGGTTATTTCCCTTCAATTACTACATTCAATTTTCAAAATGAATTCAAGAGTCCATCAAATAACAACGAAGTTAAAATATTCAAATTTAATCTGAAGGACTGCTTCTACAGCCACCCATCCTCCTCTTAGAAGTGGTCATAATGTCAGGACTTCCTCAAGATATATCATTAGGTGGCCATAGCCATATAAACGAGATGGGAGAAGAAATCTTTACTTGATACCGAAAATCTGCACATGAAAGATTTTGCTAGGGAGCTATGTTTAGTAAGCTCTCCTTGAAGACCATTACAAATGTGGTGAATTTGATTCTCACTGGGTGCCCCACGCAAGTGGCCTTGTGTCAAACTATGCTAAGATTAGTATGCATCAATAAGATATGATTGGGATCTGAAGTCTTACATTATCCTCCATATTCATCTGACATTTCTCCAGCAGATTTTCAAACAATTTCAAGTTCATATATGTAATGAAAGATTCAATAATATGGAAGCCATAATTAGTGATTTTACTGAACTTGTGACCACTAAACCAAGAATTTCACAGAGATGGCATATTCTCACTAGATGATAATTGGAAAAGCTTATTGATTCAAATGGGTCATACTTTGATTGAATAATTTCCAATTTTTATTATTCATCATTCTCATCTTACTTATTTAAAAATGACATTTCATACATCATAATCAAATAAAATGTGAAAAAATGTACAAGTCTATTGATAAAATCATGAACGAAGAAAATTTTGTAGAAAAAAATTGGACTTACCGTAAAAGTGTGGTTTTGAGACCATCATTGAGCCGGAATGAGGAATAAGACCCTTTACCAAATGCCATAATGCACAACATGCCAACCATTAAACCTAGCATGGTACCATTCCTGTAGGAACAGAAATGAATCAGAGTTACATCATTTTTTTTCTTCAGTAAAACATAAAATGAACTTACTAAAAACATTGATATAAAACAATATTTCAGTGCATACCTTTAAACTGAAATGTAAAAATAATCTATCAAATTATCTGTAGATCGAGTGTTTCTTGTCAAGGTCCTTCAATTTCGATTGAAGTGTTAATTTAAATTATATCTCCTTTCTTGGTTGTGTTTTCTGATTTAGTGAGTCATTCTTTAAAGCTATTCATTAATTATTGCTTTTATTCAAATTTAATAAACCAGTTTATTTATTTAGGTATATGGAAGTAATTCATCAAACAAAATGGGTTTGTTTTTACTTATTTGTGGGAGTTGGGCAGAAGAATACTTTTGAGGTGAAGCCACACTCTCCTTAAAGTGAATGTGTTATCAATGTGTTTTTTTGTTCTAAATGAAGATATTTTTTTTCTACTTCTTGATGATTTCTTTGACAAAATTAGAACATCAAATCATTGGACAGGAGTTAGACTAAAGGTGTTTTACCTGAAGAAGGAGAAAGATTTCTTCTCTTGGATGGACTTTTTGCTGGAATCTAATAATTGTTTCCGGTGTGGAGGTCTGGAAAATCTCAGATGACGTGATCTCTGTCGTGCAGCAAAGCCCTGTTAAGAAAAAAAAGACAGGTAGGACATGGCTGAGAAAGGATCAAATTATTTTACCTGAGAAACTACAAGAAGTGGCGGAAAGAAAGCTAGATTTAATATACAACTACTTCAGCGACCAGACCAGGTCTCCAATATATAAACATCAACTCTCAAATTCATCAACCGTTTGAAAGTGTTTATAATCGACAGTGGAGCTCTTTAATGAATAACAAAATAATTTTGGAACTCTTCTGTGAATGAGATAAAGAAATAGAAAAGTTTGTCAAATGATCATAGAAAGATAATCTTATTCAGAAGTTGTTTCCCTTGAAAAGGACATTTCATTTTCTTTGTATGAATTCAAGAGTTACAGTCCAAATCATTCTATAATGAAACATTTCTTTTTCTCCTTAGCCTAGTTCCTATGAAAGGTTAACTTAAAACTACTTCGGATACCAGACTGGTTCTCATATTGCCTTGTTATGTCCCTATCAATGGTTAACTTACAACAGCTCTGATTATTCACTCAATAGAAAACGTCATTGGAACAATGTCTTTGGTTAGTCTGCCATGTTGGGAATAATCAATCAAAATATTGGAAAAAGGAGATGATCAATGAATAAGTTAACTCTCATGCCTTTTGTTGAGCAGTGATCTCTCAAAAAATAAAAATTAAAGAAAAAAACAAAAAAAACCGAAAAACACGAATGCTGCTGGACACTAACTAAGAGACCAATTAATCATGAACTTACATAGTAAATTGACCCACACACACACCGAGAAAAATGATTTTTCAAGACAAGGAGTAAGCGTTCAAATTTTCATCACTCAAGCTTCCTTTGTGTGGTTTGTATGCATGATACAGAGCCAGACCAGCTTAAAGACTGAAGAAACCTATATGTTGACAATTCTAGGTCAGGCTTCTCGAAGATATACTATGAAACCAAATCCATTTAATTATGAAACTATTCTATTTCCTACCAAAGCCATATGATGTTTGTTGAATTGTCACTTATGGTTTCATTCTTACCTTGCATTCCTCACAACACACGGACTGCTTCTTCTTTCTGTATTCTGGTTTCTCACCATAATAGCCATCATCATAATGATCAAATATGGCTGGATTCATTCGGTATCGGTAAGCATTAAATGCCGTAATGATGAGAATCTGAAACATTGTTATAAGAAAAGTAATGAATAAATTTTACCACCATATAAGACAAAATACAAATACAGACATCTTCAATTTTAGAGATCAAAATCCAGGCAAAAGTTTTTTTACTTACACAAAGTGGATGCGTAACGAAGATGCATGTCATGACACTGAAATAAACCGACTGCAACCACATTATGCATTTATAATGGCCAAACCTACAAAAAAAAAAAGGAAAAGAAAAAAACATCTTTAGAGTTTCTAAAAATGCAGTCTTCTTGGAACTGTAAAAAAAATTTCCTAGTTCAAAAACATAGAATGTACTCAGTATAGTCCCAAACTTCTTCACAGAATGTAAGTTTTTAGATTACATCCATTAAAAAAAAAACCAACAAAAAAAAAGCCCAGTTTTCTTGGAGCTTTGAAAATAATTAATATTTTTTTCCAATGTAAGACCCAGAAACATTGTCAAAAACTATTGAAATGATGTGGGTATTAAAATTTTCACTCTCCCAAATTTAGGCTACTTTTGCACCGTTACTGCTTTCTTTCAAGGCAGACAATTAGCAGAACGCAAATAGTTGTGCATCTAAAAAGTACAATTAAAGCCCAATTTCTTTAATTCATTAAATTTTTTACTGCATCAATTGCGAACAAAAATGTATGATTGTCAAGTCAGAATGTCATTCAGTAGCAGTACATTTCAACCCTCTCAGCCTAATTTTCTGATTTATATCTGAAAGCCATATGAAGACAACTAACACTGAATGATAAAAGATCATTGGGGTAAACCTTAATTTTTATGGAAAAATAAAAATTTGACTTGCAAGTACCACCAGGGACAGGTAGATCTCAAAGTAATCAACTAAACATGTGGTACTTAAAAGTACCTTTAGTACAAAAAGGGTTAAAATAAATCTGAATTATGCATAATCATAACACAGTTACAGGTAGTCATAATTGAGTAAAGTTCAGGATTGCCATACATCTGTATTCTCCTAGGTACGTACTTCTATTTAGGACTGAAAACCTTTATCCAACAGGATATTTAAATTCTTACAAAATCCAGAAATTGAGACTCCATCATTTCCTCCCCAGAACAAAACCATGAAACTGTAATGACTAGAGGGAGAGGTGGACACCTGGTCAGTGTTTTCAACTAAGCAGTTTAAGGCCTAGCATGTAATGCTATGTTTCATCTTTTTTTTCTCTCCATTTCTCAGTCACGTACACTAATTTTTTTTCATAGCCATAAATGAAATATTGGAAGAATACCATTTTTTCCCTATGGCAAAGTAGCATTTGTTTTTCTCATCCCGCATTCAAGATATTTTGGCAATTTTTAGCAATAATCTAGCCACTATTGCTATGTTAATTGTGTTGACAACTATGATGGTGACCAAAAACATTCTCTTCTTTCAATGACTATGACAAAGGAATGTCCTCTTTTTTGGATGATACTGACTGAAAACATCCTCTTCATTAAATGAGAGTGATCAGGAATGATCTCCTTTTTAAATGCTCAGCCATAGCAAACCTAGTCAAGTTATCTCAAAATTAGCAGTACAAACAAATTAATGTTAAAAAATATTAGTAGTTATAAATACAAATGGTCAGCACACAAATACAGTCAACCTACCTAGAGGATGGTCAGATATTAAGAATCAAAGTGTGGTCATTGGAGCAATAACACCGCATGCTGGTCAGCCTCATGTACCATCCAGGAATTGGAGGCAGATTTGGCCAGGAGAACATGCTCTTCTGGAGATAAATATTTTCTGTCCATGCAAAAACCTGGGTAAAGAATAACAATCGACATGCAGAGAAAAAAGTAAAGAGAATCAAACTGAAATATTGGTTAGTAGAAAAGAAAATTAGAACAGCGGCAACGCCAGAATTGTTTGACTCAAAATTTCAGAAAAATAGATTTAGCTTTCATTATCACAGGAAATAAGTTATGATTGAAATTATCTCCCTTTGACGTTTTTGTGATTTCAATTTTTTTGGAGAAGAAATTAATTAGTACTGTTTTTAGAAGACGATGTGTTAAGAAGTTCTTAGATGAGATTAGAATTGCATGCTGCATGCTAGGATTACAAACAGATTCCACTTACCGAATGCCCAAGAAGATGGTAAGGCTCTCAGTGCCAATACACAGCAGAATGCAGAGGCACCATGCAAGGCAACTGCACCAAGATGGTAGAAAGATGCGTTTGCATTGACGTACACTACAAGCATTGGGCTTCTCCTTCTGTAGCAGTTTGGCTTCCTGGGATCCCATGTCTACGGAGAAAATACGCACTAAATCAATAATGGCAGCTAGAGGAAGAGATAAGCACTTTTGAAGGTGAGATTAAATTTCAAAGATGTATCTTTTTATTTCTCTGGCCTTCTTTCTGTCTTAATTTCTGAGATTAGGTATCTTTACAGGTTATTATGGATCAATATATAAAAAGATCACCCGGTTTCAAAAATCTAGACAATGTTCACGCTGATAATCAATGACTTGTATGCTGGAGGCAATCACTCCACCAATGAACTAACAAAACAAAAACCTGACTCTCTTCTCACCTGAATTGGACTGTCCACTCGATTGGCTTGATTCCATTTCCAGTTTTTGTTTCATGTTCAGCAAATCAGACGACAACTGTGAACGATGGTACTGGCTGTTGAAGTCTTCAAAACCACTAGAAACCTGATCGGCCTCCTCTGTTCCTAAGAGGCAAAATGAAAACTTAATCAATTAAAAATCAATTTAAAATTAATTTAAATTCAAAAATCAATTTAAAATTAATTCAAAATTAATTTAAATTTTAAAAAAAAAGAGGAAAAGTTTGCAACATTCAATTTCATCAAACAAATATTCTCCTTGGCATATGTTTCGACAAAGGATATGTTTCAGCTTATCACACCACTTGTTCATCGTTATCAATCATATACTTTCATGTAGTCTATAATTTTGATGAGAGTAAGAAGTAATGAACAAATGCTTGTAACATAGGTAGCAGTTGTTTTCAAGTGTTTTCTTTGTTAGACAAAGACTTCCATACCCTGTTGAGCAGAGAAAACCACATCAAGTCTGACACATTTAGCTACCATTTTTTTTAGTTGACACTAGAAATGAGTCTGTTTCTTCACATACAGATAGTACACCTGAGGAAGTGGGAATAATGCAAACAGCAAGAAAAATGACTTCAATTATCTGCAAAACTATTTGAATATATTTTCATATTTGAATTATGAAATTGTTAGGACCAGATTGTAGAACTTGAATGAGCAAGATGAGTAAAAAATACACAGAGTAATTTTGAACTTTCAAGTATTGAAAAATAAACCAAATTAAAGCTAATACCAGCTTATCTCAGAAAATATGAAGTAGCAGTTAAGATGAGAGTTAAATAGGCCTGCAGCTTGACACAGTTATTTGCTGAATTTCTAACTCTTGAATTCATAAACCACTTGTAATTTGACAGTGGAACTCTTCAATGAATAGTATGAAAGATAGTGGAATTCTCTCGTGAATTGATAAAAAAAATCAGATTAAAAAATGATCACAAAAAAATGTCAAGGGAGATAATTTCAACCAGGAATTATTTTCCTTTGAAACTGACATCCTATTTACTTAGTATAAATTGAAGATGTAGAGCAGATATTTTTGAAATAAAAAGCGAAAATCCTTTGGATAATTTGAGCAATCAGAAAGGGAAAAAAAAAGCAGAACATACCAGTCTTTTCCTCCTGAGTGGCTGGTTCTCTCAATGTAGGAGTTGGAGGCTTACTACTATTTTCTGAAGGTGGAAGTGGAGAATCTGAAGAAATAGTCAATGGCTCCCGTTGTTGTTTCTTCCATTTGCGACTTGCCCATTCTTGCAGACTTTGCAAGGTCAAAATGGTTGGTGTTGGGGAATAAGTCATCACTGGTTCAATGTGAGTTACATGTGACAATTCAGGATCTTCTGATTTGCCATCTTCATAGTTTTCATCTTCCTCAGTTCCAGGATAAGGAATCTGGAGAATGAAGAATTTGTAAGACAAATTTAAAGAATTTAACAATTGTTCTTGATTGATCTGATATTTACCTTCCTTACTATATCAGATTTCTGCAGAAGACAAAGGGAGGTTGGTAAAAACTCTCATAATTGGAGTATGGAACCTGATGAACGTTCATAGAAACCGAATCAGGGGTGTACCTAATTATTTGAGTGGCGAGAGACACCTTCTACTTTGCCAACAAAATGGGCATGCTGGCCAAAAGAAGAAATACATCAATATATCTCAAGTATGGTTTGTTATTTGTCGCTAAAACTGTCTTTAAAGAAGGCAAAATTTTACAATTTAAAATTGATACATATATATATAGTCGAGAAAAAAAAATCATTCAAAATTTTTTTTTTTCGAAGAGACTTTGCAGACTACACATTCGTTAAAGGCTCATTTATCAAATAGAAAAAACTACTTATTTAGACTCCAGAACAGATTATTAATAAAAATTGGACATTCATTTTCATATCATTGGCTATTGTAGATTTTCAACAGCTAAATTGGAAAAAAATCAGCCAAATCTAGTATGTAAAAGGCTAATTTGGCAACCCTGGAAAAAATATACCAACTGAAAGATTAGGGGGTGCAGCCCCTTTAGTTCGGCCTCGAACCCAACCAATTGTATAGTTTTCACTTTATTTTGTGTATATTTCTCCAAAATACTTCAATGGTTTTGATAAAACAAATTAATCACCAATTGACTAGTCGATGGTATAGAGATGAAAAATCAGTAGCTATAGTTGGATGAGCCATTTACAATAAATAAAATTATTTCACAAAAATTATGTGTGAAACTCAATCAGTTTTTTCAGATGTATTTATTGATATATACTGTATATTCAAGTGGATAAGACAAGATTCTAATTTCAGTCTGAATTTCATGGCATCAGCTCACTATTCAGTCACTGGCCTATAGGACCCCACTTTTTGGGGTGCTTTCTGGATGCTCCAAGTGTTGTCTTTTCGGCAGAAATATACAGTATATATAATAGGGGTTGAGACAAATTCATTGACAAATATATTTGAAAAACCAGATTAAATTTCACAATAAATTAAGAGAAAATGTTTCTTTTGACACACATACCCAAGATAAAATGTGGACATCACTCATACTTACCAAACGCCTCCTGAAGAGGAAAACCAAGAAGCAATTGAGAGGAATTGTTGTGAGGCAAGAAAGAATGCCAACTGTGATGGACTGCCAGGAAACATCCAATAATCCAAATTCTCCACGGTACTGCCAGGGAGAAAATAGAAAAACTTAGTTTATTTCAAAATCAAGAAAAACTTTATAGCTATGAATATTCTCACAAAGTATTTTCTTTTATATAATCTATATGAATTTCATTTTGACTCGTGTGAATCCTCGAAATATACGATTGAATAAAATTCTAGGATTTCACCTACTTGGTAACCATATAATACCAACTTATAATCTAAAAGTACTATTAAGGACTTAACAGCAAAGGATTGCTAATGATGTTTTTTATAGCAAGAGATTGTCAGTGGTTAAGAATTAATGCAGTGACTATCAACAGAATGGGACTATTAGATGTATAATGTAAGTGCATTGCTAATTATTTTACATTGGAAATGCATTCAAAATCTAGGAGAAAGGTACTGTCAGAGGTCAGGAATTAATGCAAGCATTAATGACAGTATATGGTAATTATATGTATCAAGTGAATACACTGCAAGTTATTTTACAATAGATATACATTGACAATCAAAATGAAAGGGATAGACAGTGGTCAGGAAATCATACAAGTATTACTGACAGAAGGGGGCTGTTATACAATACAAATGCATTGCAAATGATTCTATTATAGAAATGCATTGCAAATGATTTTATTATAGAAATGCATTGCAAATGATTTTATTATAGAAATGCATTGAAAAGGATTTTACCATAGAAATGCATAGGTATTGTCATTGGTTTGGAATTAAATCAAGCATTACAGAGAGAATAAGGCTATTCTATGTCTTATGTTAATCCATTGCTAATGAAGATTTACCTCTTTTGTAGCCACATGATACCAAGTGGCATTCAGACACATGTAGGTAAAAAGTAAAGTCAAGCAAATGGTTAGCCTCTGGACACGTGTAAATCTACTGTGGGGTGGTTTGGTGAATACAGATGACCAAAGGTGATAGTCAGCAATATATTGTGCACCCTTAGCCCAGAGAATCTGAAAATGAATAAAATTGAAATTGAAATCTTATAGATCTCGAACGAAAAGAAAGTTCAATTTACAATCAAACTTAATGACTGAACAGGATTCTTAATTGAGTAATTAGAAATGGAAAGACAAGATTGAAGTCAAAGTTATGGATATTTGTGAGTGCCGTATAGATCAGAGAGGAAATAGTAATTTTCGAGATGGCCTGGGTTCAATGTATACCACAGGTACTTCTTGGTGCTCCTGTATGTCAAGTATGCCTCTACTGCTCACAGAGATTTTGTTCACTTCTTGATGATTTTTTTGCACTTTAATGACTGTAAAAATGTTAAAAAGAGCTGCAGATTCTTCTATGGGTAACACTCAACTTGTCTATTTCACGTATGGTACCCGTACATATCAAAATTCAAAATATTCAGAAAAGTATCTGGTCCAAAGGTTAGAGAGTAGATTGTTTACCGGAATCTTCACAGATATCATTTTAGCTTATCTTACCCATACTCATCAGATGACATTATGGTCTGAACCAAAGATATAACCATGGCAGTCCAGAGCCAAGCAGTTTCTGCCTTATTCAATAACATTTTAGAACCATATTTATTGATCAAGAGCTTTCTGTTGCTGAATACAGCCCTAAAGAATTCATTATATTCAGAAATTGAATCAATTCTGTCACGTACATTGCCTGGATCCCAGTTGTAGTAAAATACATGACACAATGAAAAATGAATGAAACAATAACAAAAATCTCAAATAATATCAGGTCTAGCCATAAATTCCTCGAAGCAAACTAGTCGCATGGTCTCCTGAGTGTACTTACAGTCTCAAATCCAATCTTATTGTTGGCTGCCCACAATTCTCTCTCAACCCGGCCATCATCTTCCTTTACTGAGAACCATCTTTCACTGATGAAATAATAAGTCTGGCCTGAAAGCAAAAAACAACAACAATGAAAAGAACAGAGAATAAAGAAGGACAAGTATGAAAAAAAGGGAAAAACCAAGGAAAGAGAGACTAATATATAAACAAAATTTAGTAAGCAAAAAGATAAACAGAATGAAAACAAAAAGAACAAAAAAAGAGTAAAAAAAAATTTCAATCAAGAAGAGTAAAGAAATGGATAGAAAACAAAAGTTAAGAGGAAAAAAAAACAGTAAGAAAATAAAAAAAAGAAAAAGAAAAGTAAAAAAATTAATATCTCTGAATTTTTGAGATGAGGTATTATTATTATTTCCATTATTATTCAGACCATCCTCATCTTTGTTGTTTTTCATACAACGGCCGTTGCACTCTACGGCCTTCGTCAGGTAACATCTGGGAGATTTTTGAGAAGTAACAAACCGAACCCTTTATTTATCCGACGGGGGTATATCGACCGTACTCCCCTCTTTTTTAGCGTTAGTAGTATTGTTATACTGCCTCACACTAGGATCGAACCTAGTACCATCAGATTACTTAACAGTAATTTGTCTGATGCTGTAACCACTGCGCTATGTGTCCATGTTACCTGACGAAGGCCGTAGAGTGCAACGGCCGAAACGTTGTATGAAAAACAACAAAGATGAGGATGGTCCGAATAATAATGGAAATAAAAAAAATGAAGTTTGAAAAAAAATAACTGTTGAAGAATTTTCCAAGAAAAGGATTAAATATGGACTTTGAAAGCCATTCAAGTGACAAACACTCAATTGATTTGCTTTAAATTGTCTGGGTTGATCCAAGCACAGAATTGAAGGGAGAAGCAAACATCTCACTCACCCAAATTAACATCAGTGATTATCACTCGACTCAAGTACCAGCAAGGTGAGGGGCCAGAATTGTTATGCCACAGCTGCAGTTTGAGTAATTTACCAATACTGTCAGGTAACCTATAAGAGATTTTTTTCATAAAGTTTAAAACTTTAGCACACCTGGGTAATGAAATTGAAAACAGAGAAAGTACAATGAAAAATCAAACTGTACTGAAATATATGTTAATGAGTGAACCTAGATGTAAAATTCTGAGAAAATTTTTCCTAGTCTTGATAACTCATGGGGCAAACATTAAATGAATATCAGGGAGGGTGAAAAAGGAATGCAGTTTCCCAAACATTTTTGGCTGTAACCCTAAACACAGAAATTTCTTTAGCCTGGTAATCCTCAGAATTTCAGGGTTTCTTCATTCAGTTTTATCCAATCAATTTTACTAAATTCTACTTGGATTCAATAATCAAGTACAAATATTGAACATGAATGGACCGGAATATGTCAGGAGTTGTCATACATTTGCGGATGCTTTATTCTGCTCCCAAGTCTCAATGACACTTTATATTACAAAATTATGATGGAAATATATTAGCATTGCTTTCAACTTAATTACTTTCAACACTTTTTCATTTTTTATGTTTTCATTTTTTTTTTTCAAGCTATCCTGCGACCCACAAGAGCATCCTTGAGCCATTGGTTCAGAGTATGTGAAAAATAGATTTCCAAAATCAAAAGTTCAGAATCTTACGTGAGAACAAATCTGTCCCGAGAATTCCTCTCAAATAAGGGTTTATCTTCATCAGAGATAAGTTCCCTTGTCTCTGAGATGCCATATTCTCCATGAAGGATGATACTGATCTGACAAAGAGAAACAAAAAATAGAGAATGTAAAATTGATATGAAATAATGGATTTGACCCACAGCAACAAATAAAAACTAAATTAAAATAAAAATTAAAAACTTATTATTCGATAGTAAAATGAAAAAAAATGACAAGGAATTGGAAAGATGGAAATAGCAGAATTACTACAGATTTCTGTCCTCAACCAACAAACCTTGCTGATGAATGAATGGACTGACATGATTGGAGTGATTATGGCAACATTTATAAAAGATGAGCTTCCAAAATATACAATGTCAGTCCAGGAAGTTTCCAGCACTTTTGAATATATCAAGAATTGGTTGTACAGCCTTGATGTTAACTTAGCGACCAATTGAAGGGAACTTTACTAAGCATGTATGAATAGACACTCTCTAGTTGGGTTACTCAGTCGTCAGTGAGACACCACTCAGTGAGCTTGTGTACTGTGAGACCATTGAATTTGCAATGACTGAATAAGTAATTCCACCCATACCATGCAGGGTTTTTGGGTGAAACATTGCTTTACCCAGGTCTGTCAGTCCCATAGTCGGGGACATTTCATTAAATGAAATTGACTATAAATAAATTTTTACATAAATAAAAATTCTAGGATGAAAGCAATACATACCTTGGCTGTCGTTCCAGCCCCTTTACGGAATCCAGTCTCAACCACAATCACATATTTTTGTCTATCTGTTGTCAAGTTATCTTGCAAGTAGACAATACCAGATTTTTTAGCATCATGCAGGTCTCCCTTCTTACAACAGAATGAGAGAATGCCATAAAGCAGCATGAAGAAGAAACAAACCACTGCGGGAACTGGGTTTATAGGCAACCTGGGTGGAGAGATGAAAAAGAATGGAAAAAAATAATATAAAAGAAACAAGAAAATAAAAGATAAAGATAAAAAAAGGATATAAAAAAACGAAAGCTAAGAAAAAAAATTAAACAGTAGAGAAAAAAAAAAAAAAAGAGAAAAAAAAGAGAAAAAGGATTTAAAAATATAGAATAATAAAATAAATAAATGAGGAGAATCTGGTAAATCAAATGTTGTGAAAAATTAGAAAACCAACAAACTTACTCAATGAAATGTTCCACATCAATTGTACTCAGCTCGTTGATGATTGGTTTATAATGGCTGCCAAAGCAGGTGAGATGGTTGCACCTAGTAAAAGCAAGAGAAGGTCATGATTTTACAATGGAAATGCATTCAAAATCAAAAAGGGATTGTCAATGGTCAGGAATCAAGGCAAGCACGACCGACAGATTTTGGTAATAACTGTTTGATAACATTATCCAGGATTATAATAAACTCTGTATTACTGGTCACACCAGATGATATCAGACACAGAAAAGCAGCCTATACTCAAAGCAACTGACTGAGAGATTGATCTGGGTGTGTATGGAGACTGGGAACAAGCAAGAATCAATAAAGTTAATTGTATACTAGGCTGTCTCAAGCAGACCTTCAGGAACACAAGTGAAGACATCTTCTTTCAATTTTACAAAGCAATGACTTGGTGATGAGGTTGGTACCAGGCACGAACCACCTATCATACATAAGGTGACTTCAACTTCTAAAACTATCCATGTTGAAATACAGGACAGACAGCACGGATATGATTGAAACTTACAGATTCCTAAAACAATAGCACAAGATCAACACTGATTGCTAGTCTCCCGTGTGTCTCAACAAACAAATGGTTCAGCCAAGTCTAATCACACACACTTGTGGGACCAGCTACAAATAAAAAGTTCACTGAGACACAGGAGTACACAGTCATTTCTTCTCTGCAAGAGTAATCTCAGACTGAAAGCAATTCTTGGAGTCTACAATATCAGTTGAAACAGTAGCTCAGTTGAAACGAAGGTTGCAGTAAGATTGGGTAGGTGAACCAAACTGACTATGCTTATGAATTCTACCAAAATATTACCTCTTATCTTTAGTTTTTTAAAAAAAGAAAAGAAAAAAAAAACCCTTGAACTGTAACTCATTATAACAGAAATGAACAGGAGTCTAACATCAGCCAGTCTCAATACTTCAACAGATAATTGCAGGCCAGACAAGCAATATAAGTGATGCATTATAAGGTTTCATTATATAACATGATAATCTTCTAAGTAACAAAAGCCTGGACTATGATAAAATGCATAATACCCTGAAGATGTGAATGGTCGAGCGATTAACAGCAAAGGGAATGAGAACAGCAAACAAGGTTCAAACTTGGTTCGAGACAGAGTTGACTTCACCCAACTGCTCTTGGAAAAGACATGTACTGATCTCTTCCCTTCCCAATGTGTCAAGGGCCAGCATTGTTGGGTAAGATCCTTTCCACTCTCTCACACTTACTGAGGGAAGGGAAATTAACAATAGACCTTAAAGGATGATAAGATAAAAATACCGGATCGTTACTCACTTGCATTGTGTCCACTCAGGTGTTGATTCACTTGTGTCAGTACAGCCACTGTCTGACCACTTGGAATCAGTCTTGTTCCAGAAAAGACACTGACCCCACCAGAGTCTGAGGGTGTAGTTCCTGTGGGTAACCACGCCTGGTCTTGGACGACCCTCATTGTAAGTGGCATCTACAATGCTCAGATAATAGGTACCATCTGTGAAAAAAAAATAAAGACAATGAAATATCAGTGAGAATCTTAGGAGGATTCATATATGAACGGAAGGCAGAGGAATGTGGGATGGTTTGAGATTCTTTACAGTTTTTGGTGAAATTTTCTACCAACTCCATTCTTGTATCATAGAACATATGACGTAGTGTAGTAGTTTCAAAACTTTGAAAACTTGGGGACTCCTATCATGAAGGGGAAAAAATCTAAGGGACTCTTATTTACTGCATTTAGTCTCAACATTAATTAATAAACTACAATAAAAGCAATTTTTTGACCATTCAAAATCATATCAATTTAAAATGGATAAGATTTATTTGAATTCTAATATATAGTACAGGTCTATCTACAATAATTGTGTTTTTTGATAGCTGTGTGACAGCTCTGCAACAAGTTTTGCAATGTCAGGATCAAAGGGACTCTGCTGCTAATTCAGAACGTTATTTGACCGTGGTCCATGGACACTAGTTTTGAAAGCACTGGCATAGTGTATATAAGTATTGATGAAGTGCATCTTGTAACACTGCCTGGTGGTCATGAGTTCAATCAAAAAAGTCATATTAGTCACTCAATAGAAATCTCCATGACCAATGTCTTTTGGCAGCATGCCACATAAAAAATCTGAAACGGGTTATCAATGAATAAGTTACTTATCTCAGCGTTGGTTGGGTAGTGATCACTATAAATGTCGGAATTTCTAAAAAAACAAGTGTGAATGCTACTGGACACAAACTAAGGGAACAATTTTAAATACTTTTACATTACAAATCAAACTTAACTATGACAGACACCTGACAAAGGCTGGAAGATACAATAGCTGAATTGTGAATATAACAATCAAGATGACACTAACTTGTGTGAGCCAGTTTTTTTTTTTATCATTATTATTGTAATAATCATCATAATAATAATGATGATGATGATGTTCTATCACTTAGTTTTATTGACTTTCTTTCTTTTGAAAAAGTCCTGAGGCTAGCTTTGAGGACATTCCCAGTTGCAGATTTTATTAATCCTTTTGACTATATGGTACTATGATAACAGAAGGGTCCACGGTGTGATATGCATAAAAGACACTCTTGCATTATTATAATAAAATAAACCATTAACATAGATTAGATAACTTTGTTTAAAATTGTGTATCAAATTATTATTAATTTGTTTTGTATCAAAATTAATCATTATTTCTTAGTAGTTCTTTCAATAAAATAATAGTGTTTTTCAAGGCATTTTTTGTGAATGTTTGGACTTCTGGATAGGAGAAAGAAATCTTGCTATGGGAATAACTTTTAGTCTTTTAGCATATTATGCCCTGGAACCCAAAATTACAAGATTACCAAGCTTCTGACGATACAATACAAAATCAAACCCTAACCCTGCTGACCCATTGTATTTTTTTTTTAATGGAAAATATTTGAAAATCATTCATTTTGAAAGGAAGGAATATATATATATATATATATATATATATATATATATATATATATATATATTATATATACACACACACAAACTATGCAAATCAGGAAAACAATATAATATGATATCCGATGTGTAGCGGGTTTATTCCATGAAGTGCTCGATACATTCAACATCGAGTCAATTCATAAATGTGTTTGTGTAGCGAATAGTTAATTCATTATATATATATATTTATACTTATATATATATATATATATATATATATATAAAGAAATGAATATATATGATCCAACAGTATGATTATAGATTATGTTATATTGTATTGAAATTCTTATTTGAAATTAAGGGCAGCTGTTTAGCTCAATGGTAGGAGCAATGCTACGGAGAAGTGGCTACGCTATCGGCCACAGGTTCAATTCCTGCAGCAGCCCCATTTTCTTTCTTCTATTCACATTGTCTTTGGCCAAGTGATATATAAACCATGTAATGACGAGAGATCATTCAAATGAAAGTTTGAAATTAATGTAATGCTATATATATAAATATTTATATACATGAGGGTCTTTTTTGTCACCTCCTATAAATCAATGAATACAAAGTTTTTGAGGAAATTAAGAAACTTACTCTTGAGTTCTCCAGATGGCAAAAATATTTTCACTTCATTCTGCTTTGGGTCAAACTTTTCAGAATAAATGTACTTGCTTGTCTTTTCTGGACGGTGATCGCTGGACAATAGACAAAGATGAAAAATATAATGAATTCTACAAAATATCAACAAAAATTCAATAAAAACGAAAACAGGTCTGTGGAGTCAATCAGTAGAAACCAGCAAGTGACCAACATCTTTTGTCATACAGACTTTGTATAATGTTAATCAGGTATTTAAACAAATGACAACTGAAATTGCATCTAGAATACTATTACTCAAGATTGCTTGATTTGTTGCCAAAAATAGAGAAAATACTGAATTATTTCCTTCCCAGTAGTATTGGCTAATCATTGCTGTCATACAGATTTGGTACAATTCCTGGTGCATAGTTGCTGATGATCATTAATTATAATTTAAAGAAGAGAAATCAAGATGAATGCCCTGTTGAATTTCCACAGCCATAGAATTAGCTGTTCAGTTTTGAGTGTCCTATGCTGATTTGCGGGATCAATTTGAGGTTTAGAAGCATCAGCTGAAAATTGGTTGGTCAGCTACACCTGAAACTTTGCTCACCTTCTTGACCAGAGAGGTTCGAGACAAAATTTCAGGCCGTGCCGACCAATCAAAAACCATAGATTTCAGATACAATGGCTGCAAAGCATAGATTACAAAGATAATGGTAGAGTTCAAGATTATTTTCTTAATGTCGGCAATATCGATCATACAAACACTTAAAAGATTATAGTCAGCTTCAAGCTGTCTCCCCTCTAGAAATACCCTTGCATTTCATGGAAGTAAAAGGCCAAGCTGATCAACGCCAGCATTCTGCCCATGCTGATCTATCAGCGTCAGACGTAGACACTGACTGAAGCCCAGGAGCGGAAAATCTAGATAAGTCTACGAGGGACTTGGATTTTTAACGAGAAAATGAGAAAAATTGTCAGAGCAAACTCATCTAGAACAAGAGAATCCAATTTTTTCAACACCCGAGAAGAACAGTGATTGCCCTACCAGCATTTGGAGTCAACGATTTCAAAAGTTTAGGTATCGAGGTAAGAGGACAACCTAGCAGGTATTGGACCAAGAGTGTAGCAGAAATCTCCAAGCCCTGTAGCCAGTTTATCACAGAGGCTACCCACCAAGCCATCTCCATCTCCCCATGACACCTCATAGTACACATGGAAGATTAAAAAAAACGGACGAACAAGCTTGACTGCAGGGTTAGACTCCACTCCTATTCAGATGATAACTGCAACTTTTGTCTTGCATTTATAAATAAAATAAAAATTATATTCTATTTTTTTTGATATAAATGTATTCATTTATTAGAATGAAATAAACCCTTGCATATTTGTAACAAATTTCCATAGGCATGTAAGACTTGTCAGTTTGGCTCAGTCGGTAAGTGAGCTGCCTACTCATCACTTGGTCGCAATTTTAAATCACGTTAGGGGAATGGTGATTTCATGCATCAGTTCGCTTCAACGTGATGGGACAGACAAACAGTGAAGAGTTAACTCCCCTAAATTAGGTGAGGATTGCTGTGATAACTGTGGAAAAACCAAGTCAACTCCAGACTTGGAATAGAGTTTGACATGAATATAGTTTGTTACTATTTACTTTCGTCTTGATTGATGCTTTTTTATCACTACTGAACTCAGGCTAGTTTCTATTCATCATCATCATCAGTCTTTCAATGTCCGTCATTGGATATAGACCTTCCCCAGGATTCGCTACACTTCTCTATCATGGGCGTCGTGGAGACAGTGCTATCTGAATTTGTCCAGCTCATCCCTCCATTTAATACTCTGCCGGCCTCGGTTCTGCATATGATCTCAGGGAATCCATATTGTGAGTCCCAATGTCCATTGGTAGTCCTGCATTCTTGCAACATGGCCAGCCCACTGTCATTTGAGATTTTTTAATGGATTCTATGATTTCTCTGACTCTTGTCTTTTTTCGGATGTACTGTGCTGTCTTGTGGTCTCTCCATGTGAGATCCAGCATAATTCTTCCATGTGCATGTCGCTTAGTTCTCAATTTGCAGATCTGTCTCTTGGTTAAATTTCATGTTTTAGCTCCTCAACTGACTATAGGGCAGATGCATTGGTTATACACCTTTCTTATCAGGATTAATGGGGTCTTCTTATTTTTGAAGGTTGAGCTTGCTCTGCCAAAGGCTTGCCATCCTAGTGTGAAAACTGAACTCACGACCCTTTATGCCAGAGGGTAGCTTGCCTGACATGCTATTACTTTTGCTACTCTTACTCAACTTATTTACTGAAAAGGAAAAGGCAGTAGAATGAAGATAAAGGTGAATAGCAACAAAAAAATTAATAATAATTATTTACAATACTTCATCTAATAGAATCAATAGAATAAAGAAGCTTATAGTCATTTACTAAGCTTTGCTGTGACACACTAGACTTTTACCAACCTGATTGAGATAGTGATAGGAAACAGCTGTCCACTGTAGACGGGTGTCAAGTTGACCAATATGTGGAAAGATTGATCTTTATTCAATTTGGAAACATTGAATTGATGAATGTTCATATGCGTCCGGTGGAGGGTGTGGTTCCCGATAGTGTCATCCTGAAATGAGAATGACAGATATGAATGTAAATTCCTGACACACCAATACCTATCAAGAAGATGAAGAAATGTCTATTCAATTCCTAGGGTCATACAAAGAAAACAAAATGCTAATTTCAAGGGAAATAACACCTGATTGAAAGTTTCTCCCTTTGACCGTTCGGAGAATTTTTGACAAAAATTAACCCACAGAAAAGCACCACTATTTTTTATGTTATTTTTTAAAAGTTTCGCTATCAATTACAAGCAGTTTATGAATTTGAGAGTTAAAAATAATCATTCATTTGGGCTAGTTAAGAAAATTATTTTTTCAAATTCATTCCAATTTTTGGGGTGGAATATTTTCTGAATCAAAAGAAAATATAAACAGCCTGACATCGAAGATGTCAGGGAGATGTACTTTCTTTATTTAAACCTTGAATCTGAGAACAGATGAAATCTGGTACGACTTTATCTTGAAACAGTATAAATACCTGTCACATGATCAACTAGAGGTGTCACCTCCAGTCAAAAAGCATGTGAGTAAACAAAATGGTGCTATGAAGACAGGGGTGTTATAATTTCAACCTGATCATGATATGTAGCTTTAAATACATTAGAAAGATTATTGTAAAATGAACCAGTCATAAAACAATAGTAATAACAGTGTGTTGACCTGGAAAACTTTGATGAAAGGAAACAATAATAAGATGTAGTGAAACTAGTAATATAATAATAGCAAAAATGAAGAGCGTATTGACTCAGAATGTGATGTAAAGCAACAGTTAGATGGAGGAAAACTAGTAATAAAATAATGCAAGTACTACGAATGTATATCACGTTTTCCTTCTCACTGAAAAGCAACTTTGCATTGATCTGAGTTTTCTTTAAAATTCAGCATTAAACTAGTGTTGAAGAAGAAAATGAAACATTACCATGTCAACTTCAAGAGGTATTCCAATAGTGATGAGATCTTCTTTGGGAAGATGGTCAACAATGATCACATTTCCATCACATCTGTAGAGCTTAAGAGATGTGACCTGGGACTGAACCTGCAAAAACAAAATTATAGAGATATTTAGTTTTGAATAGACACAGAGAGTTCTCCCGCCTCCTTACACCCTACAGTCAATAAGTACATAGACAAATCCTCTTGGATACACCAGTTTTTGTATGATCACCAAAGTAGAGAGAATCTGGTTATTATCGTCTTGGAATGCTGTTAGCAGCAAGAAAAAAAATTGCTCTGCAACTGTGTGAGCCTATGCCAAAACATCTTGCCAAGGTAAGACTAGACTGCGTACCCATTCCTTTCACATGCACTTGATACACCATTTTGTAGGGGCTGCCATACTAAGTGGCAGCAAGTCAATCAAACACATAACAGAGATGAAGGATGTCACCCAGGGTTGACAAATTAGGCCAGACGAGGAAATAACCCAACACTTCAAAGTCATTAGAATAGCATCAAATTCGGAAATTGAGCACATCTGGAGGCAGATGCTCAATATTAGCCTCCTAAGGCGGGCACACACACACACACATATATATATATATATATATATATATATATATATATATATAGAGAGAGAGAGAGAGAGAGAGAGAGAGAGAGGGGGAGATAGATATGCTGGAGGCCATAATGCATTTGGTAAAAATATCTACATGTGTAATTATATATAAAATCCTCTCTCTCTTTCTCTCTCTCTCTATATATGTACATTTATATATATAGAGAGAGAGACAGACAAATATTGACAAAGAGAGATATAATTATATGCATATAAGTAAACACCTCATCAAAAACTACTATTACTGTAGTGTAATGCATCAAGCCAAAATTTGTATTTAGAGTGTAAAGTGTATTTAAAAAGCAGAAAATTCTGATGCTAGGACAAACCTTATTGGTCTCCATGCTGCCCAATGAAAATGGTCGTTTATGGAAAGACGTCATTTGAGCCTGATAACATTTTTGGCGTCCACTCAATTTAGAATCTTCACCATCAAGGTCTGAGTTAGAGTCCACCAATTTGGTCAGTCCCTCAGGCAAATCAAATGATGCTTGACCAATGATCAACTTGGGCTTGTAGTTGATGCTGTATCGTCCAGCATAGATACTTATGACATGTGAATTATGCTGGATGGGCTTCTCTTCTACTGCAGCGAACTTCAATTCATTCTGGAAGAAAAAAAAGAAAGGACCGTTCAATTTACCACAGCAGAAACACAACAGTAAAAATCATTATGATATAGTTATGATAGCTTATTTTTTTTACATTTGTATAATAAATTTACATATAGTTTTTTTTTTTTTTACAGATTTACAATGTTTTATATCATACAGCTGCATAACCAGTCTTAAATCAAAGAAAATCTGTACAATTTTGCAGAGTCAGAAAAAATCTAGTTGGGATGAATCTATATGGTCTTCCCCAGTCGGGGTCAAACCAACACTGTCTTCCCCAGTCGGGGTCAATCTACACAGTCTTCCCCAGTCGGGGTCAATCTACACAGTCTTCCCCAGTCGGGGTCAATCTACACAGTCTTCCCCAGTCGGGGTCAATCTACACAGTCTTCCCCAGTCGGGGTCAATCTACACAGTCTGCCCCAGTCGGGGTCAATCTACACAGTCTGCCCCAGTCGGGGTCAATCTACACAGTCTGCCCCAGTCGGGGTCAATCTACACAGTCTGCCCCAGTCGGGGTCAATCTACACAGTCTGCCCCAGTCGGGGTCAATCTACACAGTCTGCCCCAGTCGGGGTCAATCTACACAGTCTGCCCCAGTCGGGGTCAATCTACACAGTCTGCCCCAGTCGGGGTCAATCTACACAGTCTGCCCCAGTCGGGGTCAATCTACACAGTCTGCCCCAGTCGGGGTCAATCTACACAGTCTGCCCCAGTCGGGGTCAATCTACACAGTCTGCCCCAGTCGGGGTCAATCTACACAGTCTGCCCCAGTCGGGGTCAATCTACACAGTCTGCCCCAGTCGGGGTCAATCTACACAGTCTGCCCCAGTCGGGGTCAATCTACACAGTCTGCCCCAGTCGGGGTCAATCTACACAGTCTGCCCCAGTCGGGGTCAATCTACACAGTCTGCCCCAGTCGGGGTCAATCTACACAGTCTGCCCCAGTCGGGGTCAATCTACACAGTCTGCCCCAGTCGGGGTCAATCTACACAGTCTGCCCCAGTCGGGGTCAATCTACACAGTCTGCCCCAGTCGGGGTCAATCTACACAGTCTGCCCCAGTCGGGGTCAATCTACACAGTCTGCCCCAGTCGGGGTCAATCTACACAGTCTGCCCCAGTCGGGGTCAATCTACACAGTCTGCCCCAGTCGGGGTCAATCTACAAGGTCTGCCCCAGTCGGGGTTAATCTACACGGTCTGCCCCAGTCGGGGTTAATCTACACGGTCTGCCCCAGTCGGGGTTAATCTACACGGTCTTCCCCAGTCGGGATTAATCTACACGGTCTTCCCCAGTCGGGGTTAATCTACACGGTCTTCCCCAGTCGGGGTCAATCTACACGGTCTTCCCCAGGCGGGGTCAATCTACACGGTCTTCCCCAGTCGGGGTCAATCTACACGGTCTTCCCCAGGCGGGGTCAATCTACACGGTCTTCCCCAGGCGGGGTCAATCTACACGGTCTTCCCCAGTCAGGATCAATCTACACGGTGACCCCACTGAAGGTCAATCAACAATCTACTGTCACCCCCAGTAGCCCCTAGTTGTAATCATCCGACACAGTCTACCCCTGGTTGGAATCAATCGAGACAGTCGGCCCCCAGTCCGGATCAATCGACACAGCAGGCCCCACTCGAAAACAATCAACACAGTCGGCCCCGCTCGAAAACAATCAACACAGTCGGCCCCGCTCGAAAACAATCAACACAGTTGCTCCAACTCAAAATCAATCAATCCCTTGGTCCCATTGGCCTCCCGTGCACCAGCTGTACTCCTCTAACAGAGGCTTTGGCCTGCCTCATAGCTATCACATTTCCTACAGGCGCTAGAGGTCCGTGTCAGAGTTTCCATTACAAAGCCGAAATTTTGAATGCTAATCTTTCTAAGCAGGCTGGACTTTTCTACTGGAAAGATCCTGAGCTCAGGTGTATGCATATGTGTGTAAGAATGGGTTCATACATGTTTATGTATGTGAATGATTTTATTTGTGTTTTCATGTGTGTATATATAAGTACATATGTGTGTGTGTGTGTGTGTGTGAGTGTATATATATATTAAAAAAAAGGGTTTGTGTGTGTGTGTGTATGTATATATATATATATATATATATGGGTATGTGTGTGTATGTATATATATATATTTACGAGTATATGTGTGTGTACATATGTATATATATGAGTATATGAGTGTGTGTGTGTGTGTGTATATATATATATATATATATATATACATACGTATATGAGTACATATGAGTATATATATATATATATATATATATGTGCATAAACATATATACACATGAGTATATATGTTTATATATAATATGTATATTTATATATATATTCATGTGTGTGTGAGTGTGTATATATAGGTATGTGTATGTTTGACTATATATAAGCGTGAGTATATATATATATATATATATATATATATATATATATATATATATATATATATATAAATGAGAGTAAGTAAAGATATGAGTATATACAGTGTGCATATATATATATATATATATATTTATATATATAAAAACTTAGGAGTATGTACATTTATGCATATGTGAGTGAATATATACACGTGTGTGTGTATATATATGTATATATATATTAAAATATATATACATATGTATCCACACACCTGTACATTTATGCTTGAGTGTGTGTGTATATATGAAATGAAGATGCCAAGGTAGAAAAGAAACAAAAATACATTACAAATACACAAACATAATTATATGGAAAAAAAAAAGTTGATCAATGAAAAATATGCAATGGGGAGTTACAGACTCAATCCATTATTCAGATATGGCACCGGTGTGTCTTGGGAGAATTTTCTTACCTTAATGAATCCATTAGCAACATCAGACGATTTGACAATGAAGTCGGAAGAATCCACTGAAGTCGAGGATGCCACAACGATATTCGACAACGAATCGATGGCCAACTGCAGAAGATTCTCTGTTTGATGGCCCATCACATCGTAGAGTATTTGGGAGGCGTTTAGTATTGATTGCAAAATGTCCAAAGCAAGATTAGCCGATTTCAAAGTAAGCTGAAAGAAAGAAAAAAAGGATGGACGAATAAATGAATGAATGAGAATTCCGTGAAGAGAGAAATTGACATTTTCCAAGGTTATTACACCGTCTTGTAGTCCGGCGTGAACTGTTTCCTTCTCTCTTTCTCTTACTCTCTCTCCCCACCTATAAACTGTCCTTTGTGGGTGACTGATGACCTGCTAGTCCACTTGACGGAAACCTGCATGTCTGTCTGTCCCATGACAGAAGAGGGACAGACTACGGGGGGGAGAGAGAGAGAGGTTTTCGGACAGATGGAACGGCCGAGTTGGATTGAGTGCCAGAACTACAACTGACAGTGATGGAATCAACAGAAAGAACACAGGACAAAATACGGAGAAGAAAAAGAAAATGGGCCATTCCCATTTCCACCTTATTCTTAAATGAGCTGAGCTGGAGGAATTACAAACAAATCTGGGTTCCTAAAGGAGTTAACAAAAAATAAAACCGAATATTGCGTAACAATATATGTCTAGGGGAAGAAGTAGTCAGTAAAGTATATGTATTTAGTATTATGTAGGGTGTATTAGGTATTATTACTAGATTATGAATCAAGTATCATTTTATCATATTGGACATTATCTTTCACAATTGAATAATTCCAGTAGATATTTCA
>OY735224.1:18485248-18555248 GCA_963457665.1 Thysanoteuthis rhombus
ATATATATATATATATATACTCATATATATATATATATACTCATATATATATATATACTCATATATATATATATATACTCATATATATATATATACTCATATATATATATATATACTCATATATATATATATATATATACTCATATATATATATATACTCATATATATATATATACTCATATATATATATATATATATATACATACTCATATATATATATATATACATACTCATATATATATATATATACATACTCATATATATATATATATATATACTCATATATATATATATATACTCATATATATATATATATATATACTCATATATATATATATATATACTCATATATATATATATATATATACTCATATATATATATACTCATATATATATATATATATATAATGTGTACTTTATATATGAGTATATATATATATATACTCATATATATATATACTCATATATATATATATATACTCATATATATATATATATATACTCATATATATATATATATATATATATATATATATACTCATATATATATATACTCATATATATATATATATATATATATATACTCATATATATATATACTCATATATATATATATATATATATATACTCATATATATATATACTCATATATATATATACTCATATATATATATACTCATATATATATATATATATATATATATATATATATATACTCATATATATATATACTCATATATATATATATATATATATATATATATATATATACTCATATATATATATACTCATATATATATATATATATATATATACTCATATATATATATACTCATATATATATATATATATATATATACTCATATATATATATATATATATATATATATATATATATACTCATATATATATATACTCATATATATATATACTCATATGTATATATACTCATATATATATATATATATATATATACTCATATGTATATATACTCATATATATATATATATACTCATATATATATATATATACTCATATGTATATATACTCATATATATATATATATATATACTCATATAAACTCATATATATATATACTCATATATATATATATATATATATACTCATATATATATATACTCATATATATATATATACTCATATATATATATATATATATATATACTCATATATACTCATATATATATATACTCATATATACTCATATATATATATACTCATACATATATATATATATATACTCATATATAGTCATCTATATATATATACATATGTATATATATATAGTCATCTATATATATATATATACAAATGTATATATATACTCATCTATATATATATATACAAATGTATATATATACTCATCTATATATATATATACAAATGTATATATATACTCATCTATATATATATGTATATATATATACACAACTATATATATATGTATATATATACTCAACTATATATATATATATATACTCAACTATATATATATATATATATACTCAACTATATATATATATATATATATATGTATATATATATACTCAACTATATATATATATATATATATATGTATATATATATACTCATATATATATATACTTATCTATATACATATATATATATATGTATATATATATACTCATATATATATATACTCATCTCTATACATATATATGTATATATATATATATATTTATATATATATATACTCATCTTTATATATTTATACATGTTTATATATACTCATCTATATATATATACTCATCTTTATATATTTATACATGTATATATATATACTCATCTATATATATATACTCATCTATATATATATACTCATCTATATATATATATGTATATATATATATACTCATCTATATATATATGTATATATATATACTCATCTATATATATATATATACTCATCTATATATATATATATATATACTCATCTATATATATATATATATAGTCATCTATATATATATATATACTCATCTATATATATATATATACTCATCTATATAAATATATATATACTCATCTATATATATGTATGTATATATATGTACTCATCTATATATATATATGTATATATATATAGTCATCTATATATATATATATATATATATGTATATATATATATAGTCATCTATATATATATATATGTATATATATATAGTCATCTATATATATATGTATATATATATATACTCATCTATATATATATGTATATATATATATACTCATCTATATATATATATGTATATATATATACTCATCTATATATATATATGTATATATATATACTCATCTATATATATATATGTATATATATATATGTATATATATAGACTCATCTATATATATATATGTATATATATAGACTCATCTATATATATATATGTATATATATGGACTCATCTATATATATATATGTATATATATAGACTCATCTATATATATATATGTATATATATAGACTCATTTATGTATATATATGTATATATATACTCATCTATGTATATATATGTATATATATATATACTCATCTATGTATATATATGTATATATATATATACTCATCTATGTATATATATGTATATATATATATATACTCGTCTATGTATATATATGTATATATATATATACTCGTCTATGTATATATATGTATATATATATATATACTCATCTATGTATATATATGTATATATATATATATACTCATCTATGTATATATATGTATATATATATATACTCACCTATATATATATATGTATACATATATATACTCATCTATATATATATATATATACTCGTCTATATATATATATATGTATATATATATACTCATCTATATATATATATATATATACTCGTCTATATATATATATGTATATATATATACTCATCTATATATATATATATATATACTCGTCTATATATATATATGTATATATATATACTCATCTATATATATATGTGTATATATATATACTCATCAATATATATATATGTATATGTATATACTCATCTATATATATATGTGTATATATATATACTCATCAATATATATATATGTATATGTATATACTCATCTATATATATACATGTATATACTCATCTATATATATATGTATATATATATATATATGTATATATATATACTCATGTATATATATATATGTATATATATATACTCATGTATATATATATGTATATATATATACTCATGTATATATATATATGTATATATATATACTCATGTATATATATAAATGTATATATATCAATACTCATCTATTTATATATAATTGTATATATATCAATATTCAACTATATATATATGTATATATATATATATACTCATCTATATATATGTATATATATACTCTTCTATGTATATATGTATATATATATATATACTCACTTATATATATATATATATATATGTATATATGTATATATATACTCATCTATATATATATACTCATTTATATATATATATAAGTATATATGTATATATATATATACTCATCTATATATATATATATATGTATATATATATATATATATACACTCATCTATATACGTATATATGTATATATATATATATACTCATCTATATACATATACATGTATATATATATATACTCATCTATATACATATATATGTATATATATATACTCATCTATATATATATATATGTATATATATATACTCATCTATATATATATATGTATATATATATATACATGTATATACATATATACTCATCTATATATATATATATATACGTATATATATATATACTCATCTATATATATATATACGTATATATATATACTCATCTATATATATATATACGTATATATATATATACTCATCTATATATATATATGTATATATATATACTCATCTATATATATATATGTATATATATATACTCATCTATATATATATATGTATATATATATACTCATCCATATATATATATACGTATATATATATATACTCATCAATATACATATATATGTTTATATATATACTCATCAATATATATATATATGTTTATATATATGCTCATCAATATATATATATATGTTTATATGTATACTCATCAATGTATATATATATGTTTATATGTATACTCATCAATGTATATATATATGTTTATATGTATACTCATCAATATATATATATATGTACATATATACCCATAAATATATACATATGTATATATATACCCATCAATATATACATATGTATATATATACCCATCAATATATACATATGTATATATATACCCATCAATATATACATATGTATATATATACCCATCAATATATACATATGTATATGTATACCCATCAATATATACATATGTATATATATACCCATCAATATATACATATGTATATATATACCCATCAATATATACATATGTATATATATACCCATCAATATATACATATGTATATATATACCCATCAATATATATATATATATATATATACACATCTATATATCTATGTATGTATATACCCATATATATATATACATATACCCATATATATGTATAAACTTATATATATACTCATATATATTTATTTATTTGTATATGAATATACCCATTTATTTATATTTACGTATATATATACCAATCTTTTTATATATATGTATATATATACCCATCTATATGTATATATATATATATATATATATATATATACCTATGTATATATATATATATATATATACCCATCTTTATGAATATGTATATATGTATATGCCTATCCATATATATATGTTTATATATATATGCGCTTCTATATATATATGTTTATATATATATGCACATCTATATATATATGTTTATATATATATGCACATCTATATATATATGTTTATATATATATGCACATTTATATATATATGTTTATATATATATGCACATTCATATATATATGTTTATATATATATACCCATCTATATATATATATATATGTTTATATATATACCCATCTATATATATATCTTTATATATATATGTTTATATATGTACCCATCTATATATATATATATGTTTATATATATACCCATCTATATATATGTGTTTATATATATACCCATCTATATATATATTTGTTTATATATATACCCATCTATATATATATATGTGTTTATATATATACCCATCTATATATATATATGTGTTTATATATATACCCATCTATATTAATATATATGTTTATATATATACCCATCTATATATATATATATATGTTTATATATATACCCATCTATATATATATATATTTATATATATACCCATCTATATATATATATATTTATATATATACCCATCTATATATATATATATGTTTATATATATACCCATCTATACATATATATGTTTATATATATACCCATCTATACATATATATGTTTATATATATACCCATCTATACATATATATGTTTATATATATACCCATCTATACATATATATGTTTATATATATACCCATCTATACATATATATGTTTATATATATACCCATCTATACATATATATGTTTATATATATACCCATCTATACATATATATGTTTATATATATACCCATCTATACATATATATATGTTTATATATATATACCCATGTATACATATATATATGTTTATATATATATACCCATCTATACATATATATATGTTTATATACATACCCATCTATACATATATATATGTTTATATACATACCCATCTATATATATATATATATATATATGTTCATATATATACCCATCTATATATATATGTTTATATATATACCCATCTGTATATATATATCTTTATATATATATGTTTATATATGTACCCATCTATATATATATATATGTTTATATATATACCCATCTATATATATATATATGTTTATATATATACCGATCTATATTCATATATATGTTCATATATATACCCATCTATATTTATATATATGTTCATATATATACCCATCTATATATATATATATGTTTATATATATACCCATCTATATATACATATGTTTATATATATACCCATATATATATATATATATATATATATATATATGTTTATATATATACCCATTTATATATATATATATATATGTTTATATATATACCCATTTATATATATATGTTTATATATATACCCATTTATATATATATATATGTTTATATATATACCCATTTATATATATATATATGTTTATATATATACCCATTTATATATATATATATGTTTATATATATACCCATTTATATATATATATGTTTATATATATACCCATTTATATATATATATATGTTTATATATATACCTATCTATATATATATATATGTTTATATATATACCTATCTATATATATATATATATATGTTTATATATATACCCATCTATATATATATATAACTATGTTTATATATATACCGGTCTATATATATATAACTATGTTTATATATATACCCATCTATATATATATATATATATGTGTATATATATACCCATCTATATACATATATATGTTTATATATATACCCATCTATATATATATATGTTTATATATATACCCATCTATATATATATATATGTTTATATATATACCCATCTATATATATATATGTTTATATATATACCCATCTATATATATATATATATGTTTATATATATACCCATCTATATATATATATATGTTTATATATATACCCATCTATATATATATATATATATATATATATATATGTTTATATATATACCCATCTATATATATATATATATATATGTTTATATATATACCCATCTATATATATATATATATATATATACCCATCTATATATATATATATGTTTATATATATACGCATCTATATATATATATATGTTTATATATATACCCATATATATATATATATATATATATATGTTTATATATATACCCATCTACATATATATATATGTTTATATATATACCCATCTACATATATATATATGTTTATATATATACCCATCTACATATATATATATGTTTATATATATACCCATCTACATATATATATATGTTTATATATATACCCATCTATATATATATATATATATGTTTATATATATACTCATCTATATATATATATATATATATGTTTATATATATACTCATCTATATATATATATATATATATGTTTATATGTATACCCATCTATATATACATGCTTATATATATACTCATTCACATATACATATATATATATATATATATATATATATATATACGTATTCATATATGTATATGTTTATCTATATATGTATATTCATATATATACATATATATATATATATGTATATAATATATATATATATATATATACGTACTCATATATGTATGCACGTATATTTTTTCAACATAAAAACCCATACCATGTACACATTTTCTTCTTGGTACCTGTACAAATTAGTAGATATGAAAGCTAAAAAAATCCCACGTATATAAATGTGTATATATATACATATATATATATATTTTTCACACACACATCTATATTTATATATAACTTTGTATATACATCAAAATACTGAATACTATACACATTTACAAACATTGTCATTCTATAAGCATGAGTGTTCAACATTCTCTAAGACATTTTGTATCATTATGCCTACCTTTGTACATCTTTATGTAATTATTCAACGTTGTTTGTGCATGTGATGGTGGTTTAATTTATACTACATGTCCCCCAGAATAAAGTTACCACACAGGGTTGCCGATATAGATATCTTTTAATGTTCATTTTCTGAATTTGTCAGTCCAGTGATGCAAACTTCAATGTTCTTTTTAGAGATTCATCAAATTTGGGAATCCAATGCCACTGATTCAGATCTTCATTTTTTTTTTTCAATTTTTCTTCAATTTTACATGCCTCAATTTTGATAATTTGAAAATGTTTCCAATTTGCGTACTGACATCTACGCACCGTGTTTATTTGAAAAAAATATTTTTTTTATCAAAATGTGGCCAAAATTTGACTCCAGACTTGAACTGTTTCAAATATACATACATAGATCATACACTGATTTATTTGGATGAATGACATCAAATTCATGGCTTTGTATTCTCTGGCCCATCTTAACCAAGATGCGGACACAATCCCCAGTAAATTAGCGTATAGATATTAAAAATTCAGGAATTCAGACAAAATACAGGTAAGAGAAACAAAAACAAGTTGCTCAAGTTAATATCAAAGAGCTTGATTCCAAAGTGTGATCAAGAAAATCAGTTCAAATCAAATGAAAAAATAAAATTCTATGTTCAAATTTTCCAGAATCTTATTACCTTTTTACACATATGTGGTCTATAAGGATGAAATGAAAAAAAAATTAAAATCCAGGAATTGATTTTTATTTAATCAAACGCATAGAAGAAAAAAGAAAGAAAGATACTTAGCACTTTTAGAACCACACTCTCGTTTATTTATGTATGTATATATATATATATATATATATATATATATATATATATATATGTATTTGTGGGAAAAACATAGTGCTCCATATTTTGGAAAAGGATCATTAAAGATAAATCAATAATAAAATTCAATGAATATCATATATATATATATATATATATATATATATATATATATATATATATAGAGAGAGAGAGAGAGAGAGAGAGAGAGAGAGAAAACATAATAAATTATATAATAATTTGATAGTATCGAAACTCAAAAGCTCATAACAGATTCTATTCAACAACCCTCAGAAAAAAAATGAAAAAAGCATATCAAGCAATGTGTATAATTTTAACAGAAACAAATGATGAGTACTAAAGCTGTATTCCACAGCTCCACACTACAGGGTCCGAGGATGTATACATGGACAGACCCACTACTGATGTGTAGACACTCTCTCAGAAAGGACAATAGTATAAGCTGGACAGCTAGGATATGACTTTTTTTTCTTTCTTTCTCTCTCTTTTGTAAACAGATGTTAATCATGAACCTTTCATTATTATTAGTTATTGTTATTATTATAACTATTATTCATAGTAGTTGCAGTAATGAATACTACCTGGCTATTTGTGAAGTTGGTGGGCTGCCTTCCAGTACCACTGGGAGGCCTGGCCCAGGCAGTGGCAGCATCTACTGCTGTGGATGCAGTGGTAGTAGTAGTAGTCGCAGTAATGGCAAAGATAATTCAAATTGTAATAGGAAAAGAATCACGGAGTAGGAGGAGGGAACAAAGCAGGTGTAAGCTGAAGGGAGGAGGAACCTGCTGCTGTGTCTGCTGCTGTTGCTGCAACTTATACCCTACAGACAAGTCAGAAACACAGGAAAGATAAAAGAGAGTGAAAAAAAAAAAAAAAAAAAAGATGAGAGGTACGGCGGTGGGGGTGAGGTGGGCAGATAATGTTGGCACGTTGGTTGAGAACGACAATAAAGGATGACCGTGATGATTCCATCTTCAGTCCAGGTCTTGAGATGCCTCTCAGACATCCCTGTGCAATAAGAAGGGAATTCCTGAAATTTATTCTGCCCACTGGAGGCATAAATCACAGGATTCTATGCAAGTCACCTAATGGGATATCCCATATGCGCTCATTCTGTTCTTTCGTTCACACAATGTCTCTGAACATTCTCAATCAATTCCAAAGAAATTATGCGGAAGGGTGGCCTGTGGGCTGACGAAGAAGTGAATTAATTTGAGGGGGGTGGGGATGCAGGAAATTTTTTTACATTTACCTCCCCTGTATCGTAGCTATATATACACATATATATATATATATATATATATATATATATATATATATATACATACACACACAATATCTCCAAAAATTTTCAATTAAAATTTTCTGGAAGATTTGGCCATGGAGCAAGAAAGGATCAATTAAATTTAGTGGCACATTGAGGAATTCTTTTTACAGTTAGAAGGAAATCAACGTCTGTTCGAAACATTTCAAATTCTGTAGAACGCTTATAGAAATTTTTTATTGAAAAAGATAATGATCCAAATTGTGTGCATATTCTTTCGTGAGTGAAAAAATAATTTGCATAACATAAGATTCATGACAGCAAAAAATTAGAGGGAACATCGATTGTCGTTATTATATATGTATATATAAAAATGTATATAAATAAATATATATTTATAAATATATGTATAAATATATGTATATGAATATATATATATAAATATATGTGTATATATATATAAATATATGTGTATATATATATAAATATATATGTATATATATATAAATATATATGTATATATATATAAATATATATGTATATATATATAAATATATATGTATATATATATAAATATATATGTATATATATATAAATATATATGTATATATATATAAATATATATGTATATATATATAAATATATATGTATATATATATAAATATATATGTATAAATATATGTATATATATATAAATATATGTATATATATATATATAAATATATGTATATACATATATAAATATATGTATAAATATATATATATATATAAATATATGTATATATATAAATATATGTATATATATAAATATATGTATATATATAAATATATGTATATATATAAATATATGTATATATATATATATATATATATATAAATATATGTATATATATAAATATATGTATATATATATATATATATATATAAATATATGTATATATATAAATATATGTATATATATAAATATATGTATATATATATATATATATAAATATATGTATATATATATACATATATATAAATATATATATATATAAATATATGTATATATATATATATATATAAATATATGTATATATATATACATATAAATATATGTATATATATATACATATATATAAATATATATATATATATACATATATATAAATATATATATATATATATACATATATATAAATATATATATATATAAATATATATAAATATATATATATATATAAATATATATGAATATATATATAAATATATATACATATATATATATATATATATAAATATATGTATATATATATATATGAATATATATATATATAAATATATGTGTATATATATATATATATAAATATATGTGTATATAAATATATGTGTATATATATATATATAAATATATGTGTATATGTGTATATATATATATATATAAATATATGTGTATATGTGTATATATATATATATAAATATATGTGTATATGTGTGTATATATATATATATATAAATATATGTGTATATGTGTATATATATATATATATATTTAAATATACGTGTATATATATATATATATATAAATATATATATATATATACGTGTATATATATATATATATAAATATATATATATATATATATATATATATATATATATATAAATATATATATATATATATATATATATATATATATATATATAAATATATATATATATATATATATATATATATATATATATATAAATATATATATATATATATATATATATAAATATATATATATATATATATATATATATGTATGTATATATATGTATGTATATATATATATAGATAAATAGATGTGCGTTGTGATAATTATTTGACAACATGGAAGTTAAAGATTTATGATGATAAATTAAAATTTTTTCCAGATGTAACACCTCAAACCTTTCACTTCTGCATAGTAAAATTACTACCTCCATTCTGTTGGATTATCTTACATCTGCACAACTATATATATATATATATATATATATATATATATATATATATATACATAAAAAGTGATTCTCATTCAGATCTTAGTGACAATGGCATCAGCATGCGCTCTTTGAGTGCTTTTTAGTCTTTTACAATTCATTCTCTACTTGAACCTTGGAAATGCTTTCAATGCAAGACGTGATTTTTCTCAAACCAATTATAATAAGCACAATGTAATTTCTGCAGTGAGCATTGTGTCATGCTTTTGACTCTCAAAATCATATAAATGTAAATTTCGGGGGAAATAACTTTTGATCAAACTGCCCCCCCCCTCCCGATTTTCTGGTAGATTTTTCTTGATATTTATTCATAAAGTTCATTATTTTTTTATTCTATTCACAAAAATTCTGTCCAAAGGATGGGTTTCAAACAGTTAATGAATCTAAGAGTTGAACATTGAAACAACTGGACTTGTTCAATTAGGATTTCAGTGATCTTGTTATTTCTTCAAAACTGGATGAAGGATCAAGTTAACAGTTATTACCGTCTTCAAAGCACAAAATATCTCTGACACTGCAAGAATCATTAAAAGGTCAAGAAAAGAAGCGAACTAAATTTGTTTTTCATTATAATCATTTCCATCATTAGAATATGCATTTGTGAGTTCATTTGCACAGAGGATTGAGAGACAGTAAGTCTCTAGCATTTTCCTCAGTAGACCTTCGAAGACCCTGGCACTGTCAAGGTCTGGACATTCTTCATCCTTCCTTAAATCTTTTTAATTCTGCAAATCTCATTTCTAATGTCTTGGGAATGGTTCCAAATGCAGCATCAATTATTATGATCAAGACCCTACCCTTCTATAGTTTCTTCAGTTCCTTTCATCTTCACCTTATGGTCAACTGAAACAGCTATTAGGTTGTTACACCAGATAAGTTTTCATTTTTCAAGATTTTTTTTACATCAAAGAGAATCAAGTGAAATATTTTCTCATGTAATTGCAACGTTTTTGTATTTCTTTTTTGCAGATTCAATGTAAATAGGGATATAACTTGCCATCACAAATCTGAAGTCACGTAAGAAAATTTTATCGAAGAATAAATGTGATCAGAATAAATTCTATTCATAACATTATTTGCATTTCTCACCAAAAAACAACACATAGAAAAATTTAGATGGCTGAGAATCAAGATGTTATTAATAAACCTGTCAAAAATGAAGCCCCAAAAAACAATTTTTTTCAAAAAATTAGAATAAACATAGAAGAGGTTTAGTGGAGTACTGATGCTAATTTTTACACCTGTAGTTAAAACAGTATTGCCAAAAGTTTTGGGACTCATAAACAAAAACACACACATAAAAAATGGATAGAAACCTATCTCACAGTTTTTCAATTCATCATTATTGGGTGGTGGTTGGGCCCTTAGCAATTTGAATTGAATATTCACTGTTTTTTATTGTTTATATAATCCTTCATCTTACTATTCAAAAACAACATCTTATATATACAACCATCATTCCCACTAAGCTGTGTGCCTGCACACATTTTCAATCAGTGCACAAAAGAAATCAATACGCGCAAAAAAGATATCACATTCTGTTGATTGATTACTGAGTTCTCATTGAAAAAATATTGATTCATTGTCAAAATCAAAAGTACGCACATACTTTTGTCAGAGGAAAAAGAAATTGAGCAACATGGATTTTTGTACCCATTGACAACCAAAAATTAGAGAGAACATTGTTAGAGCCCTTGACAGCAATTTCAATAATTCACCCCTTTTTAGTTGTTTATGTATTTCTCCATCTCACAATTCAAAAACAACATTTCATACATACCGCCTCATAAAATTGAGTTAAATTGCCAACCAAACTGATCTGAGTCTCTCGTATCTGGCAGTAGATCTTATTTACTCAAATAGAATATTCATGTATGCCAAAAATTGCTTTCCCAAATCTAAATCAATTTAAATGATTCTTGTGAATCATGAAATACATTATAACACGAGTGTTGGGGTCCAGGGATGCCAACCACATGATATCCAAGCTGTGATCAATGTAGCTATTTAGGAGCTAGAGTTAGCTATTTTGAAGCTATTAACTGTTTTGGAGCTAGATTAATAATCTGGAGTCCACTCATGTTATAATGCAAATTGTGCAATAACAAACCACGTTATGATGGGGGAGGCTAGTATTTAAAACCAAAATATTTCTCAACTCAAGATAGACTAAAAAAACAAAAAAAAACACATAAGAATTTTATTACCACCCAATGTATCTCCACTTTAGAAAAAACGTGTAATCGTTATAATAACTGTAATATTAACAAAAGCCTGTCTATTGTGTATAGTGTGAGTGTGAATGAGCCAACAAGGAGAAAGAGAACAAACACTATTCATTTAGGGTGTGAAATGACTGCCTTTATCCCTGTGCACAAACCAACACATTGACTATTGTCACAGACCCCTAAACCCTGCAATCAGTCTTGCCTCTGCCGCAAATATCACACAAGTGAAGGGTTTATCAATTAAAAGTATCAGGGAGAAGCATGAAAGAACACATTTAACACCTCTGCAGGGGAACTCTAAGGTCTTTCATTCAACCTAGGCAGTGGGAGGGAAGAACAATGATCCCCAGGGAGGAGGGGATCCTCACTAGGATTTCCCCCCCTCATTTCCTTTTGGATAGTTAAAGCAGCGATTGCAAATCTATAGTGGGCAAACTGCTCAGTTCCATGTTATAGGAGAGGAGGAGGAAAGAGTGAGGGGGGAGGAGTTAAGGGCCAAGTTAACAAATAAAAAGTGACAAAGGATATTTTCATTTTTTTTTTCAATTAGAAATTGTGTCGGACTGTTTGTACTGGTAGGTGGATCAGAACCAGCACAGTAATTAAATTCAATAACCAATAGAAGATTTTGACGATTTATTAGTCATTCAGTCATTCTGTAGCATACACGAGGTTTCAGTGGTTTATTAATCTGAAGAGACTTTCAGGATATGAGAACAGCAAGGGTCAATCATCAAAAAGTTAATTCTTCAAATAGGTTTTAGATTTTATCATCCTTTGAACATCAAAGCCAGAATTATGTTCAGAATTAGTTTTAGGCTTCAAACCCTTAAAAGGAAGTGATAGCTTTAGGGATCATAAATAACCAATAGAGGTTTTTTTTACACAAGGGAGACTTGCTCAACATGGTTAGAAACTGTCAACAAAAACTGTCAACATGGGCTTCTGTTTTTAATTTGGTCCAACTTGCTATGTTTATATCTACGTATCATAGATACAGGCCTTACCAATGGAGCTAGAGGGCTGAAAATTTATAAATCTACTCATTATGTTCACAAAAAAATCTTTTTTTTAAATGCCCATTAGGTTATTAGTGGGGGTCTCAATTAGCATGGTAAATTTATGCTAAATTGTCTTTGGTTTTGTCTGGCAGCTTTCATGATTTTTGAAAATTCAGACATTCATGACCCAGCAGGTGAGAGAAGTAACATGGCATGTTGCCATAAGATGGTCACATGACAGTTTCTACTGAGGGACTCAATAGACCTGTCATTATTTTTTTCTATGTCACATCACAGCATTTCAATAATAGAAAAATTCTCCATATAATAGCCTTATTGTGTCAGTAATGCTTATATCAATTTCTGACTACTGACTATCCCTACCTTTCTTATTTTCAATTCATTTCTATCTTAAAATCATTAGCATTGCATTTATATCATCCATATAATAGCCTTATTCTGTCTGTGGAGCTTTGATAAATTCCTGACCCGTGACAAGTTACAATCATTTTCCCTGGGATGTGAAATTAAAGTACAGTACAGTACACAATCTATTATCAAAATCCTTGAGACTGGACAAGTGGGATAAAGGCTATAAATAAATCATAGTTTTTTTTTGTAGAGTAATAAAGTGACAAGTGAAGTGAGTAAAACTAGGCCATAAAATCACTAATACTTTCTATTTCTAAGTAAAACATTCAGTTCTTCTTTACATTTTTATAGTCATGTAAATAGCAAAATGATAAAATAAATATCAGTGAGCAACAAAGGCAAGGCTGATAGGTTGGAGAGCTGAGACTCAGCCTGATATGACCTACACTTAACCCTCTGTTGAGTTTTGGAGGCAAAATCTGGCCTGCAGATAACCACCACATAAAGATTTTGGTTTTTGGAGATTTTTTGGTTTTCAGATAAGAAATAGTAAACTGTAACCTTATTTCATAGCATTTACTTCAACAGCTGAATTATTGATTAGCCAAGAACATTGCAACGAAATTGAAGAAAACTAGTCCAGAATTATTAATGAAGTGAACATCATTATGAGAAAAGACAAGCTTATAAATAAAATGGGGTTATTGAGTTGTCTGTGTCTACATGATTGGACAACAAATATAGAATATTCAAAAGTTTCTTCTCATCCAATGAGAAACATTTAAAAGATGCTTAACAAACTAAATAATTAGCCTTTGAAGTAACTTTCTTTTCAGTACGCAAAAGAAAAAAAAGAGACATCAAGGTGAAATGAAATGGAGTTTTATGGTGAAGAGAAAAAAACTAATAGGAGGGAGACAGAGATATTAAAAAGACATCAAAACAGACTATAATGACAAATTTGAAAAGCAAGAAAAAGCGGGATGAGTTTCAGAAAATCAAGAAGGGTAAAAGAAGAGGATATCAAGGAACTTTAGAAAATTGAGAGTTCAAAGATGGTGAAGAGAATGTCAAGAAAGAGAAGCAGCAGCAGACAATGTTTGATCAGAGATAATGGGAAACATGAAAGATTAAAACAACCGAGTCACTTTGATAGCAACAAAAGTCAATCCTTACCTAACCACACAATTCTCCACTTCAGATACCCTTGCTGTTCAAAAGGGTACATTTTTTGTTATCTGCAAACTACTCATATTCGGTGCAGAAAGACAGGGGACTGCTTCTTGATACGGGTAGGAGCAGGGTTAGGGTTAGGTTTGGCCCCACCCTAACCAAGCGCTTATTAATATTCTCAAGGATCACATCAATGAAGGATTCACTATTTTTTTTCATATTTATTACTTCAGATACCCTTGCTGCATAAAAGGGTAATTCTCTGTTATCTGTAGGCTACTCATATTCAGTGCAGAAAGACAGGGGGACCGCTCTTTGATTGAAGCAGGGGTAGGGTTAGGTTTTGGGTTATTAGAGTTAGGTTTAGCCCCATCCCGACCACAGGTTCCTAATGCTATCAAAGAGTACATCACTGAAGGATCCAGTATTTATTTGCATATTTATTGCCTACCCTGTATATATCACCCCAATCATAGGTTGCTTCAAAATGGGAATCGCAATATGATTGATTATGAATATGAATAGCCTAACGAAGAAGTACCCATAAAAGTACACTGTGCCCGGCCCAAATGGGAGTAAAATAATGACTCAAAAGCCGTCATTAAAAAGTCAGAGATTGCACGCCTGAGACATGATTGATGGCTCCAGGGTAAGGGAGTAGACAACTAATAAATGAAAAATTAACATTAACCACCCACTTATAAGATTAAGCAAATAAATTAAAAATTGAATAGATAAAACAATTTTATTCAAAACATGTTCATTTTGACTACTCCCAAATGTCTAAGACACATACAAAGGCAGAATTTGAAAACGCATTGAGAATTATCAGCCCCCACCACCACTACAGTCATAATATCTAAACCTAATTACATAATAACATTTATTAATTATCAAGAGTGAGCAATTATAAATTCTTCTGTAGTCGAGGGAGAAGGAGACAAGATAAACCGTTTCCAGCCTATGGGCACATCTTTGAAGTTAGTAGCTAGTTCCCTACTTGAACTTGAATAAGCATTAAATAATGCTGGTCAACAAAACTGAATTTTTTTTTTCTCATCAAAGTCGCAGTACAACTTAAAAACCAATTTTTGATGCAGATTATGAATTTCATGTCCATTTTAACTGCCATTCTGTTCCAAGTTTTCTCATATAGAAGACAATATAAGCAAAGTTTAAATGAAAAGAAGATTTTGTTTCAAAGTAGAAAATCAAAATTACTAAGAATAAGATGTATGAACAGGACACAATGTAGAAGGACAAGCTAAAAACATTGAGCTTTGGACCCCCCCCCATGGTGCTCTATAAAGGTGACTTCATCTCGTTATGAAGACTAGACGCGATACAAGAAAACGGATTACATTTTAGGACATGGCATCCATAACTACATGAAGTGCACCACAATACATGCCTGATTGAGATATATTGTTGACCAACGTCTTTTCAAATTTATGATATATTCGCTATGTCAGTTCACACACCAAATATAGAATAGAAATACATTCTGGCATTATTTTCTATGTAAACTTGCATTTTTTGCCGAGTCACTACAAATGCAATCATTATAGTGAATGAAAGCTGTTGATATAGTTGTTTGATGAATAGTGATTTTGTACTTTTTTTTTTCTCAGTCACCCTATACAAAGCCCTGGGGCCACTCTAGGTATGGGGTTAAAGTAAATTCAGGTTCACAAAATATCTATAAACCTTGGATTTGAAAAGATGGATATTATATCCAGTAGGAAAGCACACCTAGGCAAGTATGTTCTAATATCTGCTGATTCAGTTTTTAGTACCAGTAAATGCAATACTACTGCTCCATGCAAGCGGCTGTATTTATGACTAAAACCAGCAAAGCTAATTAGGAGGAAAAAAATTTACTCACTTCATCCGATTTGAGAGTTACTGCCTCAACAGCCTGAACCGTCTGCAAAGTTTCCAGCTACAAAGAAAAGGAAAAGTCGTTTTAGTCATCAAGACCAAGAATAATGACAGGTCTGGTTAGTCACTGAATAGAAACAGTCACCAATATCATTTAGTAGCATGTCTTATTGGGACTGATCAATAAGAAAATTGGAAAAAGTAGAGGTTATTGACCATGTTATTTTTCTCACCTTTTGTCAGGCAGTGATCACTAAAAGTCTGGATTTTCAAATAAATAAATATCAATATTTTCAGCTCTCTAACTCAATTGTTGCAGCCTGGAAGTGTGATGGCCCGACCTTTTTATTTGAGCTCGTGTCTGAGACTAAATCAGTGTACTATCATAACAACCGACTTGACCTGTGAAAATTCCACAAGTGTTAACAACTAAGATATCATCACTCTCATTTATATTTCTGTGATTGGAATATATAGTTTTAGTAAGTAACTCATTACCTATGGAGTACACCTATATTACCAATCATCATCAGTATTTTATCGTCTGTTGTTGGATATAGACATTCCCTGGGATTTGCCAGACCTCTCTATCATGGGTATTGTGGAGCCATACTTCCTGAACTTGTCTAGTTCGTCTCTCCATCTTGTATTCTGCCAGTCTCAGTTAGGCAGGTGGAGTTGTGATGTCCATTGGCTGTCCGCCATTCTTGCAACATGACCAGCCTATTGCCATTTGAATTCTATGATGTCTCCGACTCCTGTCTTTTCTCTGACATATTGTGTTGTCTGATGATCTCTCCGTGTGAGGTTGAGCATGATTCTTTTATGTGTATGTAGCATTCTTCTCAGTTTGGAGGTCTGTCTCTTGGTTAAGTTTCATGTTTCAGCTCCATCCGAAAATATATCACTCATCATTATAGATTACTTTTGCTTGCTGTCCTTATTCCTGCAGTATACTACCACTATAACAGGATTCTTAGGCTTCAGACTTGCGAGAAAGGAGTTATAAATGAATGACAGCTATAGTGAAGGTTGTTATTGCTTTAGGACAATATGCTTCAGTTCTTGTGAACAGTAATTGACTCCTGTCTTTTTTTCACCCACTTTGTAATTTATGAAGCATCAAAAAGATTTTTCCTGTATATATCAAAATATTACGGCAGATAAGATGAGACCACAATAACAGCGTGAATTCCATGGTTTTTAGCTCATTGTTTTTGTATCTGGCCAATAAGAAGACCCCATTTTATGAGGTTTTCTTGATGCTTCAATACGGTAAAATATACAGTACTTGCAGGTATGTTTTTCTTCTCTTTGGACAACAGGAAGGTATACAATCTACTATGGCTTAGAAGTGAGAGAATATTAAAATACTAAGCAAATCACTTAGCTGATCACCGCCTGACATAGAAATATTTCTCAAGATTATCAAATAATACCAAGGTTATACTATTAGTACGGCTGGACAAATAGAAGGTTATGCTATGAATATGGTTGTATTTAGGTAAATGTTCTGGTAGTAAATACACCACCAGAACGTTTCACCAATTAAGGCCTGATAAACCATTTTGCTAATTTCTGTCTAAACGACCATTCTAACTGCCTGATAGACCATTCAGCCAATTTATCACCTGACGTACCATTTTTACCATCTGTCCGACTGTTTTGGTTGATTAATACCTCACCAATTGGCTATTTACTACCTGGCCATTCAGCTGATTACTGCCCGACAGAACATTTTGCCATTTACCACTTTGAGAAAAAATAATGAAAATATTACACTACATCAAATTTGCTGGTAATATAAAAAAGGAGGCCTACCTAAACTCAATATGAACAGTTATGAGTCCTGAATAAGTTTCACTGAGCAGTAGTCCTCCAAATACCCTTGGAAAACATTTTATTTGATATTAGCCCAGAATATACAGTAAACATTTTATAAGTATCTTTCTTTCCATAAAAATATTTCTCAAGACCATCAAATAATATGAAGGTAAAACTATTAATATGAATAAACAAGTGTTAATTATACTATGAATAAATCATTGAAAATTCTTCCTTAAGAGACAAAAAAGTATATTTTCTTTCTTTAGATCACCAGAATATCATTTTTTGATAAGTTATTCAAATCAATCAATTCAATTCTCCAGAGAAATTCTACATAAAGATTCTAGCGGTCATTAATATCAAACTTCTGACAGCTTTCACAGAAGACATAGTTTCTATAATGGATCATTTGAACCCATTATTTCATTTGGGATGCCAAATAATAGTCTTGATATTTGGGGTCCAGGATACAATTCCACAAAACTATAGAAAATTTGAATTTGCCTAAATCCCAAACCAAAAAATATAACAAAAGAGGATTTATATATATCTACATATTTATATAAATATATATACATCATATATATATATATATATATATATATATATATATATATATAAACCCTCAAATTCATACTAAGAAAATAGAATGGTGATTTCAAGGGATATAACTCCGGATCAAAATTATCTGCTTTTGACCATTTTTCAATTTCTTCAATTCAATTCACAGAAGAGTTCCACTCTCATTGACAAAGGTTTTCAAGCAGTTACTAGAATGTGCAATGCAGAGTCAGTAAAATTTTGCTTAATTTTTTCTATGTATCCATAAAGATATTTTACAGTTTTAATCTTTCATATTTTTAAATAGAGAAATTTGGCAAAATAGTTTTAGAAAGTAATAAAATGTTGCATTTCATTTGGAAGTCTGCTTAAATGAACTCACTAGCAATTATTATCTTTCTATGGGAATTTTGAGGCAAATTATTTCATTGATTGAGCCATGGAAAAGAACTTGACTAACAGAATTTGAACATGAATGTATATTATATCAGAACAGAGTAAAATTTTACCTCATCTCGGACAGGCAAATGGTCCAAGACACAAAGTAAGGCATGCCTCATCTTCCAGCGTTGGTTTTTGGCAGCTTCATCCATCGGTTCTAACCGATTCAAACGAATAGCCAGCAAGTTGACCAATATTCGTGCATTCCTGCCATCTTTTTCATCAAGGTAGCCTTGCAGAGTGGCATTCCTGGAAAATAAGTTAAATGTGAGTCTTTTTTCTTTAGATTAAAGAAATACTTGAACGTATATTATAAGCTTATCAGTGGTTTAGCAAGAGATTTGGAGCGTAATGGGATTAGGCCTCTTAAGGGCTTCCATCATTTAGTGAGTTTTGATGAAAAAGGAATATTAGCAATAAATAGACATGCATCATCACTTAATTGGTGAAAAACAATACTGAAGACTTAATTATTACTCTCGGTGCCAAACACCTTCCTCCCCCACTGTTAATTGGATTTCTCATGTTTCCTCTACACAGTAAATATTTTTTGATGTAATGATTGAAATACACATTTTTTGTCCATACGAGTAAGACCATTTCTCATGAGTCTCAATTTCCTTAGAAACAAATCAGGCTGAAGTTTTAGGATTTTTTCATTAACTTTGTTTATTTAAAGTGTATAAAGTTTTGAAAACACTGAAATGCGATTTTCTATCATGAAGATTTATGATAAAATAAAGTAGAAAGTGGTTACGTACATATTTCACCTTATCGGCAATTGTTTTGAAATCCTATTTAGGAATTTACTGTTTTGGGAACCTAATAAACTTTTAATTTGAGTTTTAGAACAAATGTCAATGAGGTAAACTATGTATGAAATTTGCATTTTATTCATCATAAATCTTTTTGAAACCAAATAGTATTTCGGTGTTTTCAAATAGCTCCTTCTTGCACCATCTTCATTGAATGTAGAAATTTGCTTTAATATTTGGTAGAAAATTCAAAGCTTGGATTTTGATTATTGATTTGTTTTATGTATTGTCTGTGAATGCTGAAAATACCTGAAGCTTAGTAGAATAGAGGTTAAGTAAGTGGACAGAGATAAGGCCCAAACCTTACCTATATGTCGGAAGTTCAAATGCAGTTGAAGATTAGAAATACAACAGTGATTATTTCTTGCATTTTTTTGCAATCATAAGAATTTGATTTATCATTGTATATGAAAGTAAAATGACAGTATCAAAAGGCTTGCTGTAACAAATGATACTTTATTTCAACACTGCCTTCTGATATTGTCATTTCACTTTCATATTGACCATTATATATATGAGAGAGTGAGAGAGAGAGAGTGAGTGCATTAAAGCAACAATAAGATGGAATAAAACTAGCAAAAAGAAAATTTTATTTTTATCTTTTGTTGTTTTTATTAATGACAAAACTTTCAGCATTTTTTTAGGCTTCAATCTAAATTACAGGAATTCAAAACTAAGAAGCAGCTTTGGGTAAGACTCCAACTTAACCCATACCACAGGATTGGGCTGTATCATGTAGTAATGCACACTGCCACATGATGGAGTTCTTATTTCCAATCTTACTGTCTTTAGATTTGAGAATAAGACCATCAAGAAATATATTTTACTTACAACATTCTGTCAGTTGCCTGTGGGTTGATGTTGGCCTTGAGGCTGCTCAGTGCCTGGTCAATAGGCTGAACCGTTACGGGGATATAACACACAGATGTCCTTGCTCCCAAACTATCCATCACAGCAATGTAGACAAATACTGAAATAAAACACAAAATCTATGATTCCTTGGGGTAATTAAAAAATCATGCATATTTTGTAATTATTTTTGCAAACTGATAAATAGATGATTGATTTTATTTGACACAAAGTTTATAAAAATATTATTTTGATTTTATCTGCAAGTTCCATATTCATTGATTTCATCATAATTATATGAGCTCAAAGGTTCTGCTAAATCTAATCTATAACCTTTTAAAAATGCTATACTGGATAGTAATCCAAAAAATCTTTTTGAATTGAAACATTCAAAGCTGTCATATATCTAGCTATGACACTGTCTACAGTTTTGAGAGTGGCCATTAACATTCAAAGTGTCTTTCGGGCAATTGAACTCTTCCTTGTTATTTGTATTGTTAGCACAACATTCAGGGCAATCCATTCTGTGGCCTTCTTCAGGTGTAATATCCAAATCCAATGTTATAGAGTTGCTATCATTGGAAAAATTCTGTTTATCACCATCACATCTGGATAGTACAAATGAAGAAAGTTGTAGAATGGATCAGCCGAAGCAGCATCTCAACAGCACAGACAACACGGAAGAGGAGTTCAATTGTTTGAATCTAGCTATCACTAGTGATCATCTCATCCCAAAATGACAATTTCTGGGTACTTTTTTTGGAAATTTACTAAAAATAAACAAAACATCTAAATTTAGATATAAACTATATAAATTGGCAACACTGAATCATCTGAATTTAGATATGAGATATACATAGTTTCGTACAGATGTATGGAAAATTATTTTATATGACAATGACATGCCACTTCACAATGTCAGGCCTCTTCCAAACAGACACTGCCCCAGTTCTATTGAGAGACAGAAAGAGAACGATAGATCAAACTGTTTACCTTTGTCTCCATTTTCTGCATTTCCAGCAGGAAGCATAAATTTCAGTGTGGCATCCAATATATTTGGTCCTCGATAGATCAAGTTCTTCCTATGATTTCTGTTCAGGTTGTAGCTGACCTCATAGACTAATGGTTGATGCTACAGGAGAGAAAAAAAAAAAGAAGACTTCAACCATAAATACAAAATTTTTTACAGGATAAAGCTGAAAGCAATTCTTGATAATAAAAAGTTCTAAATATAGGTGAACGTTTTATACAAAGAGCGTTGAGAAAGTATCCAACCATTTGATACTAAAATAAGTAACCTATCTCAGCTAATAGAACCTGGACCCTTTTCAAAGTACTCCCCATACCTTCCATTTTTTATAGCAGTCTGAAAACTCCTTTTGGGATCATCTGGCACTTTTAGATTTTTGAAAAACCAGATGTTACAAGAAGCCAAATTTGAACTGTATGGGGACTGAGAGACCTGGGCAATGTTTTGTAGAAAAATCCCGGATGCATATTCATTGATCTAGTCACCCAATGGCATCTCACAGTTGACTGAGTAGCTCCATGGGAAAGTGTCCATGAATGCTTGTCTCAATGGTTGCAACTGGATCTTTGGATATTCAAAATAGCAGGATACTTTCCAGAGTGGCCTCATTTATTGGTAAACATTTAAAAAATTTACGAGTAAATATTTGTAAAAAAAAGTCCAGTATAACAGGATGATAATAAAAAAACTGAAAAATTCAGGCTACAAAAAAGGGGGCGAGAAAATTTAATACTTCTCTATACTCATCATACTTGTTTATCAACAGTAGTCAGTCAATAAGATTTAACTTAATCAAATCGACTCCCCTGCGGGCATCTAAATTACTCAGTTTTTTCAACCACCGGTCGAGTTGAAAGATCTTTTATCACAAATTTTTCATTTTCTAATTTAAAAAAAAGATTCAAATGAATCGTTGTCAAGGATGACAAAGCAGAAATAAACTGTGCAATAGATTTCATGTTGTATGAATTTTAAAGATCACAATGGTTACATATTACATTACGTAACATTTTTCTTTGCTAAATTTGTTTACCAAAGAACAGGAAAGGTAAAACAATGAGACCAAAGTCATCATGATTCATCACACTTTATATGATTCTCTTCTTTTAGGCATAAGTCAATCTTTGATGTACATGTATTTTGGTCAAGGCAAATCATTGTGGGTTGAGTAAACTTTTCCTCTGACTTGACCGGCGGTCAAGTTACTTTCTTTTGAAATCTTACTGGCTGACAGTGATCATCTACTATATTTTCATGTCAGATAGCTCACAGTCTATGGGCTTGAAAATTTCCCCCCGCCAAAATGTAACATACTGGTAAACTTCAACCTCCAAAAAGGTTGACATCTTAACTAGAGAGAAAAACAACCGATAACCATTAGGAAAAAAAAAAAAAAAAAGATTAAACCAGTCTGATTAGTCACTCAATAGACACTGTCAAGGTTTTGGGGGTGATCAATAAATAAATTAATACTTTTCCCTTTCATTGGATGATGACCAAGTTGGGATTTCAAAGAGCACAAGCATGAAAACTACCAGATGCAAACTAAGAGATCATCTTACATTGGGAATTGCCCCCTCCCCCAATAAAACTTATTTTGGGGAAGAATTTACAAAAAACAAAGGAACTGTTCTTTCTGGACGTATTAAGGAGTAAATGTTTCACCTTTCAGGCATCCATTCGAGCAGTCTCTATGCATGATACATAGCCAGCCAGACCAACTTGGAAATAGAAAAAAAAACGATGTTGACAGTTTCAAATACTTACATCATCTTTCCATTCAAAGCAAAAGACACTGAAATTTGTCTGCATTTCAATTCCTGCTGCTGGTCGGATGTTGCAACTGCCACGGCTTGGACTCTCATTGATGAGGAAGTGGGACATCGCAGTTCCATAAAATACTGGCGACGTTCCATTGCCTGAAAAGGAAATGAGATCAAGTCAATGAAAACGTTGTACAGGAGAAGTTATTGGAACCAATATTCCCAACTCTCAAATTCATACAAATAAAACAGAATGCCAATTTCAAGGGAAATAACTTATCAAAATTATCTCCCTTCACTGTCGGTCTCATGCAGTTTATGAATTTCAGAGTTGAATCATCCAGCAACACTGAACCCAAGTTATTCACACTGCCGTTTCTCACAAGATGTTTGTATTTGATCAGACCTTTCCCTATTGCGCTTTGTGAATTCACTACTTAGATTAGGCTTATATGACCATCATTTGAAGACTATGGAATACAAAGAGAAAATTCAATGAGACAACTCTAGCTAGCAGTCATGATTGGACTATTTTCCTTGTCTATGCTATTTTTTTGGCACAGCATTTTGGCTGTGTATCCCCCCACCCCTGCCTTCCTCAGATGTTTTCTTTCTGTCTTCTTCTGTCAGATTTGTCTTCTTCAAGGGCAAATCAACATTGACTATTAAGGAAGGCAAATCAGACGGCAGAAGACAACACCTGAAGAAAGCTGGAGAGTACAGGGTTGAAATATTGTGAAAGAAATAATCCCATAGACGAGAGGAAAACAACACACAATGACCAATACATCCTGTCTAACAAAATTCAGACAATTGTACAGGTGAACAGTGATTTGAACCATTGTCATTAAGAACAAATACTTCAGCCATACTGAGCCAAAATCATTCACACCGATTAATCAGCTTCTCATAAGATGTTGAATATTTGTTTAGATCTTTCCATATAGCTCCTTGTAAATCCACTAATTAGTTCAGACTTAAATGACCATAATCTGAAGACCATAAATGCAAAAGGGAAATTCCATGAGACAACTCAGGATGACAGGTAAAGGACTCAGAGATTTCCACCAATTTCTCCTGACCCTGTAGCTATATTACATTTAGTTGGGACCAGGAATGGTTCACACACAATTTACTGTCTGTGAGTTACATAATATGTAGCAATTTAGAGTAATGATTTTGTATAACATCCAAGAATTGGAAATAAGTCCACATCAATGTAGAGTAAAGCCTAAAAACAGGAAAACAAATTGAGTACAAGCCTTGTTATCAGGGTCAAACTCCATTCTGACTTCTATTCTGCCTGAAGATTTTGTATTGTATGTATAATCGATTCATAGATCTATAAAACTTTTTGCTCAGTTGGTAAGAGAGCCAGCCACCAATCATGATTTCAGATCAAGGTAGGAAAATGTTAATTTCATAAATGTATTCATTTATTAGACTGAAATAGACCCTTTCATACAACCAACATAGATTTTTGTAGTATGTAAGACTTACCAATCTACCTCAGTGGGTAAGAAAGCTTCCAACCAAATAGTTGATAATGATTTCAAATCATGGTAGGGGAATGCTAATTTTTGGTTTAAGATGACAGTACAGAAAAACAGTGAAGAGTTTATTCCCCTGAATTTGGTGAGGATTGTTTTCACTATGGTAGAAAAACAGGGTCAATTCCAGACTTGGACTGGAGTTTGATAAAAATTCAAAAGAGAGAAAGAAATCATGGCATTTACCTTTCTGTGTGACATTCACAGTGATGAGATAATCTCGTCCCTGAGAAAGGACACCAGGCTTCACAACAAGGGATGGCCCATTCATTGCACTCAACGTATTGTTAGGATCTAAGGTTAATTCCCGCCTACTTTTGCTGATAATGTGTTTCTCGGGCTTCTTTGCAGTTGCTTTGAATATAGTATCATGTTTTGATTTACCTGTGAGAAAATGAAAATGTTTAGATTGGATGTTGTGAGATTATTACTGACAAAAGCACAAAACGGTCCTACGTACATGTACAGCAATTGTATCTTATGCAAGGTGCTGTTACAATCATCTTGAACTTGCAATATCTTTATTATAAATTTTGTCTAGTTTAAACCTTCATCTTTACTTGCATTTAACAGAACTGATTTTTATAATTCTACGGCAATGAGTGAACAGCCTGATTGGAAATAGACCCAAGCCCACAGTGAGAATCAAACTCATACCCTCTAGCCTGAGGGAGTCCAGTATAGGCCTGGCTACCTTTAACCATTTGGCCATAGGGCTCCATAAGGAGACAGATAGGCGTAATCGGGACTTCCAACAGACAATTGGCTGCGAGTTTGATCCTTACCATGAGCTTACTCTTCGTTTTCGATCGGGTTGTTTACTCGTTGCTATAGGATTACAAAAGTCAAAGTTGTGATAAAAAGTAACTAAAATTCAAGATGAAAGTTCAAGCTAGTCAAAATTATTGATGAAAATATTGTGTCACAATACTTCAACAAATAATAAGTATAAACTGAAATGAAGAATTAATATTTTGAACTTCTTCTGCACTTATTATGGTAGCAGTAATTCATTACCATTATCCTTGACCAGTAGTTCTCAAACTGTGTCGCAACACAATAGAGCCGCTAATATCTCATAGGTGTGCCATGTAAATTTTTCCAAATATGAGTTCAATTTATTTAATAATGAAAAGTTTTCATCTGATTTATTTTTTTTAACAGTATGTCAACTACCAGTACACTCCTTCATTACTTTCTCTAAGTTTACTGCTATGTGGAAGCAGGATGGTGATCAAACAATGAAACGTGTCTCTCGCCTGATGTGTATTCATACTTCAATGAAGTAAAGAGTTGGTGTGCCTGGTAAGTCAAAAATATTTCTTTAAAATTTTGTCTTTTCTCATGTTTACTTAGTAGCAGTACTACTTTTACTAGACTCAGGCCTTTCCCCTTTCTCACTAGGGTACAAGAAGTAGGCTTTGCAGGATTGTGAATATCTGGAGATAATTCAGCTAAAAAAAAATTCACCTATGTGGGCACGTCACAAGTCCTTGGCCTAATGATTGAAAGAGCATCTATTCTATGCATAATTTATTTTTCAATATGATCTCTTGCTTTGTCAATGCACTTAACCCAACATTTCTCCATTTCTTACTTTGACTGAACATTATACAGGGAAAATTTCAGTTCGAAATTCTGCTTGCAGGACCCACTAAATCAAGCTTACAAAGGGGTCCATAATTTCAGCAAAAATTGTCTTTTTTTTCTTTATAAGAGTCAAGATTTAAATGTACTTTATCGCAAATCCACTATGACTGCTTTCTAAATAATAGCTTATCATTTTGTCACAAGTTTACAGTTGAAAATGACAGAACAATTTTACAAAAACAGACTTACCTTCCTTAACTGGTGCATTTTCCCTGGGAACTGTAAAATAGAATCAAGATAAAGAATAAATGAGGCAGCTGAATAAGGAGACTGAATAGGATTCTTGCTTTGGGTGATTAATGTGGTGGTTGCCAGAACTAAGATAAAAGAAAACGTCTAATTCTAATTCAACTCTAACTAGCTTTAAAAATAAGGAGGTAGTGAAATTAAGAATTCAGGGGCTTTTCATCCCATATCATAAAATCGCAGACCAGTTCTAATGACATCAAATAAACAACAATGGTAGAAATTACATTTTTAGTAGACAAAATGAACAAAAAAATAAACAAGAAACAAGTCTGGTTATTTATTCAATCAAAACCGTCATGTGACCAACATCTTTTGTCAGCATGCCGTATTGGAGAGAAAAATTTGAAAAAGGCAAGATCGTTAGTAAGTTACTCCTTTTGCTAGTTGTTGGATCACTAAAAAGGCTTGAATTTAGGAGGAAAAAAAAGTGTCAACTTGGTCAGGCATAAATTTTGATTGTAAATTGACCGCCCACCTAAAGAGGCTATTGGATGGGGGTGGGGTGGGTGTGGTGAAAAAAAATTTTTTTTCTTTTCTTTTCTCACATAAGGAGTAAATGTTTGAATTCTCAGCCTTTCAGCTTCATTGGTACGGCCTATACACATACATACATACATACAAAGCCAGCCACACCAACTTAAAAACTAAAGACAGCTGTGTTGATGGTTTTGGTTGACGGTTTCTAATAATGTGGTGCCTTCTGTAGGTGGCTTGAAAGATATGACAAATTTCTTTCTTTCACATATCAACAATTGTAAATACTGACTTGGATAATTTCAACTTGAAATACAAAAGATCCATAGAAACTTTCATAAATAACCTGGTCAGTTCTTGGTCACTGACTGATACCCCCTCCCCCAGAAGTGACGAAGCCAAAATCAGCAGCCAGACAAAATAAAATGACCTTCACCCTAATCATCTACAGTCAGTGCCAAAAGAAAACCAGCGACGAATTAGTTATTGATCATAAGATGATATATTGTTGATCAGTAATTACATAATGTAAACCACTGCCCAGTAAGAGAAAATGTGTCAAAATGAATTAATAGATGACAATATATTGTCGAATGGATATAAAAGTTAGCTGTTCATAAAGTCTTGACTTTTTAAAACTTGGCTACAATCAATAATTGTATCTTAGATGCCATCTGATTTGATCAGAAGAAATTACAAGGTCAGGTACAGGAAATGGTAGAATTCAAATAAAAATGACTATCTTTATATATCTTTATTGATGCTAGCGTTCTGATACCGAGTTGCCGATCATTTCAAATGATCTCTTCTATCTGTTGAACATACTTGCCAGTTTTTGAGGTATATTCATATATATCATACAATATTTATCATCTTTGATATTCTTCCAACCTTTGTGAAATCCGCATTCTTCCCGATGAACTTCAGTTAGCATACAAAAATTTTACCAAAATTTCAGATTGATGTGTTGCTTGATTTTTGAATCAACCATTTTTACAAAATGTCCGATGAACTAATCTATTTCAAGTGATGAGTAAAAGCAAACTGATGATGTGAGCAGATTGAAACTTTCCATTGTTTATATAGCCCATTTGGTTTGTCTTACATAAGCCCAGTCTCGTTATTTAAAAGCCATATCTTGTCCACAAACACACACGCACACACACACAGCTGTTTCGATGTATTAAATCTCTTCTGTGTGGCTATAGACTTTCCATTATCCCATCCACAAGACAAAATTGGAACCTTCGCTTCAGACCTCCAGGCTGACTACGGAACTGGACAGTCAGTAAGGCTGAATTTAAGCGATATATTTGTTTACACAGAAATCCCTCATCCACCAGAGTGCTCTATTCCTATGGAAGAGCATTGCATAAGCTTACAGTAGATGAGTTATATATATATAAAATCATCTTATGATGACTAATCATGCAAGTCGGTTACTTCCAATCCCTGTTAATGTACTATGTTCAGATATTTTGCATTGTACATATATTATAAGATTTCATCAATGTTCATTATATTTGGATTTCAATGTTGTACATTAGATATTATAGTGGAGATCATCAGCTGTTTAAACATGGACATAGATATATAGCTAGATGCAAACATAGGTAGGTAAAAATAGATGTATATTATTCATTTTAAACCATTTTTTTGTTCAAACTTAATCATCAAATCTAGCATGTGAACCTTTCAAGAGTTGATACGTGTCATTTTGAATTCATAGGCAAGATCTATTCCATGAAAAAATCCTATCTTGTATAAAGTGAAAAGAGTAAAAAAGAAAGAATTTATAATTTCAAATCTACTTACAAGGCCTTGGTCGACTTTGGTCAACTTTCATTTCATAAACATCTGTAAAAAGACAAGGGGGAAAAAACAAATATCTTTAATAGCAGCAATATTAATTTTTTATCAAAGTTTTTTTTCTAACTTCTTGGGTCCAGTGAATTCATTTGTCCGGATCTTTATGATAATTTCTACTAGTTGATAGCATGAGAATTGCAGGATTCATTGTCAAGTAGAAGATAATAGAAGTCATCATCTGATCAGTAGATTTTCAATGCATTTCTACAGGAAAACCATTTCCAATGTGGCTGTGTTATCATTAGAATGAATATGTCAGGTCAAGGATAACTATCTCCCACTGGTGCTATGTGACATATTACTTGGAGAAGACATAAGCAAAGAGTTGCCAATTTAGAACTTTTTGCGCTTAATTTAGCGCATTTCTTTTTTTTTTGAAGTGAAAAAATTCAACATCCAATGCTGTTTATGCCTCTATTTTCTACCTATTTCAGCCAATTTAAAGCTTTTTTCCTAGCCATTTTAGCTATTAAAATATTAATGAAAAGCTAACAGTGTTTTTTCAAAGCATTTTTTTAAGGTTGATTTAGCACAAAAAACATTTTTTGAGATGGCAACACTTTATAGACACTATGAAGTAACCCGATTACTCAAGAGATGATTTGAATCTCTAGAAACTTCAAAGGTAATTTGTAGGTTATCTCTTAGACTTGACTTACCTTCTTGCAGTCTTTGGATGTTGCTTATCAAATCCACATCTATATTATAAAAATCTGGGTAGTAACTGCCACGCCCTCTTTGTGAACCTGAAAATAGATCAGTGTGTTCATTTTTCTAAAAGCTATTTGTTAGTGACAATGAAAATAAAAGAAAAAAACTCTTGGATACATAGATCTATTTATGGTGCATCTGCTAAAGTGTCCTGTTTCAAGACAACTCCATACAGAGTATGGGTGCCAGGAACCAAGTCCCAGTTTCTGTTGCATGCATCAGCTTAGTGATCCTTGCAAGTTCCAAGTCTGGACCAGGACTTTATTCTTATAAGTTATTATGAACGCCCCTTTGGCAGGATACAAGTCAACTGAATAGATACTTCCACCTTAATCACAAGACTTAGAGTATACTCTATTAGCTGCAAAGTACACAGGATAATTTGTCTCAAAGAAGAGTTTTCCACACTTCTCACTCATACTGGGAATTGAACAAAGGACTTTATGATTGTGAAAGAGGCTAACCATTACACCATCTGAGCAGACTATATGCATAGAGTGTCACCCCTTTTGCCTCTTCAGTTGATGAAAATATACCAATATAAGTCTCATTAAAAACAGGTTTGACAAGAATCCAGATTGTCTTATCACATCTAATCAACTGGCAGATTAGAATGTATCATGTATTATCCACCAGCTTAACAATATACAAAACAATCAGAAATTTGTTTTTTCTAAAACAGCCTTCTTGATATTTCCAAGGCATTATCAGAGCAAATTCTGCAAAAGTTTATATAAAACAGTAATATAGAATAACTCACTTTATTAATTACCTCAATTAGTGATCATTCCAAATGCTTTATCCACGCAATCTGCAAGCAGCATTATGTCCTAATTTGAATTAGTACATGAGAATTAATCTAACTTCTTAGGTAGACATAGTTGCTGCTAAGGGTCCAAAAACCTCTATAATGAATTATATCGTTATTTACACTGAAATCGGTGAAATCATACAATTACATTTGTAAAACTTTCACTTTTAAGAATTTTCTCCATGATATAGGTGTAAGGACATTCAATGTGTAATAACCTAATATCCCCAATCCTAAGACGTCAATATGAGTTGGGGAGTTTCACATACCTCGTCTCCGTGAGGAGTTCTTCCGGCGTGACATTGGGTGAATTCTTGACATAGTGGTGGTTGTTGGTGCAGTCGTCGTGGTTGTGGTGGGCATGGTGGTTGCAGTGGAAGTAGCCAAAGTGGTGTCCGGGAGAATAAGTAACTTGTACGATGAACCATTAGCCTCGACACATTTGCCATAATCATGGGCATGGACATATCTATTATAATTTCCATTCATGACGATATAAACCTTCCACTCATATGTAAATAAGGACGGATCGCCAGTGCAACTATCGCAGCTTGTCTCCAACGTTAATTTTTCATTAGCATTCATTACATTATTTGTGCAGGTAATACATGTTAATTTTATGCTGAAAATCAAAAAAATAAAAGGTCTGGTTAGTTATTCTGTAGAAACCATCATGTGAACAATGTGTTATGGTAGAATACTGTGTTGTGAGATCAATTAGAAAATTTGGAAAAAGGTGATCAATGAATACGTTTCTTCTCCCTCTGATGAGAGGTAATCACAAAGAAAATCTGAATAAAAAAAAACAAAAACAAAACATGGGGCAATTTAGCATGAACTTAAATTGCATATTGAAACCCCCAATAGAAATCTATTTAGGGATGGAATTTTCAAAATGCAATAAGGAATAAATGTTTATATTTTTCAGATCTCTAGCTCCATTGGTGGGGTCTGTATGAGTCATTATATATATCAGCTAAAAAGCTGAGGAAACCTTCGTTGATGGATTTGGTTCATGGTTTCTGACGGTGTTATTGCAAGATTTCTTAAAAGATTTTTTTATTTTTCATTTACTGAGTCAATCGAACTGTTGTCTTCTGGAATAGGATAGGTACCTGAAGGAGGCCTGAGCGATGGCCAAAACATTGACATCATAACGACCAAGATGAGAATATGAGTCTGAGTGAATAAGAGAATAATAATAATTCTTTGCTTCAGAAATTCTGACAAAAATTAAGTAAAATTCAAGATGAACACGCTAATTCATATTTCAATTAAACAATTCTGTTTGGTCACTCGGTAGAAATTGTCATAATGCCTGCGTCTTCTGGCAACATGCTATTAAATGGGTGATCAATTAAAAAATTGAAAAAGGGGTGATCCATGAATAAGATACTTTCCTTGCCTTTTATTGGATCTCAAATTTCCATAAAACAAGCATAAACGCTGTTAAACAAATTGATGGTCTAATTTAGCATAAACTTACATTGCAAATTGACCGCACACACACACACACACCTAAAATCTTCTTTTAGGAGGAGGGGGTTCAGAAAAATCAGGACATGTCCATCAGGTTACCTAAATTGAATCTTCATCTTTCTGTTTACAGTATGAAGTAAACATCTAGTTGAAATCTGGCCTATAGGGTGGTCCTTCAGCTAGTCTATGAAATTTTGGAATTGTCGTTGAGATATAAATTTTTATCTATCAGTATCGCAATAAACAGTACAAATAATGATACATTCCAAGGATTAAAATATCATTCACATCTTATAAGATTCAAAAATCCAAACACTTAGAAAAAAAAAAGAAAAAAAAGTCAGGTTAGTCTCTCAATAGAAACCATCTTGTGACCTACATCTTTTGACGGGATGCCATGTTGGGTGTTATCAAAATTGAAAAATTTGAAAAAAGAAGTGTTGAATGAATAAGTTACTTTGCTCGGCTTTTGTTGGACACTACAAAGTTTGAATTTTTAAAAAACAAGCACTAATGCACCTGGATACAAATTAAGGACTGATTTAGCATAAACTTACATGGTAAATTGTGCCCTTTACTAAAAGCCTATTTTGGGGGGAAATCTTGAACTCCCCCCCCCCAAAAAAAAACAAAAAATGTTTTTCTAGACAGAAGAAGTATATGTGTAAAATTTCAGCCTTCAAGCCCCATGCGCCATACATTGATAGCTAGCCAGACAAGCTTAAAAACTGGTAAAACCTGTGTTGATTGTTTTGATTGATGGTTTTTAATTTAAAATTTGGGAGACTTATAAAATTCAAATATCTTCCAAACATCCCATCTGGGGAAAAGAAAAAGAGAAAAAGAAAAAGAAAAAAAAATGAACAGAAAAAGCAAAAAAGAAAAAGAAAAAGCAAAAGAATCCCAAAGGAAGATTAAAATATTTATGTGGAGTCCACAGATAATCGAATACACAGTGTATATCAATTAAATTGACTCCATTCCAAGATGGATGCTGAATAACAAAGAGCAAAACCAAATGAGATCATTTGCAGAGTTGAGGATGCTTTTATCATTCAGAAATGGTGGACAACAGTGATCGGTGGGCAAAGCCTGGGATGGCCAGCCCGACAACTGGGCGGGCCAAAGAACGAATAGCAGCCAGAGGTTATAAACTGCGAACATCTATTCTCGTCCGACAAGCCGAGTAGAATAGATGACTTGTGTGATTGGTGGGTGGGGTCAGAGAAGATTGAATCAATGTTGCTGGCCTTTCGCATTGATAAAAGTCATAGATGAACTCCAAGGGAAAATGGCAGCACAATATCCAGTGACCAGGAATGGCAGTAATGGAAGGAAATAGGATAAATCTTTGGTGAAGGAAAATGGGGAGGATAGAAAAGTGCGTACTTGCACTTTAAGTAAAAAATTAAGGGACATTAAATATGAAACAAATGAATGTGTGAAAAAAAGAGGAAATTTAGATAAAATGAGTGTAATGAAAAGGGAAAGTGAGAGAAGAGAGTGGGAAGAGGGAGTGAGAGAAGAGAGTGGGAAGAGGGAGTGAGAGAAGAGAGTGGGAAGAGGGAGTGAGAGAAGAGAGTGGGAAGAGGGAGTGAGAGAAGAGAGTGGGAAGAGGGAGTGAGAGAAGAGAGTGGGAAGAGGGAGTGAGAGAAGAGAGTGGGAAGAGGGAGTGAGAGAAGAGAGTGGGAAGAGGGAGTGAGAGAAGAGAGTGGGAGGAGGGAGAGAGAGAAGAGAGTGGGAGGAGGGAGTAAGAGAAGAGAGTGGGAGGAGGGAGAGAGAGAAGAGAGTGGGAGGAGGGAGTGAGAGAAGAGAGTGGGAGGAGGGGGTGAGAGAAGAGAGTGGGAGGAGGGAGTGGGAGGAGGGAGTGAGAGAAGAGAGTGGGAGTAGGAAGTGAAAGAAGAGTGTAGGAGGAGGGAGTGAAAGAAGAGTGTGGGAAAGAAGAAAGAACACGGAAAAGAGAGAAGAAAGAACACGGAAAAGAGAGAAGAAAGAACACGGAAAAGAGAGAAGAAAGAACACGGAAAAGAGAGAAGAAAGAACATGGAAAAGAGAGAAGAAAGAACATGGAAAAGAGAGAAGAAAGAACACGGAAAAGAGAGAAGAAAGAACACGGAAGAGAGAGAAGAAAGAACACGGAAGAGAGAGAAGAAAGAACACGGAAGAGAGAGAAGAAAGAACACGGAAGAGAGAGAAGAAAGAACACGGAAGAGAGAGAAGAAAGAACACGGAAGAGAGAGAAGAAAGAACACGGAAGAGAGAGAAGAAAGAACACGGAAGAGAGAGAAGAAAGAACACGGAAGAGAGAGAAGAAAGAACACGGAAGAGAGAGAAGAAAGAACACGGAAGAGAGAGAAGAAAGAACACGGAAAAGAGAGAAGAAAGAACACGGAAGAGAGAGAAGAAAGAACACGGAAGAGAGAGAAGAATAAACACGGAAGAGAGAGAAGAATAAACACGGAAGAGAGAGAAGAATAAACACGGAAGAGAGAGAAGAATAAACACGGAAGAGAGAGAAGAATAAACACAGAGAAGAATAAACACAGAGAAGAATAAACATGGAAAAGACAGATAACAAAGAACACTGAAAAGAAGGAGGGAGAGAACAAAGAACAAGAGAGATGAGAGAGAGTAGAGAAAAGGGAGAAAAAATATATAAAAAGGTGAGTGAGAAAAAGAGAGAGAATATAAAAGCCTAATAGAGTATTACAAATAGGGTGAGAGGGGTTATAGAGTTAGAGTAAGAGTGAAAAGAGGGAAGGCAAAGTCGAGGAGAGAGAAGGGAAAGTGAAATAGAGAACAGAGAAAAAAAGAGAGTGAGTTAAAAAAAAAAGAAAAAAGAAAGAGTCATGGCAAAGTACACCAACCCCCCAAAAAGCTGCGAAGAATAAAGATAGAAGGAGTGGCGAACAAAAAACGTGTGTTCTTGAAAGGTCCTGAACGGGATGCCATATACAAAAACTCTGAATATTAATAAACATTCTTTTTTTTTCCCAGGCCTGACCCCACAACATTATTTTTCTCTCCCTTTAACAGAAGACTAACTCTCACACCATCAGATGGAAATAAATGCGATTACCAGACATCTTCGAATTCTCAAAAATCATGTCAATTACCAAAACAAAAAAATGTTCTGAACGATGTAAAGTATAGGGTAAATGAAGAGGATTGAAAAAGAAATATAAAATTGGGGGTAATGCAAAATTGATCCCTAAGTTACAAACCAGTCCTTCATTTCCTGGATTATGTCATAGTGAAAGAGTCAAGGCAAAAATAATGGGAAGCAGTGACAGAAACGGGTTTTGAGAATTACATATACAGTAATGTGTATTAGTAGATATAGAAGACAAAAATAAATCTGGAAATTTAGGAGAAGGAGATGAGAGAGGAGAGGAGAGAGGAGAGAGGAGAGGAGAGAGGAGAAGAGAGAGGAGAGGAGAGAGGAGAGAAGAGAGAGGAGAGGAGAGAGGAGAGAAGAGAGAGGAGAGAGGAGAGAGGAGAGGAGAGAGGAGAGAGGAGAGAGGAGAGGAGAGAGGAGAGAGGAGAGAGGAGAGGAGAGAGGAGAGGAGAGAAAGAGGAGAGAGGAGAGAAAGAGGAGAGAGGAGAGAAAGAGGAGAGAGGAGGGAGAGAGGAGAGAAAGAGGAGAGAGGAGAGAAAGAGGAGAGAAAGAGGAGAGAGGAGAGAAAGAGGAGAGAGGAGAGAAAGAGGAGAGAGGAGAGAAAGAGGAGAGAGGAGAGAGAGAGGAGAGAAAGAGGAGAGAGGGGAAAAGGAGGGGAGGAGAGAGGGGAAAAGGAGGGGAGGAGAGAGGGGAAAAGGAGGGGAGGAGAGAGGGGAAAAGGAGGGGAGGAGAGAGGGGAAAAGGAGGGGAGGAGAGAGGGGAAAAGGAGGGGAGGAGAGAGGGGAAAAGAAAGGCGAAAAGAAATGGAAGGTGGAGGCCACGATAATACATATAGATTAAGAGAAAAAAAAAGAAAGCAAAACTATCTTTGAAGGTAAAACGAGCAACACATACGGTAGAATGTTTCGTCCCTTGACAGCATGCAGCACCTGGCTAGTCTTGACGCTGTGTAATCCCGGGACTGAGATGTTGAGGATGAACTCAAAGTCATTGATATCCGTAGACAGCTCACTGCCGGCAAATGTCAGAATAGATTCATTCATCAGAATTTTGTGGCCAGTGTGGAAACACGTACTATTCTTGTGCTTCAGCTGATTGCAGCTCCACTGATACCTGAAAAGCAAATGAAATAATAAATAACAGGCAAGTATGGATATAGCACTGGGGAGGTGTGGCATAGGGTCCTAATAGTTAAGCACTCAGTTGAGTTTAAACTCACTAGTGATTGGCCAGAACTTGATGTGGAGTTAGAAAAAGAAAAAAAAGTTGGATAAATGAGAGGAAGTTGTGAAAATGTTTTTTCCAAACATTCCCGGCTGCAATAAGAGGGCAGGGTTTCATCATCATCAGTCTTTTATTGTCCATCGGTGGACATACACCTTCTCCAGGAATCACCACATCTCTCCCTCATGGGCGTCGCAGAGCCAGTATTTTCGGAACTTGCCTAGTTTGTCTCTCCATCTTGTATTATGCCGGCCTCGATTTTGCATGAGATCACTGGGAATGACCGGACCATTTCCATTCAATTTTTCAAGTGGATTCTATGATGTCTCGGACTCCCGTTTTCTCCCAGATATACTGCACTGTCTTGTGATTTCTCCATGTGAGGTTGAGCATGATTCTCTCATGTGCACGTTGCATGCTTCTGAGTTAGCAGGCCTGTCTCTTGGTAATATTCCTTGTTTCAGCTCCATAAGTGACTATCGGGAAGATGCATTGGTTGTATTCTCTCGTTTTTGGATTATTGGAATTGTCTTGTTTTTGAAGGTTGAGCTTGCTCTGCCAAAGGCTTGCCATCCCAGAATGATTCTTTGATTGATTCCTCCTTTTCTGGGTTTCATAGAGATTCATTGTCCTAGGTAGATGTACTGGTCTACTTTCTCCTATTTTGCATCTTCAATTTTGACAGTTATGTTCCTATTCTCGATTTGGTTGTTGCACATGACCTCTGTTTTACTGAAGTCCATGTGTAGGCTGACTTTAGGCCATTAACCATAGTAATCAGGCTCATCCACTATGAATTGATTCAATATAGACTGCACTGGGGAAATGTGTTCTGATTACACTATTTGACTATTTAATACAACTCGCAAATTCAAAAGAAAAATTATGTGGAATCAAGCGGAATAACTTCTGATCGAAGTTACTTCTCTTGCACCAATAGGAATTTTCAAATTTTCTTTTTCTTTATTCCATTCACGTGAGTATTCCACTTTGTATACGAGTGGTTTCAAATGGTTCATGAATTCAAAAGTTAGAATGGTAATGCCAATAGAACCACATTTTTTGAAGTAAAATATGAGAAGCAACAGGAAGCAACAAGAAGTGAAGATATCATTTGTCATCAGTAAAAGTTGCTCAAATCAATGACTGTCCCTGACCCTAGATAATTGAATACTGTGAACCTATGGATAAAAGCTTTTTTAATTTACAATCCCTTCGTCTCCCTTGCTTCTCATGTTTTGAATGGACTGCCTCTGAGGCTCAAATCCACTAGGAACTGAAAATTCTTGTTGATGGAAACAAGACAAGAGAAACATACAGGTTGTCACAAAGAATGTACACATACTTTTGCAAAGAGATAAGCCCCTTGAAATTCGAATTAGAGGGTCAAGTACTTATGTTCTTTTTCTGGAAAAATATTGACCCCCCAATCCCAACCCCAACCCCAAAATAATTCAAGGGGTTTGATTCTTGGTGGTAGAACCATGTGCACATTTCTTGAAACACCAGGTATTCTTAGCTCTCATTTTATGGGGGAGAATGTGGTACCCCCAAAAAACTTACCTCAAATGATCTTTGGTAATGGAATCTGGATCTTCAGAGTTGGATCCATCCAAATGGATCACATCAGACGAACGTGACACATACCGCATCACACCACCATCAATCACACCATTAAGGGTGGATGGCACCACTTGAAGATGGATTTTGACTTTAGTATAAACAATTGTATCATTCATTCTCACCTGGAATGAAATGTAAAGAGTTACTTCATAGCACTTCCATATAATGTAGCCTCATTGGAAAAACTTTCAAAGGAAATGAAAAATGTAATAAGACAGGCTTCCCCCATTATAGTATAGTTGGCGAAATAATGTTTATGGTTGGGAGACCCCAAAATGGACAGATTCTGCTAGATCCAGCTTCAAAATAGCTAAATTGATCACCGCTCAGTTATGTAGTGGTTTGTTGTAGCCTAGTTTGCATAATAATGTGGGTGGTTGATGGACCCCACAATAGCTAGATTTTGTATCAAAATAGTTAGGTTGATCACTGATCAGTTATAAAGTGGTTTGTTGTAATGCAGTTTGCACAATAATGTGAGTGGATGGTGAACCTCAGAATATTAATCTATCTCCTAAACAACTGGATCAAGCACAAAAACATCTTAATTGATCACTGCTTGATTATGACATGGTATTGGCTTTCTTGGACTCCGACAACCGAGTTATAATAAAGGGAGTCCTTTATTTGCTACATGTAACATTTTCATTTGTAATGATATCTGACATGGACAAGTTTTTCTTTTATCTTATTTTTGCAGTTTCTCATTATACAAGTGGTATTACATGTGATAGTACTAAGATTTCTTACGTGAAATATTGTCAATTATCATTCAATTTTGACTAGTCTTTTTTCCATCTCATTTCTGTTGGTTTTTATTACAGTAGAAGTATCATATGTAAAGGTATTTGATTCTCTTAGATAAAGCATCATTGCTCATTATTACAGTGTTAGATATAATAGTATTTGAATTTTTTTCATAAATGTCATTGAAAATAACAGAAAAATAGATGCCTAGATTTCAACACTTCAAATTAAGATTTAAAATGATCAAGAAAAAAAATCAATCAAAATAATCACAAATTAAAAAAAAGGTATAAATGCAAATATTACAACACTTGATCAAACGAGACTTGAGAGAAAAAAATCTCAAAAAATAATTATGAAATAAACAGAAGAAAAGAAAAAAAAGAAAAAGAGATTTGAACATCAGATCAGAAGGAGACTTACCTCTAAGTGGATGCTGTAGTTACCATATTGAAGAGTACGTCTGGGTAAAAAGAGGATTCTTTCTTGGAAGACACTGCTGTTAATCTTCTCCAGTTTGATAATATTCCCTGTCGTGGCATTAATGATTGTCCATGTGTAAATAACAAGTCTTTTGCCAGAACAATTCACAGAGACAATTGGTTCAATATGCACATCTTTCGAACGTTGGATCTAGAAAAAGTAAAAGCAACTTCTGTAAAGATTTAAATCACATAAGTTCAAAATTAATTTGACATCTACCAATTCTGAGTAAAGCAGTTTTCCAACACATTTCCTCTTGCCCGTGCACCCTTTTCATCATATTTCAGAATGTTATTCCCTGCTTCCAAGATAGTCCAATTCAAGAGGTCAATGGTAGTTTATAGAGAGAGCAATATTTCAGCATTTTGAATTCGCTAATCTAGTGTCCCAATATCCGACCGAAACCCTAAAATTCTCCATGATGTAAACCGTTCGGCTGCACCTAATGCACTAAAATGTGTCGTCTTATTTCTAAACCGACTTTCGTTTTCTGTGTCCTTCAGTAATTTCAATAAAATTGCATCGTGTTGTGAAATGAAGTTAGTTGCCAGATCAGGGATTTTGATACCTAATTCTGAATACCTACCAATGTTGATTTCGTACTCATTTTTTACACATATCAATAACCTGTTTATCGTCTCCCTTGACGTCTGACCAGCATGAGTCCAGTAAGATGAAAAAAGAGCAGTAAGATGAGATTGTGTTACTAAATTCAGACTATGGCCAGCATTATGTTCAGAAAAGCCTTAGAAATAGCCCTATGCACACTTAATACCAGACATTGTGAGGGTTGTGCTACTTACAATTTGGTTCTTGGATCCAAGAATGTTGACCTCTGGTGCCAAGCAAGTGTACTCCAAAATGAACAAGCTTTCTGTAACTGTGTAGTTGCTAATGTCATTGGCAGCAGTCAATTTGATAAGGTACTCATCAGATCTAGAAATATCAATTAGATTTATTAATTAAGTAGAAATGAAAAAAATCTTGTTAAAAAAACATTTCATGGCATGCTGACGGAGTGTATAATGTTAAGCAAAAGCAATCCCTCTACTTTGGACCAAACTTCCATTTCCATATATATATAATCAAGAAATAAATATATAACCAACAGAAAATCATATACACCTGCAGCTATTTAGCTCAATGGTGAGAGCAACACAACGTTGAAGTGGCAACCCTATTGATTGCAGGTAAGATCCCTGCAGCATCCCCATTTTCTATAATTGTTTATTCTATTCATGTTGTCTAGAGCAAACGATACATTCACGAGTTACTATATAATATAACCCAATTTGTAATCATATATATATGATTATAAATTGTGTTATATTGAATAAAACTTATTTGAAATGATCTCCTGTCATTACACAGTCAATGTATCACTCACTCTAGACAACGTAAATATAATAAACTATTAAAGAAAATGAGGCAGCAATAGAAATCGAACCGACCACTGATAGAGTAGTCACTTCCATATAGGGATGCTCTTACCAGTCACCAGTAATGCAAAGGCTGCAATACGTAATTCTCAGCTCATTTATTCTTGGCCTATACGCTTCTATCAACGCAACAGTTATATGTATGTTTTATGCATACACACCAAGCCAATAGAGCTAGAGGGCTGAAAATTCTAATATTTACTTATTTATATATTTAGAAAATTTTTTTTGTTTCAAGAAAATTTCATCTCTTTATAGATTTTAAATGGGGGTTCAATTTACCATGTAAGTTTATTCTAAATTGGTCCCTTAGTTAGTGTCCGGTAACATTCAAGCTTGTTTTTTGGAAATTCAGACTTTTTCAGGGATATCTTCCCAACCAAAAGCAGGAGAAGTAACTTATTCATTGATCACCCTGTTTTTATATTTCTAATTGATCACCCCCAACAAGGCCTGTTGGTCACTTGATGGTTTTTACTGAGTGAATAACTAGACCTGTTCATACTAACAGTTGTACTGCAAGTGAAATCCTCAAATCAGTAATAGTAAATTCAAATGCACGAACACTCACATATTGCTTTGGTTAGGTTCGTACAGGCAGAGTTTTAAAAAAAATTCCCTTATTGACTGCGCAGATGAGAGACGAGAGAAAAGGATGAGGCAGGGGCTGTTCACTGACAACCTCAAAGCAAGACTTCCTTTTGACGAAACAAAAGAAAGGAAAGCTAGAAATAACATCAAAAACTCATCTCTGATATCCAGCCATAGAAATCTATTCAAACTAAAAACACATAAGCATGTATATGTATTTATAAATACATGTATATTTTATTGGCTTCTGTGATCCATTATTGATCGTGATATATTAATAGCAAAATGATTGGGAAGTAAATGGAAGGTATGGGGAAATGTAATTGAATAAGTTTATGTGTATCTGTAAGGAAAGGAAATATGCATATGTGAGTTGCTGTAACAGACAAATGTGGGAGCAGATGTTAAAAATATCTGCTTTCTTTTTTTAAAAATGTCTGCATGTGTGTGCACAACTGACTATTCATATACACACACACACATATATATATATATATATATATATATATATATATATATATATATATATATATATATATTTATAAAGAGCTTGGTTCCAAAACATGATAAGCACCATTTGAAAGACAAAAAAAAAAAACACACACACAAAAAAAACAAGTTCAATCAAATCAATTGAATTCTGGATTTTAATTTTTTCTCTATTATCACTACCTCTTTGTGAATAAAATACAGTCTATATGGCTGTAATAAGATAAAAATTCATATTGCGTTTTGGAAACACACTCCATATACATAGATTAGATATTACATCTGAACCTATCTTTATCTAAATGATTTACATCACTTGAAGTTCTTTAATCTAGAGACCCTGTAGAAAAGAAAATGTATTGAGCTATAGGAAGACTATAGAATGGAGAACAATATACATGCAGTGTTGTTCAAAATGCCCTGATAAGAAAATTCCAACTTCTTTTATCTACAGTAAAACTAGGGGACACAGCCATAAATTAAAAATTCAGCTCTTCACTGGTGTTAGAAAAAAACCTCTTGTCAGCAAGAGTATCAAACACATGGAATAGCCTGATTGAAAAGACGGTCACAACCGTGAACATCAATATTTCAAAAAATAACCGTAATTCTGATATCAGTCATACAAATTCAACAACCAAATGTTTTTTATTAGTTTAATTCTTAAACTGCTGTCAAAAAACCTATTACAAGTATATTAATAAGATCCATCTGATTTTTAAAAAAAATTTTCATCAACATCCCTAAGAAGATATTAAACGAACATACAGATTAAGGATTTTAGAAATGCAGGCGTTTTCAAAATTGAATATTTTCGGCAAGAGCTGAATGAAAGGTCTATTTGTAATGTAAGATGTAGCAAAAAATTGAGCACTCAGTTATGTGCATGACTGTGAGGGTGTTCAAATACATGTTTACTAGGAGCTAGCCAACTATATTAGCTTGTGACACAACAATGAAGATTGCGTCCCACCACAAGCAAGTAATACAATAATCAACCCTACCCACTCCCGACCCCACAGGCTGTATAAGACAGAGAGCTCCATTCCTATTTCCATGGTCTCCTCCATTTCCAGTTAACATAATTAAACAATAAAATGCAACCAGGTCTATGCTCACACATATAGGGAGAATTCATTCCCGGATATTGCACAGGAGTGTTAAGCCGGGTAATTCAGGGACTTCCAGAATATTTCTCCAAAAATTTGAGATATTGATGCGATATTTTAAAAAAAATACGTATTTATTTATTTATCTTAAAAAATATCTGAAGGTATAGAAGGTCCAAGAATGAGGGAGCGATAATTCATGATTTTAAAGAATTTGTGACCACTAAACCTAAGAATTTTATAAAGATGGATGTTATCATTAGGGGGTTGTTGGAGAGGGGTTATTGCTTTAAGCTATATATATTTTGATTAAATATCTACTGTTTTCTATTGTTGACATCATCCGTCATCTTGCTATTAAAAAAAAACAAAACATTTCATACGTAACAATTCATTATATAATGTAAAGTGTCATTTTTTTTTTCTGCACTTCAATCTATAACAATGGCCTCTGCCGCTTAAAGGTAACAATTTTGCTGTTAAAAATACCTCCTACCCACCATTTGAACCAACTAATTCTTTAAATTAAGCAAATTCCAGTCGTTTCTCAAAAATAATCTTATAAAAATTCATAAATGTCCATGATTTTTTTTCACAGGGATTGACTAGTATATATTAGATGGTAAGATCATGTTCAGATGCAAGATTTGAGAGTCAGAGGCAATTGGCAAGGGCAGGAACTGGGTCAAGTTTTAAAAAGGTAAAAAAACAAAACAAAAAACAAAACAAAACAGATATAGTGGTAGGAGGAGGGCTTGCTTTGTTTGCTTTTTACCATCCCGGGGATGTACCAGAGATGATTGAGGGAAGAAACATTAGGAGAAGTTTATGATCAATGATTGTAGTAGAGAAGATGATAAAATAAAAAACATGGCAAACTGGAGAGGTTAGCAGAAAAGGGGGATACAAGCCAAAAGGTCAATTTCAAATTTGAAACAAAAAATAAATATATAAACAAGTCTGGTTAGTGACTCAATAGAAACTATCATGGGACTAAAATTTTTTTTTGGCAGCAGGTGATGTTGGGCAAGATCAATCAAAAAATTGCAAAAAGGGGATCAATGTATAAGTTACATCCCTCAACCCTGGGCAATGATCACTGAAAAAGTCAAATTTTAAATGCTGCCAGGCATGAACTAAGAGACCAATTTAGCATTAACTTACATTGTAAATTAAACTCTCCCACAAAAACATTCAAAGAAAAAGTTTTTTTTTTTTAGACATCATCAGTCTCTTAACATCTGTCGTTGGACATAGACCTTCCCCAGGATTCGCCACACTTCTTTATCATAGGCGTCGCAGAGCCAGTACTTTCTGAATTTGTCTATTTCGTCCCTCCATCAAATATCTTGCTGGCCTCGGTTGCGCATGTGATCTCAGGGGATCCATGTCGTGAGTCGCGATGTCCACCGGTTGTCTGCCATTCTTGCAACATGGCCAGCCCACCGCAATTTGAGTTTTTTAATGGATTCTATGATGTCTCTGACTCTTGTTTTTTCCCAGATGTACTGATGATCTATCTCTTGGTTAGGTTTCATGTTTCAGCTCCATAAGCGACCGTTGGGAGGATGCATTGGGTTATAATAAAGAGTAAATGTTCAAATTTTCAGCCCTGTAACTCCACTGATGCAGCCTGTATGCATGACACATACATAATCAGCCAGCCAGCCAGCCAGCCTAACTTGAAAAAATTGGAGAAACTGAAGTTGACAGTTTCGGTTGACAGTTTCTAAAAGTAATCAATGCACAAGGAGACAGGGGAGTAAGAACGCTTTAACTCTGCGAAGGGCCAGACAGTCAGACAGTTGATGTTCATATCTGCTGGGTATCAAAGATGTTATACTCATTTCACTTACCCCATTGGGATCTTTTGTGAATAGAAACAGAATTTGAAAAATAAGGCCCTAGGATTTGAATGTGAATTAAACATATGACCATTCTTTTTTTCAAATGTTCTCAGCTCATGTCATCATGCATTCTTTCCGAAGCTGTCTTTCCTTAGGTAGGATCATTGATTAATCTGGTTGCTCCAGTCGGGTATCAAAAATTGAATTTCCATAGAAATCTATATACTGATTCAGAAAACTCCATGTCATACAGTAAGTTTATATAAAACTGGAAGAAAAAAAAACATTTTACTAAAAAATGTTTTTCCAATATAGATTTTGATATGGAACAGGTGTGTGTGAGTTTTTAATCAAGGAAAAGCATTTCTAAAAAGGCTTGAATGTTATGAATTCTTTTAAAAATTCAAGGAATTCAATTCAATTAGAAAAATTAATAAACCTAACTGGATCCACCCAAATTTCCAAAAAATTTAAAAGACGGATTCAAATTTAATTAAATCATGAGCCAGTTTGGTACATAATATAAAAGAAGCTATTTGGCTTTGGAGCACAAATAGGCTTATTTTTTCCATAGGGTTCTCTAAAGGACAATGTTGCACATCAGGCAACATTGATTATGTAACAGAAATGAGCAGATCTTTCATATCCTCTAAAACTTACCTGTTGTAGGTGTGATAGACAATACAGTCTGTTTGTATAGGAGAGCCATCACCAAAGTCCCACTGATACGTAAGATTAGAACCTGAATAGGTAAAGGCTTCAAATTCAATTGGTTGGTTCAACAGTCTTGAGGATCGAATCGATATCTTAAGAGATAGTATCCTGGAGAAAGCAGATACTTTGAGTGGTGCTGATATGGCATGACTGAAAGGGTTTACAGCTTCCACTGTTACGACATACCTAAAGAGAGAGAAAAATAAAAACAAAAGAGACATAAAACTTTTACTAATCTATTATATCCAAGAAACACTTTGAAATGAAAGAAGTATATATTTCTCATGATACGAGCACTTATTACAGCATTATGTTTAGAAGCTCATCTCACAGCTCAATTCGCACTGCCACTTACATGGTGAAAAAATTTCATTAACAACTTTTTCTTTTACTTTACACTACTTAAAAAAGACCCTCTCTTTGCATGAGAATACATTTGAAGGTAATAAAATGGATTGACTGAACGGTGGTGTTCACAACACCAATAACACAAAGAAGAGACTCAATTGTACTAAGAAAATTGCTAATGGTTTCAAATATCAAACAGCATTCAGGCATATAATGTGCGCAACAAACTATTTTTGTTTCCAAGTCTTGTTTGCTACAAAAAAATTACTTACTGGCCAGGACAGTTGTAAATTGTGTCGATATAGTATTCAGTATGCATCTTCTCAGAACTATCGACACCCAAGTCCCAGCGGAGGTACTTGAATGTGTGGGAAATATCAGGCAAGATCTGAGCAGCAAATCGTACAGTTTCTTTAACAGCAACTTTACGTATAGTACCAGAATCCTTCAAAGTCACACCTGGGAGACATCAAAACAAAAGTTTAAGGAATATGAGAAATAGTTAAAGGATTCCATCAATTCATATGATGAATGCAGTTTTCAACAATTTGTAAACTTATTTTTAAAACATACTGTTTATAGTTAAAGGAGTTTAAATCAAACATGAGGAAAAAACAGACAAGTTTTTTAATATCATCTTAGCAATAGTAGTGGATATAATAGAGTTAGGGCTATAAAAAAAACTTTTCTTTCCCCCAAAATAAAAAATAATAGGTCTGGTAAGTCATTCAATAGAAACTATCACATGACCAACATCTTCAAGTAGCGTGTTGTGTGTGTGTGTGTGTGTGAGGTGGGGTGGGGGTGGGGTGATCAAATGAAATTTCCAGAAAACAAACGTAAACAGTCAGACACAAACCAAGAGACCAATTTAGCAAATCATCATCAGTCTTTTAACGTCCGTCGTTGGACATAGACCTTCTACAAGATTCGCCACAATTCTCTATCATGGGCCAGTATTTCCTGAATGAGTCTCGTTCGTCTCTCCATCTTGTATTCTGTCGGCCATGCTTTCTTATGTGATCTCTAGGGATCAATGTTGTAAGTCATGATGTCCATCGGTTGTCTTTCATTCTCGCAACATGGCCTGCCCATTGCCATTTGAGTTTTTTTAATAGTTTCTATGATATCACGGACATCTGTTTTCTTCCTTATATACTGTGCTGTCTTATGATCTCTCCATGTAAGGTTGAGCATGATTCTCTCATAAACCTATTTTGAGGAGGAACTTTGGAGATACAAAAAAAAAGTTTTTTCTAAACCTACAAAGGAGAAAATGTTCAAATTATCAGCACTTTAGCTGCATTGATGCAACCAGTACATGTGATAAATACATATACAGCCAGCCAAACATGTTTAAAACCTGAAGAAACCTGTGTTTAAATTTGATGGTTTCTTATACTATACTGTTCCCAATGCACTGGTATTATGAATAGTAGGCTGATTGCTGATGGACTGAAGTTGTTCACTTGCAGAGGAGATATGAGTTAAGGCAATCAATACTAAAGAGAAAAAAAAACCTTCATGAAAGAAGCCACTTATAGACTAGAAAATACTGTATAACCTGATGTATGCCCTCCTTAATAAATTCAGTTCTCAATTACATTAGTAGAAAAAATTAATACTTTTTAAAAAAACTTTTTCTTTCCCAAAAATGTATACAATATTTCACTGCCCAGTATGCTGGTATTACAAATAGGAGGCTAGCCATTGACTGTATACCTGGGGAAAGGAGATGAGTCGCAACTAGCAGTATGAAAAAAAGACACCCTTTTCTAAAAGAAGTCGCTTATTAGTCTGAAAAATATGGTATAACAAAAGTGTTTTTTAATAGTAAATTTTGAACATTTTAAAAATCGTACCTGTAATTTCATGGAATCCAAAGACGTCTGTAGAAAATCTAATGACATCGACTCTGTTTCTGGCAGTCAAAGTTACTTTCTTACGCCCAGTTGTGAGGTAATGGTGGGTAACAATTGTACCTGAAAAACATGGGTTATATGATTTAATATAAATGAAGTTTTTATTATTTTATATACAAGCGAATCAATAACAGAAGGTCATTCTGGCAAAAGCAAATCACAGCCCAAAAGAAGTCTATCTTTCAAATTCATAAACCATTTGTAATTGACAGTGTGACTCTCCAGTGAATTGCATAAAAAACAGTGGTAATCTTCTGTGAATTGAATAAATTTAAAAAAAAAAAAAAAAAATTCATCAAATGGCCAAAGGGAGATGATTCTAATCAGAAGTTATTTTCCTTGACATTCCATTTTTATGAAAAAAGCTGGAAAATCTAGTTAGGGCTTCTGTTGTTATCTTATATGAGCAGTAGCCTTCGTGTACCAGTTTACAAACAACAAGGGACTTCTTTGATGGGGAATGCTGGAAACTAGTTGTTATAAGAAGTAACTTCAAGAGTCAAATCATTTGAGGCTGAATCGTCAGATTTGCCTTCATAGCACAAAGACACCTCCAATAAACTATTAAATAAAAACCTGGGTATTCCAATAAAGCCATAACTCACCTGCATTGATTAGTTGATTTTGGTCACCAAAATTCCAGTCAAAAGAAACATTTGTTCCAGAAGTTAGGCTACCTTTGAATGTAATGTTATCTCCAAATTTATAATGATCATCACATTCAATTCTAACATTTCTGGGTGGATATTGCACGTAAAATGGCTCAGGCATTGTGACAGTCATGTTGCCAAGAAAATTTGTGGCTGTTACTTTTATTGTGTAGACACCCTCTGCAAAAAAAAAAAAAAAATGAAATTAAGGCCAATGTCAAAGTATAGAACAAAATAAAGCTAACCAGAAGAGTATCACAGAAAAAATAGGTCTGGTTAGTCACTCAATAGAAACTGTCAGGCAACTGAGATCTTTTGGCAGTATGCCATGTTTGGAGTAATCAATTCGAAAAATTGGAAAAGTGGGTGATCAATGAATAAGTTACTTCACTCGCCTGGTTTGGCAGTGATTACAGAAAAAATCTGGATTTTTAAAAAACAAGTGGATGCAAACTAAGGTGACAATTTAGCATAAACTCATATTGCAAACTGAATCCAGATACTGAAATGTTTATTTCAAGTAACAATGTTTTGCAATATCATAACACTTGAGCACGAGTGTCAAGTAATTCAAAATTACTAAGAAACTGAGAAGAGAGAAATGGATTCATGTATTTGAAAATAGGAGACATGGACAAAGGTTACAGAGGATTATGTTTTTGTGCTACTAAATGGTCAATTACAGTGTGTGTGTGTGTGTGGGTGGTTATTTAGAAAAAGGCAGAAGATGTTAGTAGAATAAATTCAATTCAAATACACCTTTTATTGTTATTGTCAGTTTGATAGATATTGTTAGATATATTGTATCCACATACTCATCCATCATTATGATGTAAAGTTCTTACCTTTTCTGAAGATCTTGTCTGAGATGCCTTCATCATAAGCACCGAGGTCAGAAGCCTGCCCGACTACAATATCTACAGGGCTACCATCTCCATAGTCAAATTCATACGTAATATTTGTGCCAGTGGATCTGAAACATGACAAATGGAGGACACTTGAATTTATTAATTCACTGGATAGAATAGAACGAAGCCCTCGAGTTTCATGTTTTTATCTGTGGAAACTTACTGTTAAATCTGCTTTGAAATAGCTTCTCCACTTGGCAATGAATGAGATTAGTAATTCTATGATGGAGAACAACAGGTAGAAACAAAAGACACTTTACTGTTTTTATTTAGTGAAAATGGCATCCAGGGTCAGTTTGAATAATTTTACATTTTTACATAGACAATTGACGGGTAGGAAAATTAAAAAAAAACAAAACAAAGATAATGCTTTTGGAATGAACAAAATAAAAAAATGAAAAGGGGAAAGCGAGAAGGAGAGAAAGCGAAAGGGAGAGAAGGAGAGAAAGCAAAAGGGAGAGAAGGAGAGAAAGCAAAAGGGAGAGAAGGAGAGAAAGCAAAAGGGAGAGAAGGAGAGAAAGCAAAAGGGAGAGAAGGAGAGAAAGCAAAAGGGAGAGAAGGAGAGAAAGCAAAAGGGAGAGAAGGAGAGAAAGCAAAAGGGAGAGAAGGAGAGAAAGCAAAAGGGAGAGAAGGAGAGAAAGCAAAAGGGAGAGAAGGAGAGAAAGCAAAAGGGAGAGAAGGAGAGAAAGCAAAAGGGAGAGAAGGAGAGAAAGCAAAAGGGAGAGAAGGAGAGAAAGCAAAAGGGAGAGAAGGAGAGAAAGCAAAAGGGAGAGAAGGAGAGAAAGCAAAAGGGAGAGAAGGAGAGAAAGCAAAAGGGAGAGAAGGAGAGAAAGCAAAAGGGAGAGAAGGAGAGAAAGCAAAAGGGAGAGAAGGAGAGAAAGCAAAAGGGAGAGAAGGAGAGAAAGCAAAAGGGAGAGAAGGAGAGAAAGCAAAAGGGAGAGAAGGAGAGAAAGCAAAAGGGAGAGAAGGAGAGAAAGCGAAAAGGAGAGAAGGAGAGAAAGCGAAAAGGAGAGAAGGAGAGAAAGCGAAAAGGAGAGAAGGAGAGAAAGCGAAAAGGAGAGAAAGCAAAAAGGAGAGAAGGAGAGAAAGCAAAAAGGAGAGAAGGAGAGAAAGCAAAAGGGAGAGAAAGAGAGAAAGCAAAAGGGAGAGAAAGAGAGAAAGCAAAAGGGAGAGAAGGAGAGAAAGCAAAAGGGAGAGAAGGAGAGAAAGCAAAAGGGAGAGAAGGAGAGAAAGCAAAAGGGAGAGAAGGAGAGAAAGCAAAAGGGAGAGAAGGAGAGAAAGCAAAAGGGAGAGAAGGAGAGAAAGCAAAAGGGAGAGAAGGAGAGAAAGCAAAAGGGAGAGAAGGAGAGAAAGCGAAAAGGAGAGAAGGAGAGAAAGCGAAAAGGAGAGAAGGAGAGAAAGCGAAAAGGAGAGAAGAAGAGAAAGCGAGAAGGAGAGAAAGCAAAAAGGAGAGAAGGAGAGAAAGCAAAAAGGAGAGAAAGAGAGAAAGCAAAAAGGAGAGAAAGAGAGAAAGCGAGAAAGAGAGAAAGAGAGAAAGCGAGAAAGAGAGAAAGGGAGAAAGGGAGAAAGCGAGAAAGAGAGAAAGGAAGAGAAAGGGAGAGAAAGAGAAAAAAACGAAAGAAAAGTAAAAAAAAATATATGTCTCTAAAATAATGAAGTTGTTTGATTTGTTACTTTGGTTCAGTAGAATATTCAAGAAACTTTTGAGGGGCTATGATATATATATATATATTATATATATATATATATATATATATATGTATAATAACACACTTCATCTACAAAACTTTCTCCAAATTATCTTTTTTAAAATCAAAATATACCCCTTTAACCGCTGCTGGGGAAAAAAAAAAAAAAAAAAAAAAAAAAAAAAAAAGAAAGAAAAAGAAGAAAAGAACCATTTTTCCAAGTACTAACTTTGCCTGAAAATAGACAGGGTTGGTGCCGTCATCTCCTGACTTTTGTTGAATCAGGGCGGCACTGTTGTTTTTGCTACTTGGTTGCAAAAACAGATTTTCAATTCTTCCCACAGGCGCAAAGCGCATGGATTTTTTCAATGGTTCTTGCATCCATGGATTGGAAACCAATACCCAAACTTCATATTCGATCCCCACAACATTGAACATGACAGTCAATGTGCTGCTACGCTCGTGGCTGAAAGATAAAACAGTTCAGAAAGAGCATGGTAATTAGTGTGAACAAAAGTTTACTGAGATAATCATCTTAATTATCATCATCATTACTTTTATTTTATATTATTGCTGCTTTCTACCACAACAATGTACCAATACACTAGTTATCATAACTAGCTTTACTCCTCTTCTTTCTTCATCACATTCTGGCTCGATACAACATTTATTATCATCATTGATATTTTTACTGCATCTTATTATTGTTGCTTCTCAATAGCACACTGGATAATTTACCAAGCATTATTATTATTATATCATCATTAGTTTTATTCTATCTTATTACTGTTTCTTTTCTCTACATATAAAATCAAAGGTATTGTGTTGTTGGAGATGCCCAATTTCAGTAAATAGGTGGTTGGTCACATATCATGAATAGCAAGGTGGTTATTAATGTTGATCAAACAGCATTATCAACTGTAAAAAAAAATCTAATTACACAGACTGAGTTATGAATTGAAAAATTGACAAATTTAATTACCAGTTTTATTAATAAATTCATTTTGACACAGTAAGGAGGAGTAATATTCAGGTAATGTTATAACGAGGAACATCAGTAACAGGAGAGTAAAATCATTCTTGACAATATGAAAATATCTTAAAAATTTCCTGTTAAAAAAGAAGCCAACAGTTTTTTTTTTGTAGTTTACACAAAATGTTGCATTTTTTATTGCTCATTTTTTATCAGATGAAGCATTTTCAACCATTATTACAGGTGTCTCCTGTTATAACAGGTGTTGGGATCCAAAAAAGCCCACCATGTAATAATCAAGCCACATTCAATTTAGCTATTTTGGAGCAGATTCTAGATATTTTGGAGCTAGATTAATATACTAGGGTCCACCATCCATCTACGTTATAATGCCATCTGTGCTATAAAGAACTGCACTTCGACAGAATAAGCCTGTACTTATTTCTATTAGATAAAGCATTTTTAACCATTATCAATAATTTCTGACTACTATTTTATTTCATTTCAATTTTTCATTTTTTTTTTAATAAGATAAAAATGTATTAAAGGCCCAAGTTAATTCGTAATAAAAAGCAACTTAAAATTAAGATGAAAGAAAATACTAGTCAAAAATTAATAATAACAATGTTGCATTTTTATTGGAAACTCTTCAAAAGAAGAAAATTATCTAAATGCTTGTGTTAAGAGGGCAGTTATTCAAATTCTTCAGTTGATGTCAATTACTGGAAGTTCCTTGAAGAAAATTGTGCAGAGTTTTGGAAACAGTGCCAAGAGAATTGTTAGTTTTGATTAACTTGAAGAGAACAAAAGCTAAAAAACGGAGAGTGAACGGCCTTCAGTTAAATCAGGTCAAAAACTTTGTTAAGGTTATTACAGCAAAAAGGAATCTGAATATTTTGAAGAAAAAAAATTTTTTTAGCAACATCTGGTTAATAATTGGTATTTTAATTTGCAAATTATGTTCCCTTGGGCTGGAATTCTTACATTCAATAAATTCTCAACATTTTTTACTCAGGCCACTCGATGGGAACATGAGTTTTCATGTCCAATTAACATCTATGTGTTCATAAAGCACAAAACCTCTTCACTCTATTTCTCTAACTAAGGATAAATGAACAGGTTTGGTTAGTTACTAAATAGAAACCATTATGCATCCTTCTGGTACCATCATGTGTTGGGGTGATCAATAAAAAAAAAGGGGTGCTCAATGAATAAAAGTTACTTTTCTCATCCCAAGTTAGATCACTAAAAAGTCTGAATTTTCAAAAGGAAAAATGTCAGACACAAACTAAGGGAACTATTTAGCATAAACTCACTTTGTAAATTAACCTCCACAACCTAAAACTGGTGGTGGGTCAATCCAGAAAACAAGAAATATTTTTTGGTAGACATAATCAGGAGTGAACATTTAGATTTTCAGTCCTCTAACTCCATTAGTGCAGTCTGTACACATAATACATACATACATAGATAGATACCAGCCAGTGTGATTCAAAAAGTGAAGATGTTTTTGTAGACATTTTTAGTTGACAGTTTCTAAAATGAATGAATAACTGTGCATTTTATCAGAGATACCTAGAGTCATTTCAATCCCTTTTTTTTAGAGGGACTGAAAAAGATGAGAGAAAACATCCTTTATTTCTTCTCTCTCACATCTACATAATAATGAGCTGATTTCTATGATCATGTTTATTACTGTAACAAAGCAAAAATTCTAAACCAGGATACATAGAATAAAAATTAACAATGATTTATGCACAAAAGACTTAGAAAAAAAAATCAAGACTTACCTGTCCACATCCTTATAAACATATGATGGGATAAACCTCCATTCAAATGAGATATTCCGTCCCGTCTTCACACTGGCTCTAAGGGTGACTGTATCCTCAATCGACATGACCCTGGAAGAATTGCTAACCAGAGCAAGTCCAGTGATGGCCTCCTCCACCATAACAGTAGTGTTACGCATGATTGAGGACATATTGTTGAAGATTGTGATCTGCAGGTGATAAGAGCCAGGGGTAGAGTAAAGATGTTTCAAGGTTATGCTATGTAGGGGCAGGCCCAGATCAATATCAAAGGGTTGCAACAGGTAGTCAGGAAGTTGCCGAAGTTGGTCAGAAGTCAAATGCTGGCTGCCTCCATCTCCATATGTCACGTGTATCACAATGTCATCTCCCCCGTGCACCTGCAATGGAATTTCCACAGGATGGTTGTCGACCCCATAAGGCGTGTCCAGTACAATGTCCACAACTGGACACACACTTACCACGGTCAGGGAGGCTGTCTGTTGACTGATGCCATTTTCAGCAAATAGTGACAAGATGTAGGTTCCAGAGAAAGACAGGTATTCAAAAAACTGCAAGGGATAAGAAGACACAAGTTAAGAGATAAAGATATGGCATGGAATATGAACATTAATCACAGAAAACATAAAATAGACTAGGTCAATTTCCAAGAAATCTTAACCCGGTAGGTTTTTAGGGGTATTGAGAGAGGTGCTGAACTTGGTTCTGCTTATGTCAAGCTAAATGATGTCTGACAATGCCTCAAAACTGAGAAATCCACAGATCTAAAATGTATGTATGTACATATTTTTTCGACTGAACAAGGTAGAAACTTGAATGAAATGTGATTTTGTAGGTTTTCATGTACAGAAAACCCATTGCCATAATCTGTTTTTAGATTGAATCCGAAGAAAGAATTTTATATATACTGCAAAAATTGCCGCCTTTAGTGATAAAAGAAAACGAAAGCTTTAAATTTATTGGATAGTGTATGATGAAATGACCACTATTGATAATTTAGAGAGAGTATAATTCTGCCAATGCTATACATCAACTAAAAACTGGATGAAAATCAGTTCATAGATAGCTACAATGAAGTGGTGGTAACTGTGTGTCGATTTTCCATACCTTGGACTATTGAAAAAATATATCTCCTCATTCGAAAAATAATTCCTCAATCTGCCTCAGAATTTAATCAATTCTTCCTTAGCCTTTGACCCAAACACCCATCTACCCACAAAATTCCCAACTTTGGAACTGTCTTCATGAGATTTGAAGTCACACAAATTAATTTTCTGGTCGGGATTAACTATTTCATTCCAAGGTTTACAAGATAAAATGAAACCTTCTGCTGACAGGTAGCTCCTGCCTCAGTGCACAGAGTATTCATAGCTAAGAGTGTAACTGGAGTAAAATTGTTTGCAATAAAAATAGTTGTAATAGCTTCTTCTACAGTAAATTGTTTAGCAATGCTTGTTCTACAGTAAAATCATTACAGTAACTGATTTCCCTTGGATTTTATGATTAGATCAGGTGAGGTCTAGGAGGCCCAATTCCTTTTTTTTATAATTGACATCGGAATACTTAGGTACCATTTATTAAGCTGGCCTGTATTTAATATGCTTCTCACTTATAGATTCTCTTTTCAGCTTAGTGTAGCACAAGGCCACAATCGTGGTGCACCTAGTCCAAGTTTAAACTCTAGCCAAGGCTGATTACATTTACTTCTACACTTAGGGAAAGGCATGAACCCCCATCTCCTTGCCACAGCAATAGGTAAAATAGTAGAGTAGACTGGGCTAACCTAGGGAGGCCATTAGCCTGGTAGAAGGACAACTCTGAATTCAAAACTAGGAGCTTGAGTCTCAAAGGCAGTTCTAAATTGTCTTCAGCATTTTTCAAGCAAACCTGGCAGCAACACCCTTGCCAAGCTGTATCAGTTGGTAGAGAGTGAGGACTAGCTGCATCGTCAACCACCTGTCTTCCATAAAATCTTGCTCAGGCCTGCACCCTAGAGGGACTGAAAGCAAGACTGACAAATGCTACCATCGGGATCAATTACCCAAAGGCACTCTCATTATAAATCAAGAGGATCAAAACAAATGAGTGCTCTCAAGTGTGGGTACATGTGAGAGAGTGAGTGTGTGTGAGTTGAAATGGAGGAGGTGAATGTATATAAATCAGTGAAATCAAAGCCAAGTGCATTTAAAGGGGAAGGAAATGATACCCTTTGCCAGTAAATCAATTAGCCTTGTCCAAACTCAGTTCCAACCAACTGCCACTTATCAGTGACCAGGAATTGCTTATCAACAAGTGCCCTACCCAAAACCCCACCCTTCATAACTTCCCACCTATGAACTCTCTTATTCTAGGTATTGATATCAGCTCCAGTTCACCCTCTTTTCTCTTTTGCAACCCTGACCTCTCTTTGAAACTCTTTATTCTTTTCAGCTAATGATAAGAATCTATGCCCACAAAAGTCTAATGTCAGGTTCCAGGGGACCACACCCCCAGGCTGCAACTCCCTATTGCAATAAGGGGGATAGGATTAAGATCAATCCTTGATGCCTGAAGAGTCTCAAGGGAAAGCAAGAAGGAAAGTAGGCAATTTTTGTCTCTACCCAAATGTACCCAGTGCAGGTCCCCACTTTCAACTTGTCCCTGTGTCACTTTCTGCCATCATGAAGAGGCAAATAAATAATACTTGTCTAAAACCATAGCTGATGTCAGTAACAATTTTTTTGTAGTTTTTTGAGATTAAGTATTATCAGTTAATCATTTTTCAACTAGTGTATCTTTTATTTTTATTTATCACAATGCTGACAATCATTCTATGGCCAAAAGTTTTAAAAGAAAGCAGATTGGAAATAAAGAATAAGTCTTCCTTGGAAAGTTTGCATTTACACAACAGCTATTTTACCAATTAGGCCATGGAGACCACCGGCCAGAGTCATTCAAATCAAACTATATAGCTAATCCTTATTTTACCCAACTGCCTGATAAGCTGTCAACTTTTTTTTTTTTAGATATATTATTAGTAATAATTTCATTATTATCATACTGTCTTGATCTATGTTGCTCACTAATGACTACACTGAAAGCCTGGGAGTTGTGATAAAAAGCAATTGAAATCAAGATGAAAGAAATATTAGTCAAAATATGAATGATATAACTTTGTCCCAACCATCCCAAACTCATCTTTTTGGGCATTGGTTCTTACGAGGAAAAAAAAAAGGAAAAAAGCTCGAGTGATGGCTCATTTTTAGCACTCAACACATATTTTCAAAGATATCTTTCTGGTGTTTGAGGTACTTACAGCTGATGATATTAAAAAAGATTTTTGATAAAAGAAAAAGTAATTTCAATAAGTGAGTATGGCTAAGATAGTTAAGTATTTCCCACAAGCACCATAGGTGTATATTCAAGCCCAGGATTTTGAATGCCAATTTTCACAGCAATCATATCCTCAGTACCAAATGGAAGTTTTGTGCAACACAATCTTCCTAACCTCATTCCCATCCATTTGGCTTTGTTTTGCATCAAGCTAAGCTTAGAAAATATTTCAATCCATTTCTCCCTTATTTGCTAAAGATTATAGATACATCAGGTCAGAACAGTTTTCATTTAGTTTATCATCTTTCATCGTCTCCAACTTTTTCTTTTTATCTCTGCAGGCAGATTGAATATCAAAGGGTGGATGATTGACCAGATAATCGCAATGAAAACTTGAAATAAGTAAACTGTTCATTTAATTTCATCATTATATTTTGCCTGAAATCAATGGATAATGCAGACTAAAAATCATTAACAAAGGGTACAAATTAATAATCCAAGTCCACAATTTAGTCAGAATTCATTCTAATTGAGGCAGTTGTTGATTCAATTAAAATGATCCCAAGATTCTTTGGAACATCAAAAAGCAGGATTGTATCTCAATATTTACTTGTGAGCTGGATTTGCATCCTCTTGATCTACAGCATTATCCCCTTGTAAGGGTTAAAATCTGTGCTGGGTATGTGGGTAGTAGTACATAACCCTGCACTATTCAACTGGGCTGGCTACTCTTCTGTGCCTTTTCTGTAATTTTATGTGCAATTAATTTTCTCTGGTAATTCACAACTCATCTTTTTCAACTTCTTTTTTTCTTGGAACCTTTTTATCCTTTTCAGCTGAGGTTCCAAATGCCATCCCACGTCCATACACACTTTAACCACATCTTTGAAATTCAACCCTCCTCATCCTGCTGAAAGTCACTTGCCAACTTCCCCACCCAAGAAATGTCAGGGTCATATGATAGTCCTTGATAACCCCATGCAGGTCTAACTTCCAAAAGGGTTCCAGTTTTTGCTATCTCAGCTTGAACTTAGTGGAAACACAGTTGCTTCTCAGTTAACATGAAGAGATCTGATTTTTAGAAAAAACAAACAACGAAGACAAGGAAAACAGATCAGGTTAGTCACTCAATAGAAACTGCCATGTGTCCTAGATCTTTGGGCAACATGCCTTGTTGGGGTGATCAATTCGAATATTAGAAAAAAGGAGGGGGGTGATCAATGATCAAGTTGCTCCTCTCTTTTATTGGGCATTGATACCCCAAAAGCTCAAATTTTCAAAAAAACACAAACTAAAGAGATCAATTTGCCATGAACTTACATTGCAAATTGAACCCTCCACTGGAGGGAAGAATTTTAAGATAAAATCAATAAAATTAAAAACATAGAAGTTGAAACTTCTCTAGCTCCATTAGTGCAGCCTGTATACTTGATACATACATAGTCAGCCAGACCAATACAGAGACTGAAGAGACCTATGTTGACAGTTTTGGTTGATCCAGATCTACCCGACCCATAATTGGCCATTCCTGCTCAAGACATATACTATAACTGAAGCCTATCTACTATACCTTGAGTTAATAGTTTATGGTTGTTTATAGTATTTAGTCATACGTGTGACTAAGTATGGTCATAAACTAAAAAGAACATTATGCAGATCATTTTTTACCAGCTGTTAATGAAGTCCAATTACAACTTTAGTACTTTGGGAAAAAAAAAAAAAAGAAAAAAAAAAAAAAAGAAGCTAAAAATAGCTAAAAAATGCCAAAAATGGCTATTCACAATTTTTTTTTCAAAAAAATTTTTGCAGAATATTTCTATACTGTGATATTTTACAAGTATGAGAACCTATACTGACTCAAAGAAAGACAATTTGCTCTACTTTCGCCTCATCCTGCTGCTACTGAACAGCTTCCCAAAAGTCAAGACCACAATGAATAAACTGAATTCTTGCAATAAATGCATCTGACATTTATTTTTATTGTACGTAATTATTGCGTCAGATTTCCTCAGCCTACTCCCAGGACCAGCCAGACTTTATTCATTCACTTCTTGTCTCAAGAATAGTCAATTTCATGGATATAAATGGTCATATTGTAACTAATAAAATGGACAAAAATAGCTTTCTCTTAGTCAGGTCAAGCACAACCAAATAGTTACACTACACAACAAAGGATATTCAGGAAGCGAAATCATTGCAAAGCTCTCTCAAATGGAATTAAATTTTCAGGAAGCTCTGTACAAGCATGGATGATGGATGTATCATTGAACTTATGGTTCTTGTTTTCGTATGTCTCAGATGATGCATCGTCATATATCATATTCTTTCATCTAGTATTTCTTCCATCTTAATTTCAATTGCTTTTCATCTAAACTCCTAAACAGTCACTCTATGGCCATGATCAAATGAACCAGATCATAATTATGGGAGCCCTATGAAGATCTCAATATTTGGTCACAAGATATGCAGGCAAGTGACTCTTGGGATGATAATGATCCTCTCTTCCTCCATGGATTGTACATATGTAGGCAGCAATATAATGTCTGATCTACACATAGCAAACAGGTTTGAACTGCTTTGATGTAAATCAAACAATGAGTACAATAGATTACTAGTTCATTTGGTCTTGTTATTTTAATAGGGCAGCATCAAATCTGAGATCCCTCACACTTCGTATATGCTTGTTTTTATTTACTGTCACTATATTTTGGAGTGAGCGGAAGTTTTAGCGTTAAAAAAAACCCAACCTATCAACAATATCACAGGTCATATAAGGGACTACAATAAAATTATTGTCAACCAATTTCTATATGTTCTTTCAACATTTGCTACCATTACATGTGTAATCATTAGATTGAATGAAAATATTTACATAATTGATCAATAAACCCTATCCATGACATCATGGATTATGATACACACACAAAATTAAATATGAGATTGAAAAATTAGAAATGATATATATATAACATGAAAAAGTCTGCTTACCCTGGGAGAACTGCTGACATAGATTTCCTCCTCATCATGGAAACCCTCTTTTGGCGCAAGTCTCCATTCATAAACAACACTTGTACCAGACGAATGTATAGCTTCCCAGGTGCTGTTTCTGGAGAGAAAGAAATAAAGGAAGATAAGTAAAATTAAAGCAGTGTAAAATTATTTCAACAACAAAAAGAACTGAAAATATGCCACTAATGAAACAAATAGTTTAGAGAATTAATACTATAACGATCTGATATCTGCTTGTTTGTATGTTACTGTGACCCAGCAAAAACTGGGCAGAGCAGTGCAATTTTTGTTAGCCTAGAACCAAAAGCGATCTACCTTGGAGAATAAAGCAATTTCCAGTCCGAACAGGGCACTAGTTTCCAATTGATTTTTAATTAGAAATCGTAAAATCAACACTATGGAGAAATGTAAGATTAAGAAAAATTGAAATAATAATTAAGATCTCTACTGTAATTGCAATATTTTTTTGCTGTGCAAAGGACTCGAGTTCGAGTCACATTCTTTATTTTTGATCTGCGTTGTGTACATACTGCCATACATTGATGGTCCGAGTGAAATGCTGTGATAAAAAGCAAAAAAAAAAAAAATCCAAGATGAAAGGAAAAAAAATAGTAAAAAGTCAATGGTGACATTTTGAGGAAGCACAAGCTCTGTTCATCTGTTCACAGCATCTTAGAGATCTAAGGTTCTTTAAAGTTAGTAACATCAATTAGACAGTCTTATTCAGTTTTTTTAGATATTTATTCATTTAATACAATTATCAGGACAGCTTTATATTAAATCGTAAATTACCCCCCTCCCCATGTCTCAATCCCTGAATTTGAACTTGGCTCACTCCATGCTGGTACCCACTCAGCCACACCACACCTCAATTATCACTTTCATCTGCTCTAACTAAAAAAAGCTGATAAACCCCAAAAAACAAAACAGATTGTCTTGGAAGAAACAGGCATCAATTGAAATGCGAAAGAGGGGCTGGAAAGGTTATGTGTACTCAAAGAAAAGAAGGAATTAAGTGGATGTTGTAAAGAGGCCAAAATTTGAAGGCTTGCAGAATCAGATCAGGTTGTGGGGGGTCATTGAAGAGGTGGGGAAAGGCAGGACGCTCGCTTCTTTGGGGAGTAGCAGGAAGAGAGGGATGGCCCCGTGAATTTATATTGATTCTGTGAAGAACAACCTATTCTTCGTTTCAACCTACCCACCTATCTGTTCTACACCCGCAACCCGTTCTCTGGCAAGCTGTCCCTCTCTGGCTGAGTTCGCTGGCCACCAAAACCCAAGGTGTAGCAGGAAGCGAATCACAAACATTCTACAGCCCACTTTCTACTCTCTCTTGCCAACAACATTCTCCGTATTTCTCTTCACTCTATTCCTCTTCCATCTCTTTCTGTTTCTCTCTCTCTCCCTCTTCATATTTCTCTCTCTTCCTATCTCTATTCCTCTATTTTTCTTTCTTCTTCTTTCTCTCTCTCTCATGAAGGCCAAATTTTATAAATAGCCGGAAGAATATCTTGAAACAAAGCAAGTAGGCCAATACATTTATTTAATAGAGAGAATAAAGGAGAGAGCGAGCACAGACCATTCAACCAACCACTGACGTTGCTACTTCGGGCCTCCCTACCCGCATCTCTTCTGCCCCGCCTTCGATTGCTAAACCAGGAGAAAATAGAACCAAGCAACATGAAACAACCATATATTTTATCTACATCTACTTCTCCACCTCATCCTAAAGGGTTGAATAGCAAAGTCCGTGTTTTAATTTCATTAGATTATTATTAGAACCTGCGAACCAAAACTGTCATCATAGGTTTTTTCAGTTTTCAAGTTGGTCTGGCAGGCTGGGTATGTATGCATGTTTGTACGTATCATGCAAACAGGCTGTACCACTGGAGCTAGAGGGCTGAAAATTCCAACATTTACTCCTCATTATGTCTTGGGAAAGGAAGGGTTATTTTTTTTGTTTCTTTTAACCCACAATCAGATTATATTGGCGGGTTTAATTTGCAATTCAAGTTTATGCTAAATCGATCCCTTAGTTTGTGTCTGGCAGTATTCATGCTAGTTTTTTTTAAAAATTCATTTTCTTTCTGGTGATCAGAATCCAACAGGTGGCGAGATTATTAACTTGTTCATTGATAAATCCTTTTTCCAATTTTTTTTTTGATGATCACCCCTACATGGCACGCTGTCAGAAGACATTGGTCACGTGACAGTTTCTATTGAATGACTCATTGTTTTTATTAGATTATTATTTGCTTATTATTGTGGAGGACTGACATTAATTAAATTAAGACATGTCTGCCAATATTACTTTCTGTTGTGCTATCAATGCAAGACTTCATGTGGCTTTGTATGTATAGACGTGTGTCGTGATTGACTTTGATGTACAGTATGAAAAATCAAAGAGTGGTTGAATAGAAATGTTTAGTACAGAGGCTCCAAAACTCTATCTCATGATGGCACACCAAAAAATAAATTTGACTTGCGTGGCACACCAATCGTAAAAATGAAGAACATATCAGTAGGAGGAAACTTATTTCAGCATACTGATGTATATACACATCACCCCTTTTGCCTTTGATTCATACTCAAGAAGTTGAGATCTCATGAAATTTAGCAATCAAAACCACTATATTGGTAACTATGTGGTGAAAGCACAACAGACGTAATACTTGAACTAGATATGTTCAAGGCTCAAAATATATGTTTGTGTATTTGGAGAAAATATGCAGCAAACTAGGGAGATTGTGTTAGGACACACACTTTAAGACCTACTGGTTTAGTAAAACACTAAACAGTATTGTTGGTACTACATAGCAATTTCGGATTTCTGAATTACTTGGTTCAAAAAATTCATGGACTAAATGGTTTTTATGCGCATATCCATAAGTTTGATAAGTAGAAAGTGTATTACTCTTTGCGGCTGTAGAAAAGACTTTCTGGCTTTGTAAGAAGACAGAATTAATGTACTTGAATTTGACGGTAAATTTTAAGGGATATTTCCATTAACCATTTTGACACTCCTGGGACATATTTATCTTAGGATTTCTATAACTGCTGAGATATATATGTCTCGGGTTACTTATTCAAGTGTCGGCTGTATTCACTATTATTGGCACAGAAACTCTTCAATGAATAAAAATAGAAGATTTATTCTGAGATTTGAAGAGGAAAGATTTTTTAGGAAATGAAGGGGAGATGATTCCAGTCAGAAGTTATTTTCCTTGATAATAACATTTTCTTGTGAATTTAGGAGTTAATAGGTCTATGCTCATCAAATTATCTAGATGGGTAATGTAACAAAACTAGAATATCAAATTATCACATAACTGTTCAGATCATCAGAATACCATACTGAGAACGTCGTAGCTTATCTGGAGGCATTATAGGATTACTTAGCACTGCCCATCACCTCTCCAAGTAACCTGAGATGGGTTGTAACAGTCTTAGCAGGGATTATTGCAGACATTACTTCTGGAATAAGTAGATTCATCCATTTCACAAGGGCATGAGTATGTAAGTATACATGTATGTTCCAAGTGGCTAGCCACAGTTTTACACCTAGTAAGCTGAAATTTTGCATAATGGCGCATCTTTTCAAGGTTATTGACCATGTAATTTATTCTGACTGTGTATACGTCTGGATCAAGATTTTACCAAGTTTCCACTTGTTTTATTAAAACAAATAAGGGGAGGCTAATTTATTAATCATTTGAATTATCATTTCATACTAAAACAACTTTTTTCCTCAGAAAATAGAGAATTACGAAATCAAAATTTTCAAGCGATGTGTATTCATTTCAATCCTTATGAATTATGGTGAGATTCTAAAAAAACAGTTGTTAATGATCCTTCTCTCAAAAGGGCACAAGGGTAGATTATACCACATTTTATTGTAGTGTGCCATTCACCTGAATCATACTCATCATCATCATCATCAGTCTTTTAGCGTCCGTCGTTGGACATAGACCTTCCCCAGGATTTGCCACACTTCTCTATCATGGGCGTCACGGAGCCAGTACTTCCTGAACTTATCTAGTTCATCTCTCCATCTAATATTTTGCCGGCCTCGGTTGCGCATATGGTCTCGGGGAATCCATGTTGTGAGTCGTGATGTCCATCGATTGTCAGATTTCAACAAATACAATAATCCACATAAAATGTTAAATCTTCATGTATGTACATGTTCGGTTTGATGTCCATATGTTTTCCCAAGATTAAATTTGTTCCATCATGTTCTTGAAAAATTTTCACAGAAGTAAATAAAACCATTTTTAAAAATGCTTAGAAGAAACAAGTGTAATAGAACCAACATCATCAGAACAAGTGAAGATATCAGCATCCTTTTAAACCAATTGATATCAAGTTTACTGAACTCATGTCATTGCACACACACACACACATATATATATATATATATATATATATATATATGATGATCCCTAAAAGAAAAATTCATACTTAGTGCCATAATATTTAATTCTGGATAAAGCATGAAACTCTTCGAAAAGCTTACATTACCTGCATTAAGAGATATTTGGAAATAATTGACGGGAATGACATGAATTTGAAAAATGCTGCAAAGCTTCCTAAGCCTTTATTCTAGTGACATGTTCTGCTTTAGGCAAGCATTCTCAAACTCTTGAAGTTTATCCAAATAAACACCATAAGTATTCACACAGATGTCTTATGCTTTTTTAGCCTTGTCAAAAAGTGCAAATATCATTCAGCATTCGTTTTGCGATGAGTGTTACCAACATAACATGTGCCGAATCCTTTTTTCATCAACACCCCAGTTTCCTTCACCTTCAAACACACCAATATATCATCACTATTTTTTGGTCTGGGTACGCTGAAAAATTTTTCCCTGATAAATTAATGGTGCAGTTGTCTTCTATTATCAGATAAGGGTTGGGGTCCAAGAAAGCTGTGTTACAACGATGCTGCAATAAAATCTGGCCATTTTGAAGTCATATCTAGCCATTTTAGAGCTATATCTAACTATTTTAGAGCTAGATTAATATTTCAGGATCCATTATTAAAGAGAGATTTTACAAAAAAAAATGATCAAAAGCAGTTTTACCAAGCTGAACCAAAACTCATGCACCAGAAATAAGTCTTTTATGATACACGTTCTAAATAAACATTGGCAACATCAAAAATAGTAAACTTAATACATAAACATTAATCTCACTTATATCATATAGGAATAAATTTCCCACAACAAAGAATTAACTACAGTAATAGACAGTTAGGTTCTCGTTGAATCTGTCCATATTTCTATACCAACCTTGGTATATATATTTCTTTCTCTCCATTTCGTCCCACACTCCCAGGCTATTCATACAGATCTTTCTCAGGCTATACACATCTGAATCCCTTGGACTGTCTCACCCAGAAAATATTTATTTATCTGAGTCTTGTTTATTCCTGTCAAGAATATCTAATACAGTATTTTGTGGAGCCAAGTCTATGATTACCAGACTTCTTACATTGAATATATTATCTACAAGCCGAACACATTACTCCAATATCTAAACATTGTACATTTAATTTGAATATATTGTTTAAATATCAAATTGTTAAGCAATATGATAAAAACTATGATATTAGAGCAGTATCATATAATATTTAGTATTTAGATGATAGAGATTTCAGTGCACACACACACACACACACACATATTATATACATATATAATTATCAAAGCATTACATAATATATGAATAATTAGAATATCATTGCATTATGTATCACATATAATTTGAATATTCGATCATTATATATTTTTTAAAATAATCTGAATATCACTGGATCAATATAAATATTTCATTACTCTTTTATTACACGCTAATCTATATTATGTATATTTCAAGTCCCTAAAAATCTTCCATAGCTGATGATGATGGACTAAAGTGTTGGATCCGATGAATATCCTTTCTCTCTGCACTTCAATTTCTATGAGAGAAGATATTTCAGAGAGAAAAACCTGTGTAGTCAAACAAGGGTAACAGGGTTGTACGGAACTGACATTGGTGACAGAAGGTTCTATAGATGGAGCTATTCTTTGAAGCACATCTATTGAATTAGAAACTGTCAACATTTTCTTCAGTTTTCAAGTGAGTCTGTCTGGCTATCTATGTACAGGTCGCACCAATGGAACTAAAGAGCTAAAAATTCAAACATTTGCTCCTCATGTCTAGAAAAAAAAAAAGTTTTTTTTTATCTTTTTCTTGAAATTCACCACTAGGATTCAATTTATTAATTAAGTTTATGCTAAATTGCTCCTTTGGTTTGTGTCTGGCAGCATTCATGCTTGTTTTTTGAAAATTTGAACTTCAATGATCATGGATCTACAAAAGGCAAGAGAAGTAACTTATCTATTGGTCATTCCATTTCCAAATTTCTCAATGGATCACCGCCAAGATGGCCAGCAGCCAAAAGACATTAGTCATGTGACGGAACCCAGCATAAAATGATTTCTAGAAGTAATTATCAATATTCTACAGTGCCTATAGATAAATGCAAAATACATATACTTGCATAAATTGATAACCACTCATTCATTTATAAACATATACAACCACATGAAGATTTTTTGAGTAAAAATGATGCACATATTTGTGCTTGTATCTCGCCTCTTCGTCTATGCTATTTTTCCATTATCTTCTGTAATGGTCACATTTGTCCTTGAAGTTATTTACTGTTTTTGTTCTGATATATTTGAAGTGTGCTCAACAAGTGAGTTCAGTAGTTTATAATTCTTCAAGAAAAAGTTATATATATATATATATATATATATATATATACACGCTTACACAATCTTTGCCAGTCTTCTTATCTATGTATCCCATTTCTAATCTATCTTAACCATGCAGCAGCATCACAGAACAAACTAAAGCATGAATATGCAGTTTGGATTTTCAAGGTTTTAGAAATGTTTAAAAAAAATCAGAATAAAATCCGAACAAACACATTTTTAGAAAATCAGTACTAGAAAAAAATAAAAATAAACGCCAAGTAGACTGACATAATGCATTGCGCTTTGGTCATAAGAGATAGTCTGAAGATGGTGTCATCAAGAGTGAGAGACAAGAGACTAAAGCTGAAAACAGTTTGGCCTTCCCTCAGGAGTTTTGAAAAAGGTTGCTTAATCAGGTCTCAGTGTCTTCATTTCAGGAAGAATAGCCAAACCCAAATGAACTCAGAAGAAATAATCAATGGGGGTGGGTGGGGGTCTGATCGGCTTTTTCTAAAAGGATGTAGAGCAGGATTCACCCAACTTTTTAGACCATAAACTTCTTCACGGAAATTTCATTCCCTCATCTACCCCCACGAAGGGCAGCCAAATGAAAGATATCAAACATACCAATACCCCATCCTAAAATGTACTGAATCTCCCTAAAACCTACCAAATCCATAGTAAATAATTATTCATAAAA
>OY735224.1:18570248-18572748 GCA_963457665.1 Thysanoteuthis rhombus
ATACACACATGTATATGTGTATACATATATATATACACACATGTATATATGTATACATATATATATATACACACATGTATATATGTATACATATATATATACATGCATGTATATATGTATACATATATATATACATGCATGTATATATGTATACATATATATATATACACACATGTATATATGTATACATATATATATACACACATGTATATATGTATACATATATATATATATACACACATATATATATGTATACATATATATATATATACACACATGTATATATGTATACATATATATATATACACACACATGTATATATGTATACATATATATATATATACACACACATGTATATATGTATACATATATATATATACACACACATGTATATATGTATACATATATATATATACACACACACATGTATATATGTATACATATATATATATACACACATGTCCATATAAACACATATATATATACACACATATATATATGTACAAATATATATATACAGACATGTATATATATATATACATATATATATACACACGTGTATATATAAATACATCTATTTATACACACATGTTTATATGTATACACACATGTATATATATGTACATGTTTACACATGTATATACATATATACACATATGTATATATATATACACACATATTTATACATACACACGTATATATATACATACACACACACATATATATATATATATACAAACATGTATATGTATATATATATCTATACACGTATATATATATACACACACAAGTATATATATATAGAAAGATATGTATAGATGTATACGTACACATATATATATATATATATATACACACATGTATACTTATATACGTATATATATATACACACATGTGTATACATATAAAAGTATATATATACACATATAAATACAAATATATTGATATATATGCACAGTTGTATATATATACATATATATATATATACATGTATGAAGTAACAGGTTTATATACACATATACATATGAAAATGTATACATACAGACATGTAAGATGTATATATACACATATATACACTCAAGTATATATGTATATACATATACACACATATATATATACGTATGTATACACGTATCTAAACACACGTATGTACACATGTATATATACACACATGTATAAATGTATCTATACACACATGTATAAATGTATTTATACACACATATATGTATATATACACACATATATATATGTATATATACACACATATATGTATGTATATTTACACACATATATGTATGTGTATATACACCCATATATATACACACATGTATATATGTATATATATACACATATGTATATATGTATATATATATAAACACGCATATATATATATATACACACATGTATATATACACATACACACACATGTATATATATACATATATACACACATGTATATATATACATACATATACACACTTATATATATATAAACACACACATATACACATATATATATATATATACACACATATATATATATACACACACACATACACACATATATATATATACACACATATACACATATATATATATTTATACACACACATACACATATATATTTATACACACACATATACACATACATATGTATTTATATAAAACATCTATATATATACATATATACAAAAACACAATATATAAACATATATATACACGAATGTATATATGTGTATATATACACAAATGTATATATATATATCTATAAACTTATATATATATATACACAGATGTATATATATATATACTCATATGTATATATACACATATACATACGCAAATGTATATATACAGACATGTATATATGTACATATACACATATATATAACCACATGTATACATGCATATATACACAGATATATAAACACATGTATATATGTATATATACACACATATGTATATACACAATGTATTTATGTATATACACACATATTCATGTATGTATACACATATATACACACTTGTATATACATATATACACACTTGTATATACATATGTACACATATATATATATACACACGCATATGTACACATGTATACATATATATACACACACATATTTACACATGTATATATATATACACACACACATATATACACATGTATATATATACACACACACATATATACACATGTATATATATATACACACACACATATATACACATGTATATATATATACACACACATATATACACATGTATATATATATACACACACATATATACACATGTATATATATATACACACACATATATACACATGTATATATATATACACACACACATATATACACCTGTATATATATATATAGACACACATATATACACCTGTATATATATATATACACACACATATATACACCTGTATATATATATATACACACACATATATACCCCTGTATATATATATACACACACATATATACCCCTGTAT
>OY735224.1:18580248-18607748 GCA_963457665.1 Thysanoteuthis rhombus
AAGCCGTTAGTTTTCTAAGTGTGTGTGTGTGTGAGGGGGGGGTAGAGAAATCTACCAGAAGAACATTTCCTGGGGGTTGAACTGCTGCGTAAATAAACATTCAGAAACCCAAGTTGCTTGTTTACATTTCTGTACAAGTGGAATGGTTAAATTCGGTCTGTTGTGCGAGTGCATTTGGTAAGAATAAGACATTGGATTATTGAGATGTGTGTGTGGGGATGTAAGTGCTATATGGTTAATGAGGTGTACATAACATGTGCATGTATGTATAGGAACACACGTACACCAATATTATATACAGATAATCCATTATCCCAACACACACACACACTCACTCTCAGTCAGAGACCTCTTCACCCTCTCTCACTCACACACATATACCCTCACGCACACACTCTCCTCATCGTGTCTATGCATGTGTGTATAGATCTGTAAAATGTACCCATCTCCTCTCAAAGTAACATATGACAGATTGCAACATGGTATCAGCAGCAGAGAGTAATCTCTAGCCTGACCAATTAGGAAAGACGAATTCATACCTTTCCCAAGGTCATTAGATTGAGGTGAAGACAAACTATCTCACCCAGAATTTGAACTCAGTTAACAGCAAGGAAAATGGTAGCTGAGGCCAACTTCACATCTAACACTAGAAATTCAAAGTGTCAGCACCATCTCTTTGTTGATTTTTTTAATTTACCTTATGTGATAGCATATCAGACCCATGGGCATATCACCTGTACTTTGTTCCAGGTCTTATAATAGCAGATACAAGTACTGAGAATGCAGCAATTTTGAGGTATTATGGCCTGAAATCTAGCAAAATTGCTCACAGAATTTGGGACATGGAAGGAAAGGAAACAATATCTGACTGTACTGCCCAAAATTGGTTCAAGTGTTTTAAGGGTGGGGACTTGTCCCTTGAAATAAAGCCGAGAACTGAACAACTATCAGTTGCTGATTATGATGGTTTAGAAGTAGAGTAGAACCTGACAACCAACTCTCAAAAATTTTCAGAAGAGCTGGGATCAAAGAAAAATTCCATGCATAGAGCATTACATGAGATTAAAAAAAAAAAAAAAAAAGCATACAGGAGATATCAAAAGGTTCCTTATGAACGAGAGTTGATTAAGCCCTTTTGATGAAAGGTTTATAAGGAGACAACTCCCATTGGAATATGAATAGCAAGTGACAAAGTCTCAGTTTCCTTTACATAATTGAGAGTACTCAATTAGTTGCTGAGCGTAGAGGGAAATTTTTCCTAATGAAGAGTTTTCCAAACTCTTCACTCATACCAGGAATCAAACCTGTGACTTTCTGCATTTGAGGCAGACATACTAACCATGACACTATCCAAGTGAATTTACGAATGCTTTTGATACACCCCAAAATTTTTGGAGTAAAAGGAGTTGAGCAGGAAGAGGAAATAGTTTACAATATATAAACTTTATGTCACTTACATAGAAAGGCAGTCAGTGGAGACTTCAAAAAGTAAATGTTTAATACCCAGATATAGGTAAGCAATAAGAAGTCTTGTAAAAATTTATGTTCTCTTTGAGGACAGAGCTGAGGAGTCAATTTGTCTGCTCTCATTTTAATGCTCTCTTTGTTGTCACACTGAACTGGTGGAATATTTATGAGTTATCAAATCTAACAGGGCACCATTGACTGAACTACCATATCTAAACATTCAAGTAGCAGAAGAAGAGTTACATTCCTTTGTAATTTTGAAGAGTCATTATAACTCCAAGAGTTGTTTGATGAACTATTGATCTCATTTTTTTGTTGTTACAACATTTTGACCTATATATTCTATGACCTTCTTCAAGTGTGCAATACATATTGAAGATACCTTGTGCAATCTTGAGGAGAGTCATTATAATACCAAGAATTGTTCGGACTTTTGAACTCATTCTTTGTATTGCTTTTGTTGTGACAACATTTTGGCTTATCTTCACTCTGGCCTTCTCAATATAGAAGACAGATCTGGTTAGTTAGTCACTCAATAGAAGCTATCATGAACTCCCCCACTAAAAACCAATTTAAAAGCCTATTAAAAAAAATGATTTTCTAGATATAATGAAGAATAAATGTTCAAATTTTTAGCCCTGTAATTCCACTAGTGTGGCCTGTACACATCATACATATATCCAACCAGCTAGCCAGCCAGACCAACTTGAAAACTGATGAAACCCAAATTAACAATTTCGGTTGGCAGTTTCTAATACTTTGAGTCAGGGTCTCCGTGAGGAATATTATTAGGCAGTGCACGGCTGTTTTCTCACCTCACCGCCAATAAACACAGTACAAACACTCGTCCTTCAGCCAGCCAGTTTTCATCTACTATAACCCTTTTGCCATGCTATGCTACATTCACACATTGGTAAACAATATAGTCAACCAATTTCATAATGGGCAAATCGAATCAACCCAGTGGTTTCGAACTGTCTATAAACAGCTCTATCCAAGAAACTCTCGGGGCCCCCCTCCTTGGCCCTTCAGGTCTCTCCCCCACAGCTCTGAAACATGGTGTGATCCAACCCCCCTCACCTCTCAGAGGCCTTGCCTGGTATGATTTTGAGAAGAATTCCAATGAATGTTCAGATGATTAGTCTCATTTTTTTGTTGTTTTTGTAGTTATCATTGTAACTAGCGGGCAACAATGTTGCCTACTCAAAAAATATTTTTGCACTAGCTTGATTGCCTAGAAAGAAAAAGAAAAAAAAAATGCCAAAAAATGCCAAAACATGCCAAAAAGATGCTCAAAATGATCAAAAACATTCCCAGAAAGGGCCAAAATGTTGCACTGCCAAAACATGAAGGGTGCTAAATAGCAACATTGGTTGGGAAAACCGGTATAAATATATTCACTTTTTCTTTCTTTCAGTGTATTTTAGAACAATGTCAGAGACAAGAGTCAATGAAGATGACTAGCAGTAGGACTAGAATGAACAAAAGTTTTCGAATTCTGATTTAAATTCTGACTAGAACCCATTGCGGATCAAACTTATAATTTCCTTCTTCAGAACTTACAGACAGACATAAATTTAAAAAAAAAAAAAAAAAAAAAAAAAAAAATTAATAATCTGCATCAGTGTTGCAATAGCTTTCAACCTGATCAGAAACTGTCAACCAGAACTGTCACCCGAATTCAACATGGGTTTCTTCAGTTTTCAAATTGGTCTGGCTGGCAGGCTATGTATGTACAAATCACTCATACAGCCTGCACCAATGGAGCAGGGGTGTAAGCAGGAAAAAATTCCTCCCCTAAAAAGGTTTTTTAGCGGAGGATTCAATTCAAAACGTAGGTTTATGCTAAATTGATCCCTTAGTTTGTGTCTACTCATTTTTTGAAAATTCAGACATTCTATTGATAACTGCCGGACAAAAATTCATTGATCTCTCACCACCTCAACCTCTAAATACTCAGCCTAACATACCATCATCCCCCTATTTTGGGTCTGCAAATACTCATATATTTTCCCCATATAAATTAATGGTGCTTTGCCATTTCGGTTTTTGCCATTTCGGTTTTTAGAGGAAAACTTTACATCCGATCAGTAGGAAAAACCACTATTTTGAACTACAAATTCTTTATTTTCTATATAATCTGCTTCCTTCTTTAAAGCATATAATAAAGTTGTAAATATCAATGAAATAGATTGAACATCAAAACAGTGAAAATTCAGCTAACAAAAGGTCAGGTTATAGACTTACAGATCACCTCTTGCGTATATACATAGGCACATCAATAAGTCAATAGCCTAATGATGAAAGAAGCATTTATTTTACACAATATTCTTTTTTTTCAACATCATCTTCATCCTTGTCAATACACTTACAACAAGGCTTCTCTATCAATCACATAGATCAAACAATATACAGTAGAAATTACATATCAAAATTCAGCTAATATCTGTGTTGGACTAGATTTTTATCCCAATATATATACATTCACATGGAATCCTCAGCACAAATTCATTTAATGCAACTCAGTGATTATCAAGTAAATAATTATATATATATATATATATATATATACATATCATGGCTTGGCTTCATGAACGAGGATTTGGGAAGAGACTCAATGTCTGCTGTAGGACCGCCACTGTGTGTGTATGGGTGGGTAAATTGATAACTTCTAGATCACATGATGACAAAAGTATTCATTTTTCAACACAATCTCCTTCATCGTCAATGCACTCAATTCAGTAGTCAACATCAATCATATAGATTGAACAATGCACAGATAAAAATCCAGCTAATAACAACATGTCAGACTATATACTTATTGATCCAACCTCTCACATCCATGCACTCATGCCAAATGTACCTTGCGCATTACTAAGATGTGTGTGTAACATCACTCATGTATGCATGAGTATAATAAATTCAAGGTCTCAGCTCTACACAACTTCTATCAGATTTCAAGGCACACAAAGACTTCTTTACAATGCAGAGAGTCTCACGTGTCATGTATTCTCTGATAAGAGAAAAAAAGAGTGCAAATTTAGCTTCAAGGTTTCTTAGAAGTTAACTTTTCTATTTAAAGAAACCTGGCTTAGGTTAAATGAAATATTATAATTTTTGCTTTTATCTCCAAACAGCTAAACTTACCAAACAATTTCTGAGTATAATGGTGGATATTTGAAAAAGTAACTTTCAAAAGGAGGAAAAAATTACTTTCAGGTTACAGTAAACAATCAATTCAACGGACCCCAGAATAACGAATTTCAGATTTAAAAGATCTTTTTCTTGAATATTCAACCCAATTTCTGTGTCCTATAGTTTAGAAATCATATTGAATATACGTTACAGAGCACACTGTAGCAGTATTCCCTCTACGAATGGAATTATCATGGCTTTTGATTTTGTTCACTCCAGAAACTACTCTTAATGATAACAACGAACTGTCTTCAATGAAAAAGAGAGCAGCATAAAAAATAAAATAATATACATAGCTAAATCAGTACGTCCATAGCCTAATGATGAAAAAAAATTTTTTTTTACAAAAGAAATACTTGGTGAAAAAAATTTCTCTCTTTATCAAAGTACTTCATACAGTGGTGAATGTCAACCACATAGGTCTAATTAGCACGGAAAAAAATTCAAATCTAATTTCAGCTGATAGGGGCATGCAATACTTATTAATCTTGACTTCTCATTACTAGATGAAACATTTTCAACTTTAACTTTTTAATGTTTAATGTTTCCTTCATTTTAATTTCAGTCGCTTTCCAACGCATCTGTTCAGACCTACAGTCAATGTCCATTTTCGAACTATGCTATTCACTAATAGTCACAGAATGAAATTCTGAGTAGTTGCAATGAATAATAAATAAAATTATGATGAAATAAATGCTAATTAGAAAAATGAATAATGGTTCACAAATTGCCTTAGTTCTGCAACACTAACCATCTAAAGTTCATGCAAAGGAGAAGGCCATGTTCTTTTGTCAGAAGCAATTCTTTCAGTCAATTCCCAATAGCCATTGTTTTCTGTAATCTTTTAATAAAGGTTCAACAGATTCACTCATGCAATATCAAAAGGCAGTCATCACATGGAAAAATGACTAAAAAACATGTGAATTAATTCATTACTTCCCAATGTTCCAAGCTCTAAAAAAAATATTTTTCAACAAAAGCTCATCAAAACCACTGCACCTTCTTGTGAATGAACTTTTCACCTATAGTTGAACATATATCATATTCTCGAACATGAACTAATTAACTCATTTAGGCCCAAGGTGCACGTAGTTGTGCTTCAAATTTTGTGACCATTTTGAATACATAATGAGATCATATGACCATAATATTTGTATGATTTTTCCATAAAGGAAATGCATATCTTATAACCTTCGAAATGATACATGACTTCCCAGGGTTTCTTAGAAAATGAGTAAACCTAAATCATTATGTCCTTGCTTTTTAACACTTAAACCCCCCCCCAAAACCAGGCCTGAATGAGTTGACCTTTCATAATTTTTTCCCCCCACTTATCCTGAGATTGTCAATCTCTCCTGAGTTGATAGTGACTCAATTCAATTTTGGTACTTTTTCAACTGTTCCATAATAACTTGAATGATATTTTCTATATTTTCTATTACATGTTAAACGATGACACTCGCACAATTTTGGCACCAAATACAGGGATTTTTTTTTACCAATTCATATTTAGACAGCTTTTTGAATAAGCTCATATGTTTTGAAAAAATTGGAAGAAAACAAAAAATTGAAAATCCGTTGGCAGAAATTTTGTGAAACAGGAAATGTCTACTACTACATTGGGATCTTAGTTGCATAATATACGAAAAAGACGATCATTTTGCTTATTCTCGGCTACCCATTGTAGATTGCAACCCCTCTGTATATCAAAGGTTAAAAATCCTTTTCCAATGGCTTGGTACCCTTTTTAATTCAAGATCAGAAAGCGGCTTGTTTGGTATCGCCAATTAGTTTACAAAATGTTGTTCTCAAACAATTATTTGAATAGTTAATTCACTTGGAATATTCAAAATGCAAAAATTGAAAGGAAAAAAAAGTGGATACAATAATAACAATTAGAAGAAACAGTCATCGACAATACTCATACAAATTTTCAAACAAAGATCTTTGCATTGATTTTTGTAAATGAATAGGTTACATTTAATATTATTTTCTTTTATAAACCAAACATGAATGCTATTCAAACAAGTCACTCAATAGAAACTATCATGTGACCAACATTTTCTGGCAGCATGCTGTGTTAGGGGTGATGAATTAAAAAATTAGAAAAAGGTAATAAAAATTAAATGTTTGAATTTTCAACCCTCTAGCTCTACCTCCATTAAGAATTCTAAGAAAAGGATATTTCACAAAAAATTTCTCCAAAATTAGAAAGAAAAAGGTATCAAGCTGATGTATCATAAAAAATGTATAAGTGAGCTTGATTTAAATTTATTGACAGATAATCCCCGTAAATCAAATTTTCAATCTGGTGTATGTTTCATCTTAATCTATTTTCAAAGTCCACCAAGTTGGTTTTTCTTCCAAGACAAAACATTCTTTCCATACCATCATGCACAAAGATCCTATCCTGTGACTGACACGACCACAATAAATAAAATGATGTAACTCACCGCAGAGCGTTGACTAATGTGGGACCTTGGATACTGAGATCTATCAGAGGCTCATCAATGTAGATCAGAGACTTGAGATGGTGGGACGTATCAGTGCTTTTCATTTGAATATCCACAGACACCTCCACTAATCCAACCTGATTGAATGACGTTGTCCAGCTGAAAATTCAAAGAAAATGAATAAACGTCAAAAAAATATACATGAATAAAATAAAGGAACAACACTAGGAGAGCACATACACTTCTGATGCCATTATCAGTGAAAATCAGTTTGCATATAGTTATAATGCAGAGAAAGTAACCATAGAAACTTTCATGGATCTGCCCCCTAATTCAATCAATTCTTCCTGAGCCCACCATTAAACAAAATATCTTGGAATTTCATTGAAAACTTCTGAAGATATTCTGTTGAGAATTAAAAAAAAACAAAACCATGAGTGAACACATACTTCTTCCAACTTCATAGATAGAGGTAAATAACAATAATAAATTGGTCACAAACTAGAAGAAACGAGGTTGTGAATAAAAATTATATATTTCAAACCCACAGTTGTGCAGCTGTTGATGCAACCAGACAAACTAACCTGGAAACCTTTAAATCTTTAAAATGTTTGGCTCAAATTTCAGAAATGATCTTTTAGTCAAGAGATTGAAGACGAAAGGGTCAAACAGCTTGAAGGTCAGCAACTTAGGGTTCTTTTGAACGACAAATAGTGATAAGGAGCAGCAACCTGTAATCCTTCAGGCCAGACATAGAAATAGGTTTAGGTTTTGGGTATTAGGTAAAGGAGTACGAGGCAGAATTTGGACCAAACAGCATTAATTTGAGCAAAAAAAAAAAGCCCTTTGCACCCCTCACCCTTAATAAAAAAAATCCAAAATGCTAATGGGACTAGGTGTATGGTAATGTCTTCTTTAGTAGACATTGAACATACAAAAAACCTGCTAACTGAGAAGTAGGTTTATTGCGTAACATAGGGTATCCCTCAATTTCTTCCCTGCTTGGGGCTCTATTTTCTTTCCAAGCATGATTTTGATATTTCCCCAAGTGTTTTTGTAAGAGATCGTATGAGATAAAACTAAATACATCTATTTAGTTGTTTATCATCATCTTCATCAGAATTTGCAGATCTATTACCTTTTTCAACTCCTCCAATGATGAATATTATCATGTCAATCTCTGCCAGGTTTTCCCAGCAAACCCTTATATCTCAACTCTCCATCTCATGTCCAGTCTTCTCCTACTGCTTTTGCTATCCATTGGGTACCATTCAACCAACCTTTTGCATCTTGCATTGAAAGGTATTGTCATGGATAAATGCATGTATTACAGACAGAATGGAACTTTAAAATATAGTAACTGCATTGCTAATGACTTTACAATAAAAATGTATCGAAAATCGGGAAGAAAGGCATAGTCAGTTGTCAGGAATTATTGCAAGCATTACTGACAAAAATTCCGTCGTTCTTTCAAAAGGTGTTGCAAAATGCAGCCAAATATAGTTATCATATATTTGGCTGATAAGATAACCCTTAAAGCATCAAAATATACCTCTCAAAATGGGGTCATCCTATAGGCCAAATACAAAAACAGTGCGTAAACATTGAGCTAAAATCATGAAATTCTGACAGAAATTGAGGTCTTGTCTGAAGGCCGTCTCATACACAAAAATGTGAGGTAATTATATTTTGGTAAAACTCCCAAGATTACTTTTATACTGATTCAAAGAAACTTGGTTCTTTTTTATTTTATTAATACAGCTAGCCACCAACTTTCAAAGATAAATTGGCTGAGGAAGTAGGAATGAAAGAAAAATGAAGGAAGCATAAAATGAAGAAGGGCTGAAACGAAAAATCTAATTATATTTGATTGTGGAAGTGACTGTGATGAATGGGAAGAAAAAAAACATGATGATGATGATGATGATGATGATGAGAGGGAGGTGAAAGAAAAAGAAGAGGGAGGGTGGTAGTTATGCATGTCAGGTGACCAATGTTTTGAAGGGTGGGCAGGATAAAAATGTCTGGTCTTGAGAGATAAATAGAGACAGATGATGATGACGGTGATGATAATGATAATAATAATAATAATAACAATAAAAATAATGATAATGACGCTGAACAAGTTTCAGAGGGTGGGGGTGGGGCTTGAGAGAACTTGAAAAGAGAAAGTATGAGGGAACAAGATACACACAAAATGAAATAGTGGGAAGGAGGGAGATGGAAAGAGACAGAGAAACAGAAAGAGAGAGAGACTGAAAGAGGAGAAAAGAGTGATTGAAGGAGATAGATTTACAGGCAGAAAAAAGTGCGTGTGTGAGTGTGTGTGTGTGCATATATATATATATATATATATATATATATATATATATATATATATATATATATATATATATATATGTCATGGTCAAATTCCTCAAACCTCTTGGGTAGCGCCAGTGGTCTTCAAACTTCAACTACTGAGAGAACCCTTCTCAATGATTAAATTTTCTTGAGAACCCCTTGAAGAAAAAAAAAAAAACCCAACCCCAAAACAACAATTTTTGCTTCTACGCACACACACACACACACACATATATATATATATATTAGTAAATATTGGATTTTAGTCTTGTTCGGGTAATCATCTGAATGTGTATGAAGAAAGAAATACACATTAGATTTGAACGACTACTGACTGAACAGTGTTAATGCCATGTACATTACCAGGGTGGTTTCAATTTTAGCAAAACTGTTTTAAAATAAGTATTTGGAGTCTAGTTAGGAGTCCTGTTGTAAAAACATTACAAACAATTAATTATCATGTAAGATAAAATATGGAGACATAAGTGTTAACTTAGTACATATCAATACAGGTAGATAGAGATTGGGTGGGGGCTCGGCACTTTGAGTGAGATTTGATGAAAGAAAATTTTCAATAAATAACCATCATTCAATTGGTGAAAAACAACTCCTAAGGCTGTATTATTTATTCATGCAATTTGCGTACATACTAATATATCCTGGTTATTGTATAATGTCAGAGAAATGCAGTAGGTGAACTACAACTTACAAAGTTATTTGTGCCCCAAGCTACAGGATTATGAAGTCTATAATCCTTCCTTGAATTAATACAATCATATCTCTGAAATGTTAGGTAGAAATATGATATCCCACGAGAGTATCAGAATTAATTATCAAAAAGAAAAAAAAAAATACCCTCACGAGATTCGGGTATTATTGGTCTAGAATGACCACAGAGTCCTAAAAGAAAAGAAAAAAAAACAATTTTTAAAAAAAAACAAAAGATGAGTGTTTTTAGGAGTCACCTAATGATGTCCTTATGCAAATTTTCAAAATTGTAGACCTAAAAATGTGACCAGGAGCACGCGGAGACACACACACACACAAACAAGCACAGAGAAGAATCAGTTACCCACTTAACTGGTTGGTTCGGATGGGCCGTTTGGTATGTGCCATAATGTGGTATTATATGTAATCGAATTTTTGCTTTTTTGCTGCCCAGATGGTTGGGCAATCACTAGGATCAAAATGGCAAGATAGTTTGGAAATCATTGTGTAGATTACTAATACACGTTTCATTGATAGAGAGAGGAATGTTTTTACCTCAACCAAAGTTGGAAGAGTTATATGTATTCATTCATATCTGTCTGTTTGTTAGTCAACACAATATCTCCATAAGTCTCAATGAATTTTAATGACATGTTGTGGAAGGGTGGCCCATGGGCTAAAGATCAAGTGATTACATTTTGAGGCAGATCAAGAATTTTTTTTCAAAGTTACCTCCCTCCACATCATCACTTCATGTTTAAATACTTTCTCCAAAAGTTCTGAATTTCAATCACATTTTCAATAAAATTTTGTAGAATGGGGAGCCAAGGGCTCAGGAAGACTTTTGGAGATATTGTGTGGGTAGACAAACATGAGTGGGCAGACAAACATATATCTCTTCCAATTTCATTGGCAATGGTAAATATAAATACTGTGATAGCAATTTTCATGAGATTATCATCATATGTTATTTTCACAACACATGTGAGGGTATTCATTATACATTTAGTTCATAAAGTACATCCCTAAAATAGCTGAATAATATTGTAGATGGTGGACAAATATTGCAGAAGATGTTTTAGATTATTCCATTTTCAGGTTTGGAATACGTCAAACAGGGTCAGTTGATGTATGCATTGGAAAGGGTAAGGAGATGTACACAGATGATCACAATCAACTGGGCTTGGCAGGGGAGAGGGGGCTAATAATGATGAAGAAAAAAAATGAAAATATTGTGATATTTTCAATTGTGATAGGAAATAGATTGTTAAAACTTGTTAATTAGTCAATTGTTTATTGATATGGGGCTTTGATAAACTGATTTTATTAGAATTCCAACTAGTGTCAGATCATGGACTCAAGAGAACACAGATCAAGTGACTATATATACCCACTAGGATATGAAGTAGTTTGGTAAGAAAAAATAAGTCACACTGAAGTCTGTCTGGCAAATGTCCAGCCATTTTGAATATCTCAAGAACTGGTAACAGAGCCAGAGCCCGCCTGAGGTATGAGTGGACTAACAGCCGCTCAGGACTGGTTGTCAACAAAGGATGCCCAACAGTGAAGGGAAAGCCCACAGGTTGTTGGGGGGCCCTTCAAATCAAAAAACAAATTTTACTGAGAGTCCCATAGGCTTGGGCTGGCCCTTTGCAGAGTCCTGATGTAACTTAGTAACCACGGGCACACCTTAGAGTGCTTGTATGAACAGACACTCTTCCATATGGTTACTCAGTTAGCAGTGAGATGCCATTTACTGTATGACTGTTGCATTCAAAATGAACAATCCATTCTTCACGTCTTGTGCAGGTTTTTTTGACAAAACTATGCATCATCAAGGTCTATCATCCAACATGGTTCAGATTTGGCTATCTGCCATTTCTGTCTTTCCCCTTATTGAAATGGAAGAGATTTCAGACAGTGAATGAGATTAAGGCAATGAGGCAGCTGAAATAGGATTTTTTTTTTGAGATGTGGATGGGATGCTGGGAAAATAGGAGGTCCTAAGGTGAGTACTTTGAAGGATATAAGATGCCCTTACTCTCAGTAAGCATTTTTTTTGGTAAATGTCAAATAGCTCAACACTTTCTGTACAGAGCTTTATACCACTAAACGCTTTTATAAAAAAAATAAGGGGGAAAATTGAAATTATGATTCAATGTTTGTTTTGTAGAAAGCCATTTTAAACACACTGAGCAATCTCTTACACCTGTATCTCCCACTAACAAAACTTTTTACAACTCAGCCTAACATACCATAATCATCACCATTTTGGGGGTGTGGAACAACAATTTTTCTCATATAAATTACTGGTAACTGCTTCTTTGCATTATGCCATCTCGGCTTACAAAAGGTCTTATTAGGAATACTTTACTTTTGGATAGCAGGTGGAGAGGACTTGATATATATAAATAAATACATACATCAATCCTAATATTCAAGCCTTTTGTTTGTTAGTTCATGCCTCTTCTCAGCAAAAACTACCAGTTCGATAAACCTGATATTTGGCTAAGAGAATCAATAAAATTGACTTCTACTGACTGACTTTCGAGGTCACCAGAGGTCATTCTCTAGCCAATCTTTGGTTCACAAAAAAATTAATTTTTATACCTGGATTCTCGTCATCCATTCTGATGCATGGTGCACATTTTCTTATAATTAAGTCAATTTTTAAACAAGTTTTTGTGCTTTTTTGGTCATATTTACCTTTTCTTGCAATGAAACAGTTGATCGCATAAGTAAAAGTAATACAGGGATGTTTTTGTTTCTCCCTCTATTTCTCTTTTCTCAATGACAAAAACTGAGTGGGAAGGGAAGGTTGTGGACAGGTGAATTGTGGGGACACATGTCTCTGTTACTGCTCGATCAGGTCATTTTTATGGTAAAATTCAAAGTCATTATTCTATCACTTTTTTTCTGTACAAAGCATTGTAAAGTATTGTAAACCATTGTTATTCATTTTTTTACTACTATTTACTCATATCGTCTTTTTTTTGTAGATTTTGTTAACATCATTAAAGTAAGACCATCATTCTACATCAGTGAGTAAACAGCGCAGACAAGAAGAAAAGATTCAAGTCTCTCTGTGAATAATATTTTTTCCATTTTTTGTGTTGGATAAGGAGAAATGAAAAAACATTTGCAATGTGTTGTCTACTCTGAAGTTCTGTTTTCCCTAGGAAATATACAAATATATATGAGGGAGGGAGAGAGAGAGATGTGAAGTAATTCTTCCTATATCTAAAAAAAAAAAAAATGACTATAATAAGGGTGTTCAGGGGTCATGAATTTTGAAGTTAACCCCCCCCCCAAATACAACAAAAAAAACAAAACGTAGGAATAGTCGAATGAGAGAAACGCATATAACTCCAACAATAAGGAAACATGTAAGCAGTAAATTTCAAACTGATTTTCCTTATGCAGGATACTTCCCTAATTCTTTTAAAAAAATACAGCCTTCTTCCCTTGTGTCAGAGTTTAGGCAGTAACATGCTTTTTATGAAATGGGAAAAATAAGTCGGGGGGGGGGCACTCAGCGGGAGTTATTTGGAGTGAAGGATTTGGCCAGGGCTTCAAACATTCATCCACTTGTCCTACAAGTTTATTCAATTATGGGTGAAGAGAAGAAGAAAAAAAAAAAAAAAACTGGCTTCTCCCATGGCATGGGGAGCAGGTTTTGGAACCAGCACAGAAAGGAGAATTAAATTAGCAACATCCGAACATAAATTTGCAAATACATACCCCCCCCACCGTCAGTTATAACATAGTTCACAATATAACGCAGGTGGATGGTAGACCCCAAAAGTTCACAAGAGCTAGATCTAACTTATACAGAGCTCAATTGAGAACTGGATATAACACGGATGGCTTTCTTGGATCAAAACATCCGTGTTATAATAGAGGACACCTGTAGAAGTTGTAGACCAAGATGCTTATCTTATATTCATATAAAAACATATTGCTCAAAGTGTTAGTAAATCATAAGAAAAAATAATAATCATACGTAACATCAAAAATATATACATATAACAGCAGTAGCAGTGATCAGCCCCTCTCCCTTCCTACCCATTTATCAAACTACACTTCTTTCCTCCCCTCTCCATTCTTATACTACCATGTCTGTCAAACATGGTAAGAGTAGCCAAGCCAGTTGTCGTACACTTATGATAACCATCAGCAAGGCAACAGGTTTAGGACTAGAAATAATAACTTGATAGAAACTGTCATGTGCCCAGCATCTTTTGGCTGTATGCTGCGTTGGGAGTAATCAATTAAAAATGAGAAAAAACAAACTATCATGAATACTGCTGGACACTATCTAAAGGACTAATTTAGCAAAAAACTAACATTGTAAATTGAACCACCCCCTATTTGGAGAGTGGGGATTAAAAAAAGACAAAAAACAAGAAAAACGTTTTTCTAGATGTAAATTTTCAGTCCTTTGGCTCCATTGATGCGGCCCATACATGTGATGCATCCATAGCCAGCCAGACCAATGTGAATACTGAAGAAACCATTGGTGGCGGTTTTGTTAGTTGGTTTCTAAATAATATTAGTGCATATTCATCACTGCTAACAAAGTTGGAAGAGGTGTATGTATTGGTCTTAGTTCATAAAAATATATCCCTACGTTCTCAATGGATTTCAATTAAATTTTGTGGAAAGGTGGACCATGGGCATAGGAAGGATTGGATAAATATTGAGGTGGATCCAGGAATTTTTTCAGTGACCTCCCCTGCATCCTAGCTATGAATGAACTGATTTTCATTCACTTTTTACTTGGTGTATGTTTGGCATTAGTAGAGGTATGTGCTCTCTTATAAGTGCTTTCAAGTTTTCATGCGTAAGCATCTGTGAATATTGCATCCAATCTAAGAGACGATGGAAAAAAAAGAAAAAAAAAAAAATTACCTTTAATAAAAATCCCATTCTCCCTACCACAGGCTGATTTAGACTGAAGCCCAAATCCATGGTTTGCTGGGAAGGTAACACCTGTTCTATGTGTATACACAGGTGTATGTAGTTATCTGGAGTCGTGTACATAAGCATTTTGCTAGCAGATGTAGCCATTTCCAACAGGGGAGAGGGATATATAGGGCCCCCGGCACACTTTAAAGTGGCCATAGACTGAAATATTTATAAATGAATTTCTGCATCCATGTTTGACAGGGTTCCCTGGAAATTGAGAAGCACTCTTGAGAGAGCTATGGCAAAAAAAGGTAGGGAAAGGCTGTGACTAGAGATATTTATTTATGCTGTGTCTTGCCCAAGTATGAAACATGACTGATCCTCACCAAATGGGCTGGGAAAGCGAGCCTGGCCCCTAGAGATCTGAGACAGCACCTCTCCAATATACAATACGGGAGTTTTGTGGGTTACTGTGATGCCTTCATGGCACAGGCCATTGGGTACTTGCCTGTATCCACAAGTAAGTGTGTACGATCTTACAGTTACGAACATAGTATTACATTTGCCTCTATGGGAAGGTGAATAAATACTAAATACTTGAGTATTCCTGTAAATTTGAGAAAAAATAGTCATGAATTTCTTCGAGTAATTTTGAAGGGGAGTCATAACACTGTGCAAGTTGATTTTTGCTCCTGGGTAGTTAGTGTTATTTTCCGATTGCTCACGAGTAAAATGTATAGAAAATGGCTATCATACCCTTCAAACTTCTGAGGTCAGGACAGTGATATTTATGTGTAATTGTTCTTTATTTGAATAAAAATGTGCAAATTTACTCTCAGTTCAACTGAATACAAGAAGATTTCAAATTATAAGAGTTGCAAAAGCAAAATTTGAAGAGAATGACTTTTTCTATACTTTTCAGACATTACCAATCAGAAAATAACACTTCTTATCTAGGAATGGAAAAAAAGTTGAAAATTTTTTTTTCAATGATATCCTTCCAAAAGTTGTATGGACAATTAATGTCCTTATTTTTTATTGCTTTAGTTGTTGAAATTTTCTGGATTTTACTGTCGGTAACTTTTGCAGGAAAAAAGTGTCTTTTTTTTATTAGTCCTCACCACATAAAATAATCATAGCTATTACAGTACAATGTTTTTTCATTTGCTACATAAATGTAGATAAAATAAAGTTGAAGACATTCTAGCAACTCAGCTGTTATTTTTTGATTGAGATAATGGGTTAGGGTTAAGGGTAGGCAGTCAGGAAAAAGGTGTGTTGAGGCTTTCAACTTTTCTCATTTATATTTATTTAGCAAACAAAAATACGGTGAACTGTAAAATCTATTATTATTTAGTGTTGTGGAGACTCATGCGCAAAAGAGAGACCCCTTTCACCACCTCTTTCTTGGACTGAATTGTACATCTGAAGAAGACTGTGGGTGTGGTGACAACAAAAGCAGCAAAAAGAATAGATATGTCTGGTTAGTCACTCAAGAGAAAACATCACGCGATTAACATCTTTAAGCAGGATTATCATTTAAAAAATTGCGAAAAGGGGTGATCAATAAATAAATTGCTTCTGTCTATTGTTGGGTGGTAATCACCTAAAAAATCTGAATTCCCCCCCAAAAAAACAAGCCGGACATAAAATAAGGGACCAATTGAGCATAAACTTGCTTTGTAGATTGGATCCTACCACTTTAAACCTCGGAGCCCTCTAGCTCCATTGGTGCAGCCTGCACACTGAATAGCCAGTCAGGCTCACTTGAACACTGAAGAAACTTATGTTGACAGTTTCAAATAGAATGCACGCACACAACTCTGATGATATACGTGCGTAGAAAAGCAAATCAGATGTCAGATTTACAATGAATGAAGATCTGAATGATTGTCCTTTTTCTCTTATATCATTTCATGATGTTGATAGTATGTGAGAAAGATTGATTTTATTATGACATTTTAATATTATTGTATCAAGTCCTTGTGAATAGTGTCGACCTGTCAATATAGAACATTCTAAAATAGCTTTTCTCAACCTTTCCCGACTGGAGGAATCCTTGAAATAACTCGCATCTTCATTATGTCTATATATCTCAGGAACCCCTGCATAAACTATATCTACTGCTAATAATACATCAGCTGGTTCAAAAATGAATACACAGATAAAGTATTTAGTTGTATTCTATAGTGTACTGGGAGATAGCTTTCTACATACAGAGAAACTTTGATTATCCGGAACAAGATGGGCGGGGAATATTTTGTTCGGATAACTGATCTGATCATAAAAAGGAAGCCATACTGAATACAATTACGAGGACCTTGAAATTATGTCCAGATAGTCAAAGTTTCTCAGAATTTGTTCATTTTAGTGAACATTCTAAGTTTGTTTTTTCCGAATGGCTATCGTTGATCCGAAGGACATTTAATACAAAACCTATGAGATGGAAGTTAATTTCCTTGAAAAAATTGATTATCTTAGTTTGCCTTTTATAAATGTTATAAACTTATATAAAGCATACAAGAACTTAAAAAGAAAAACTAATTATCAATGAACTGGTTTAATACAAAGAGAAACACAGTTTTTTCAACGGTAGTCTTGATTAATGAAAAGTTTCATTAGCAATATGAACAAAAATTTGAGTCATGAGTATATTAGATTATTGAGGAATCCGTAAAGCCTCTCACAGAATCCCAGTTGAAAAGGGCTGTTCTAACATTATACTATGTATTATAATATTTTCAGATGCAATTATAAATGGATTGTAACATTTTAATTGAGGTATCTTAGATACTGCATATCTCAGCAGATAAGATGACATCTGTAGCATTCAAAAAACACCCCCAAAATGGGATTGTCTTATAGATCAGATACAAAAGTAGTGATCACAAACCATGAGTTTCAGACTGAAATTTGAGTCTCTTCTTATCTGAAGTTAGCATTATCCACCAAAATATACAGGACTTTTCTGAAAACGTTACCAATTTTGTTTACATATCCCACAATTATTTTGTATATATTTCTCATTTTCCAAAATGAAGACTTTAAAAAAAAGTAGGATTGATAGCAATTCTTTGAATCAAGGAATAATAGTGATCAGGTTAAATGACAGACTAAACAAAAGATTTCAATATAACTAAGATTTTTGGCACAATTTTCCATTCTATACAGTTTTCTGCAAAAATTTGAAGCATGCAGTGACATACGAAGTAAGCCATTTATTATATAATCACAGATAATGTTATCAAACGATTATTGTCATCCAAATCAATCGGTCCCAAACATAATGAACTATATGCAAGGCTATAAACTTAATCAAGAGGCTTAAGTTTCAACAAGTCAAATAAATTTTCTATAATGTAAATTTGTATATAACAATGTAAATGTATAACCATGAAAGTAAATTGTGCCAATTTTTATACTTTTTACTTAATGTTATAATTGGGTTATTGATATCCAAAAGACCCTGTCCTAAAGTGGTTACAAAACACAACTTATACTTTGTACAGATATTCACAATATTCGACACAAGGCCAAAAGAGAAGATTGCTCACTGCAGCTAAAATTTACCTGCAATGGTAAATGAGATTAACTTTCCAATAGGCCTTATAAAATCACTCGAAAAAAACATCGCATGACTAATGACTTCTGGCACTATTCCGTATTTGGGATGATCAATCAAAAAAAACTGGAAAAAGGTGGTGATCAATGGATAAATTATTGCTTGCCTATTGTTGGGCAGTGATCACTAAAAAAATTCTAAATTTTCGAGAAAACAAAACGAACAAGCGTGAATGCTGCCATACAAAAATAAAACAAACAATTTAGCATACATTTATACTGAGAATTGAACTCTCAACTAAAATCCTATTGTGGGGGGAAAATTTTCCAAATACTTTGCAGACATAGGGAGTAATTGTTCAAATTTTCAGCCACCTGGCACCATTGGTGTAGCCAGTATGCACAATATACACAGAAAACCAGACTCATTTAAAAACTGGAGAAACGTATTTGGACAGTTTTGTTTGATGGTTTGAGAGTTAAACATCTCATATAAGTATATTTGCTTGAAAATTTTATTAGCGTGCGTGGATATCTGTTGAATCTTTCATGTGGAGGACATGCAATTATTAAATAATAGTTTTTACTTCCCATGAGATGATTTTTTTTTTTTTTAATAGAAGAGAAACTCATATATATATCTATATATTGTAATTGTATAATCAATCGTTTGACTTTTTTATTTTACTGTCCATAACAATGAGCTAATCCATTGAAGGTAATAATTAGTTGTAAAAGCAAATTCAGTAGCTCTTAAAAAAGAATATATATATATATATATATATATATATATATATAATATACACACACACACACACACATAAGAGGCTGTGATGCATTTGGTAAAAATAGCTGCCCATGTTTCTGTGGGTTTAGAGTGGTTTCTCCAAATTCTCTGACAGTAAGACTTGATAGTTCACCACTTCTAAGCTGTTAATAGTTCAAGCAAATGTCAACATCTTGTCAGTTTCATCTGAGGTTTTATAAAAGAGTAACCGAACACCAAAGTGGAATGGTCTATTGTTCAAAACTTTGTGTCAGATATTATCAAAATTGTTACCCTCAAGTGGAAGAGTCCTTTGTTGAGTATGGAGAAACAAACAGAAAAGGTTATCCTGTTCATTAAAATCTAACACTGACGAGACAAAATTGCTAACCTCTGTCTAATAAGATTTCATAAATCAAAGAAAACAATCTCCAAAGAAACTTTTACACTTCAGCTGACCTGCGTCATTTTTCCTTTTAAGGTTCCGAGCGCATCACCTTTCTGACAGCACATACTTTTTCATGGATGCATTTGTCTTCAGGAATTAATGATTAGAAGACAACATATGCCACTTGATTTAATCAATCACAGAATCAATTAATGAATATTATCAACTTTTCTGGTACTATCCACCTTCATCTCAATAGGCGAATACGTAATGGCAAAAAAGTTGATGAAAATGATTTCCAAGACTTGATCCAAGGAGAAGGAAAAAGAAAAAAAAAAACTAGTCACCCTAACCCAATAGAAACAGTTATATGACCAATTTCTTTTGGCAGCAGGCTGTGCTAGGGATAATCAATCAAAAATAGGAATAAGGGGTGACCAATGAATTATTCACTTCTTTCAACTATTGTTAGATTACTAAAAAGTTTGAATTTCCAAAAACCAAGCTGGCACAAACTAGTGACCAATTCAAGATAAACTTACATTGCAAATTGACCCTATATTACTTCAGGGAGGAATTTGAACCCCACCCCCCAGCCATTTTTCTAGACATAATAAGGAGTTGAAGTTTCAGCCCTCTAGGTCCATTGCTACGGCCTGCATGTATCACATATTCAAAGCCAGCCAGCTGGACCAATTTGAAAACTGAAAAAATCTATTTCGACAGTTTTGGTTGATGGTTTCAAATTGGATGATTTATAAATCATAGAAAACAAAACAGCTGTAACAGGAAGAAAAAAAAAAATTCTCCTTGGAGAGAGCCGCCCACCATTGAGTGACAGCGATTTATCTCACGGGCCATTATAACTAAGGTAACTAGTTAGAACCTCACTGAGGGCTCCATTACTGACACCCTGTGCCAAGTTAAGTAAACATTTATACATTTGAGTAACACACACCGATTTACTGACTCAAACAAATAAAAATAAACCATAGTGATTTTTATGACAAATAGAAATCTACTTTACTAACATTATTAGTAGTATTATTTAGTATTCACGCCAGTAGTAACTGGTGATTTTCCCAAGAGATCAGGTAACAAAAAGTCTATTCAATACTCCAATACTGAGTCTGGCACAAGGCTTTTATTTGTCAGGGATTTGCATACTGATAATGAATCAGTGAATGCACTGGTACACCTTGATTAGTGTGGTTAATTCCAAAATTTTCCATTCAGTTAAAAACATCAATGATCAAGGTTTTACTATTATTTAAATTTTTTTTTTCCTTTCAGTTCATACTTCCAATTTGTACAGCATACCTCAACCATACTTCTTCAAAACGGCACTATTTGAGATATTCATGTATGTTCAAAAATCGTCATCCAACATGTACATTTTCTTTAAAAAAAAATGTTTTATGTATACCAACATAGGTGTAATGGAAGGAGAGATAATCTTCAGTGTGTAAGAATATCTTCTTTGTGTATATAGATAATATTATATTATACACAGGTGTAGCTTGATAAGTGCGGTCAACTCGTTCCAAAGTTTTCCATAACAGCACTGTTAAAGGTCCGATTAAAATTCAACGTAAGTGTGATGACAGGAGATATAATCTTCAGTGTGTAAAAACATCTTCTTTGTGTATATGGATAACATATTATACACAGGTACACCTGGATTAGTGCGGTTAAGTCGTTCCCCAAAGTTTTCCATAACCACACTGTTGAAGGTCCGATTATAATTCAAGGTATTTTTCTTCTTTCTTTTCAGGGTCACATTTTATTCTACAACAATACTTTATATGTACTACATTAAAAACTGCACTATTCAATGGATTACTGTACAGAGATGACATCGGATTTTATATAAATAATATTGTTCAGATATGTATTATGATATATAGCAATCATTGCTGGTTTGTGTGTACAAACAAGTACAGAAATAGTAAGTATAGATCAATAGATGCAGAAAACATCTGAATTGTGTTCATTCAGTGAAAGTGGAGATGAGATGCACACACACACACACACATATTTGTGTAGAGTTCAATACGCAGATGGAAAGTCACAAGGGCAAAAGGTTGTCAAGTGTGTCCACATCGAAATCATTAGGAAGAAACAGTATTATTTGAGCTCTTTATATATATATATATATATATATATGCAAACACATGAACACACACAAAAATTTCTAAAAAACATTCATTTTTGTATTTACTTGCATATTTGTGCATATATATATATATATATATATATATATATCTTTACCAACATACATACACAACCACACATTATATATATATATATATATATATATATATATATATATATATATATATATATATATATATTTATATATACACGCACATTATATCAATACATATGTATGAATATATTCATGCACATTATATATTCATGAATATATATAGACACACACACAATCTACATAAACAATCTACATCATACACACACACGTAAATATGTATGTTTTGAGGAAAAGTATCCATCTAATTGTGGTTGTGCATGTGTGTGTGCATGTTCACTTTCTATCCAGGTGAGAAGGAATTTAAAAAAAAAAAAATCTTCAGAGCCAAAAAAATATTTTTCAACAACCGCCTACCTGAATCTATCAACTTTTGTGGCCCAAGAAGAAGATCCTCAAGTGGTCATCCTGGTTGGAGGAAGTCAGTTAGCAGTGGTCAGTGGCAAAAAAGACAGGGAAAGAAATAAAGAGTCCCACTCAAGTGGGATGGTTGGTCAGGGTCGGTCCCAGAAACATCGATAGGTAAGTAAAAAGGTAGGTTGTGGGAGATGGGGAAGAGTCAGTGGAAGGGTTGCGGGAAGTGGCCACCGGTGGAAGTCCCCCAAAAGAAAAGGCAAGGCAGACCGTCCTGAGTTGGTCAGTCAGTCTATCCATGATGCAGAACGGAAAAGAAGGCCTACACTTCCAAGGTTAGACACCCGGAATTGAAAGTGGACTCCAGTATAGAGAGAAGCACCTGCCTCAGTGTCCGACTGAAGCCAACAACTGTAGCTCATGTAATGACACTCAGGCTCTCTCTCTCTCCAAGAAAAGACTGGCAGGGAGGTACCATCCCCAACCCACAAGCACACCCATAATTCCACCACCACCACAACCCCTCCAAACACACCTCCCTTACCAATAAAAAGAAAGGCTGGTTAGTGGCTACACACCCTCCTTACTCCAATGCCACACCATCACCCTCTGCGACCTGAACACCTACTACTACTCTTCCTCAACTGTTTATTTCTCCTCCTTCTAATGCTGCTGCTGATTGTTGGCAGAGGGGGTCTGGAGTTGTGAAAATTGGGGTGAGGGGAACACACATCAGTATATGTGTGTCTGTGTGTTTTCTAAAATAATGGATGTGCATGAAGTTCAGATAGTGGTGTAAAAGACTGAATGTCTAAATGCATTGGAACGGACACACAAACACTTCTACACACAGATATACACAATGTATATATATATATATATATATATATATATATATATATATATATATATATATATATATATATATATATATATACATATACACACACACACACACAAACTGACATGACAACACAAATATATATATGGATCGAAATATGTTCATATTTATGTCAAACATATGGAAAATATGTATATAAATATATATATATACACTTACATGAATAAATATATGAATATGAATACACGTCTTATGAGAAAATACACATACTCATGAATGAATGAATGAAGACCCATGTATAAACAAGAATGAAGATACATAAATACTGATATATATACATTTTACTATCACATATATACACGTACGGGAATGTACACATATGGAAATATACACTCACATACACAGACATATATATATATATATATATATATGAATGAACATGTACACATATATGGAAAATCAAAACAGATAAACACACATATTAATGACACACACAGATGTTAATTAAAAAAAATGTACACTTGAACATAGACAAACGACAATATCATATATATATATATATAATGGAATACATATACATATGAGAATAAAACTTACGTACAAATATGTATATATATATACATGTTTATGTATGAAAAAAAGAAAACAGACTTACATGAAGATATATAACAAACACACACACACACACTATATATATATATATATATATATATATATTTATATATATATATATATATGACAAATTTACATGAACACATATGACATGAACACATTTATGACAAAAATATATAGATGAAAGACAAACACATATATAAATGACATAAAAAATATATATGTGACATGAAAATACATATATACACAGTATAAACTCATATATAAATGACGTATACATATATATGACATACAAACATATATATATATACAAATATATATGTAATACAAACATATATATAAATATATATATGTATGCATAGATATATATATATGATATAAGCACATATATATATACATATATATATAACATGAACACATATACATTTATGATATGAACACATACACAAATGACATAAACACATATACATATATACATGACATAAACAAATATATATATATATATATACATATATGTATATACATATATACATGACAAACACATGTATATACGTATATATATGACATGAACACATATGTATATATATGACAAAAACAAATATATATACGTATACATATGACAAAAACACATATATATATGTATATGACATAAACACATATATATACGTATATATATGACAAAAAAACATATATATACGTATATATATGACAAAAAACATATATATACGTATATATATGACAAAAAAACATATATATATGTATATATATGACAAAAAAACATATATATATATACGTATATATATGACAAAAAAACATATATATACGTATATATATGACAAACACATACATATACGTATATATATGACATAAACACATACATATACGTATATATATGACATAAACACATATATATACGTATATATATGACATAAACACATATATATACATATATATATGACAAACACATATATATATGTATATATATGACAAACACATATATATACGTATATATATGACATAAACACATATATATATATACATATATATATATGACATAAACACATATATATATACATATATATATATATGACGAACACATATATATACATATATATATGACATAAACGCATATATATATATACATATATATATATATGACGAACACATATATATACATATATATATGACATAAACGCATATATATATATACATATATATGACATATATACATATATATATGACACAAACACATATATGTACACATATATAAATGACATAAACAGATATGTAAACATATATAGATGACATAAACACAGATATACATGACAAAAACATATATATATACATATGAATGAATACATATATGTATACATACAATAAATGACATAAGACATATATATATATATATATATATATATATACATACATATTTTTATAACAGACATATATATATATATATGACATAAACACATATATGACAAACATATATATTTATATATATATATATTGAACACATATATATACATAAATATGACAAGAACAGATATATCTACGTAAATATATATATATGACATAAAACAAAGACATATATATACATACATATAGGACATATATACATATATCTATGATATAAACACAGACATATATATATATACATACTTATATATACGACAAACACATTTATATGGACATATATACATATATATATGACATAAACACACACATATATATATATATATACATAAATGACATAAACACATACATATGTAGACATATATATAATAAACATATCTATATACGTATATATGTGACAAAAACATATATATATGGCATATACATATATGTATGACATAAACACATATATATATATATTAAAAGATATGGCATCAACACATATACACATATACATATGACAAACATATGTATGTAAATACATATATATATGACAAACATATGTTTATAAATACATATATATATATGAAGATATATATATATATATATACATATATATATGGCACAAACATATATACGAATATAAGAATAAAATACCTGAATGACAAAACGTGTCTATAAACATGCGACATAAACATAGATATATATATGAATGACATCAAAATGTATGTACGTATGAATGACATCAACAAGCATGTATACATAAACAACATCGAAGTGTATGTATACATAAAAAAGTGCAACAGGTATGTATACATGAATGATGCATGTATATACATGTATGACAAAAAGATCTATATACATGTGATACGTAGACAAGTATTTAAATATACGACATGAATAAATACATAAATATACATAAACAAGTATATATATATATATATATATATATATGTATATTGTGTATATATAAATATATGACAATCATGCATTTTTACATACAAAAATGGATGACAAAAACATGCATATATATACATATATGTGAATATCAGAATGCACTTGCACGTATATATATATCTATATATATATTCATAGGAATGTCAATCATATGTACAAATATCGAAAGCATTAACCTATATACAAGTAAAAATATATGAAAAATTTTGGATGAAACTATATATACATGAATGTATCAGTGGAATGGAACTATATGTATATATATATACTAATATATATATGAAAGATAGGATCATATATATATATAAACATTATATATAAATATATATATAAACGTTATATATAAATATATTTATAAACATATGAATGATATAATCATATATAATAATCAATATATATGAGTATACATATATATATATATATACATATATGAATATATATATGAATGATATAAACAAATACCTGAATATATATGAATTATACATATATATATATATATAAATCGTATATATATATATATAGATATATATATATAAATCATATATATATAGATATATATATATATATATAGATATATATATATATATAAATCATATATATATATATAAATCATATATATATATATATATAAATCATATATATATATATATATATATAAATCATATATATATATATATATATATATAAATCATATATATATATGTATATATATAAATCATATATATATATATGTATATATATAAATCATATATATATATATGTATATATATAAATCATATATATATATATGTATATATATAAATCATATATATATATATATATATATATAAATCATATATATATATATATATAAATCATATATATATATATATATATATATATATATAAATCATATATATATATATATATAAATCATATATATATATATATATATATATATATATAAATCATATATATATATATATATATATAAATCATATATATATATATATATATAAATCATATATATATATATATATATAAATCATATATATATATATATATATATAAATCATATATATATATATATATATATAAATCATATATATATATATATATATAAATCATATATATATATATATATAAATCATATATATATATATATATATATAAATCATATATATATATATATATAAATCATATATATATATATATATATATATATAAATCATATATATATATATATATATAAATCATATATATATATATATATATATAAATCATATATATATATATATATATATAAATCA